>JADBJO010000307.1:495000-512500 GCA_016801955.1 Conus betulinus
ACATGAGCATGTTGATATGGTCTCATCTTTGCGGATCACAGGAGTGCTATGAGCGGTGAGATACCTCAACAGTCATTCGCTGTCGTACACGCGCAGCAAAGTAGAGGTAGTGTCGTCAGTCCAGTTTTGTTTTGTTCTTCTTTATTTGTTTTTTGGTTCCGGATATATTCGGTCTGCTGCTGAAACGTTCACCCTCACTGCTCCCTGTAGAAGGAATGATACATGGGAGAACCAGGCAACTTCTCTGTGTTGGCTCGTTCCCTAACATAATCATGTCCGTGTTCCTTCCATGGGATGAAGAGAATCCGTTTGAAGAAGGTATAGCCCACGGCAAACCACCGTCTTGACCTTTTGTCCCGAAATTGCAGTCCGTGCCACGAAAATGCTCTCAACTAAGTTTTACAATACATTGTAGAAACGAAAAACTGAAAACACCGCGTAGTTGTTACAATCGTGCTGATTATGCTTAATTTAACAGTGTTGAAGTTTGTACAGAATCCATGTTTTTTGTTTTCCTTGTTCTGCAGTGTAATTGTACTCCTCATGAGATAACTGTGGGGTTTAAAATAAAGTCATTTCGCAGCGCGCTTTCCTTCTCTCTCTCTCTCTCTCTCTGTTCTCTCTCTCTCCTCTGCTCCCTCTCTCCCTCGAATCTCCTCTCTCTCTCCTGTTGCCCCCCCCCCCTCTGTCTGTGTGGTTGTGTGTGGTTCGGTGTGTGTGTTTGTGTTTGGTGTGATGATGGTATGAAGATACCTGCGTTCGCAGTGGGTGTTTTTGTTGTTACTGGGGTCCCCCACTGAAGTAGGCCAGACAATCTGTAGTTGTGGTTTGTGTGGTGTGGGTTTTCAGCCCTAAGTTGGGGGTGTTTGTGGTGTGACACGGGTGGGAGGTCCGTGTGCCTGTGGTATGAATGGGAATGAAATGAGAAACATGCGTTTACCAAGGGCGTCTGTTTTTTTTTTTCCACATGGCCAGTGTGTCGGGGAAGTCGTGCCGCCGCGGGGTTTTTTTTTAATCAGTTGGGGGCCACTGGAAAAAGTCTGTTCCGTGTCTGTCAGACAAGCTTCTCTCTCTCTCCTCTCTGTGTTTGAACGCCTCTCACTCGTTGCCGGGCTCGATCAAATCCTCTCAAATCGCTCTCCTCCTGTTTTGTAGAGTAGGCCCCCAGTGACGAAATTTTTGAAAAGGGCGAACATCCGACATCGAGCCTCTTCTTTTTGGGAAGTACAATTGGCAACGTGGGTCATAGGTAACCCAAAAGACTACGAAATTTTAACTACATAGTTTTTTACATACAGTTTAATCTCTTTTTTTTGTTTTTTATGAGATTTTATGTCCAGTTTCGTCTTCTTTTTAATCAAAACAGGGGGATCTTGTACAATTTTTCCCATGCTGCAGACCCCGGTCTAGGTGGTGTCGGAAATGGACATTCACTCAAGTTTTTGTCACTGGCTTGTCCCAGGACGATTCCAGTCAAATTTTCCGTTCTGACTTCCTCGTCCCAGTGCTGCTTTACTTACTACCCCCACTACTTTACCTGCGAAAGGTTTCCAAATCGTTAAAAAAAACTCCGCTTTTGTGGATGGGTTTGTCGCATCGAGGTCCCCCCAGCACGGTTTTCAGTTTTACCTCTGTTGGTAGAAGCTGGTCAGTACGCCGTCCTTATCTGCCTGCACCTACTGCTCTTGGTGGTGTTTCCCTGTCGCAGGTTTGGGGCCATCTGTGTATTTAGTAAACGCAACGTCTCACCCCCTAATCCTCTCCCCCTACATTCAGCGTCACTATACTTTCTCGATGACGATTCCACCTATAGAAGAACGCTGATCGCTCTCAATGCGCATGTTATTGTTTTCGGTCGGCCCTGCAGTTCTCCTATCTCATTTGAACACTCGGACTCGATCTTCCTTCCGACTCTCTCTAAGATGAAACAACTCTTTTTGCTCACCCTCTTGTCCTCTCTCAGCCTCTCCCTCGTCACATCTCATCCCTTCACACCACTGGCAGTTTGTGTTTTAATGATACCGCTCATAGGAAGGTGTCCATTGACAACAGTAAGCTTTGTTGGGGACCCGGACCATTTGTAATGAAATGCAAGAGCAAAAAATCTGAAAATCGGGAGGACAGCCTGTTCTCCCAGAGGTTTTGTTTTTTTGTGAAGTCAACAGAGTCGTTTTTGGCAAACGTTGGGGTGTGTATAGATTTTTTTAAAGCCCAAAAACCTTTTTTTCTGAACTATCATTTTAAACATTCAAAAGGCGATGAATTATACGCGGCGGGTTATCTGAGTGTGAAAGGAGACCACATCACTCCCAGCAAGCTTTTTTGCGATGATTGTTTTTTCTCTTTTTTTGAACGGATTGCCCTCCCCTTGCTGAATTTGTTTCTGGCTTTGCACCTTTCTATCTTTAGTGAACTTCTACAGGTTCACGACTCCATTTTCGATCCTTCATCCCTCATGGATTTTTTTTGAGAAACCAAAAAGGAACAGATGGGAAAAAATCTCCTCTTTTTATTGGCCCTGTCATCTTGGCGTAAGCTCTACGCCCATTGTATTTTTTTTTTCTCTGTCCCTGCCATCTGCATTATTTTTTTCAACCCAAAAAAAGGGCACCTAAACTGTAGCTGGGTTGCTAGTTTCTTCCTTTTCTTTTTTCCCATGACATCCCCCCCTCACCTCCCTGTTTGTCTTCTCCTTCGCCTTGTTTCTTAGTTTCTTGAAAAAAACCCTCGTCTCCCTCTGCTCTTCCCAACTCATTGTTCAGAGTTTTTTATCCTCCTCTCCCCGGTTTCACCTCCCCGTCCTCCCCTCCTCCCCCCTCTCCATCTCTCCCTCTTGGGCAGAAAACTCGCCTCTTTCTCTTCTTCCTCTTCCAGTCAAACTCTTCCTCTCTTGCTTTCTGACCCTTTTCTCTCCTCGATCTTCTTAACGTGGCTCTCTCTCTCACTGGCGAAAAGCGTTTCTCTGCTCCAAGATCTTTTCTTTCTCTCTTTACTCCCAAAAAAAAACTCCCCGCCTGAAACCTCCCTCTCCGCCCTCGGTCGCTCTCTCTTGGTCCCTTTGGCAAATTCTCGGACTCTCACTCTCTCCGGCTCTCTCTCTCTCCTGGGTCCTCTCAGCATCCTCTCGTTTCTCTTTCCCTGTTTTCAGTTTTTAACTCCCTCCCAGTGGAAAATAGAAAAGCTCTGGGTCCCGTTGGGTCCTCCCATCGCTCCCTCCCTTTCCTTTTTTCTCTCTCCTTTCTCCTCCCCCCTGAAACCTCTCATCTACCCTCTTTCTTCTCCCGTCTCTGGTTGCTCCCCTCTTCTCCCTCTCTGGGTGTCTTGTTCAACTCCCCCCCCCCCTTCGGGTCTCTCCTCCTCCTCTCTCACTCGCTCCTCTCCCTCTTCCCAGAAAATCGCTCTCTCATCCTCTGTTCTGTTCTCCGTGGCCCCCCGCAAGGGTTCGCTCCTCTCCCTCTTTTCATCTCGGTCTCTGTTAGGACTCGTATCAAAAAGCTACTGTTAAATAAAGATGAAACAAATCTTTTGCTCACAGACCTTTTCCATCTCTCAGATTTACCATCGTCAATGCATCCTACACAACAGGCTGGCATTCCTTTTAATGATACCGCTCATAATGAAGGTGTCCTTGACAACAGTAAGCTTTGTGTGAGATACCATGTGTAAAGGATATGCCAAAGAGCCCATCTTGAAATCGGGAGGACAGCCTGTCTCAGAGGTTTGAGCACTGAAGCAACAGAGTCTTCGGTTACATCCCTTTTTACTTCTAGTATAGATTTTTTTAATTGCCCATAACCTGACATTCTGATATACATTGGCAACATTCAAAAGGCGATGAATTATACAGCGGGCGTGTTATCTGAGTGTGAAAAAAGGAGACCACATCACTCCCATGCAAGCTGAAGTGCGATGATTGCCAATATCTCTGAGAGTTGAAAACGAGATTGCCTCCACTGGCTGAATATCATTTCTGGCTTTGCACCTGTCTATCTTTATGAACTTCTACAGGTTCACACTCCATTTCGATCCTGCATCCCTCTAGTGATACCTTTATCAGACGCCTTACTCACAGATGTGAAAAATCTCCTCTTTTTATTGGCCCTGTCATCTGGCGTAAGCTCCCTTTTTCTCTGTCCGCCATGTGCAGTTCCTGTCATCATTCAAGGCTGCACCTGAAACCTGAAGCTGCTAGTTCTTCCTTCCGTGAACAGTCTCTGTTTCTCTTTTCTTCTCTCTCTCTCTCTCTCTCTCTCTCTCTCTCTCTCTCTCTCTCTCTCTCTCTCTCTCTCTCTCCCCTTTCATCCAATTCAAATCCCCCCCCCCTCTCTGCCTGTCTGTCTCTCTGTCTCTGTCTCTGTCTCTGTCTCTCTCTCTCTCTCTCTCTCTCTCTCTCTGTGTGTCTGTGTGTGTGTGTGCATATAGTTTCAGGTGTGTGTGCGCGTGCATGTGTGTGCGTTTGTGCATGTTCTAGTATGCCAGCGTGGATGGGTGTTTTTGTCCGTTTGAATGTGCGTATTATGAGTGTACTATTTGCTGATTAAATTTGCATACAGTTTTAATGTATAACTTTCAAATATTTTTTTGTTCGTTAGTAAGAACTATGAACTTATTCCAATTACTGCTTTCTAAATATCCGGACTATTTTCATTAGTTCTTGTTACAAATTTAGCTGATTTTAGACGGTCAAAAGCTAAAGTTAGGAAACTTCATTCATACGGTAACACTTAAGTGGACAACAAGTAGGTAAAAAGTCAGGGTCCCATGTTGTAATGAGCATGGGGGGCATTGCACTGAGGTTCACTGTGTCTAGGGTACGGCGGTACAGACGGCGGACTCTTCTTCTTCTGCCTTTACCTTCCCTGAACTAAATCTGGTAGCCATCTGCTGCAGGATGGACGCAGATGGTATTCGAGTAGAGTGGACGGAGCAATATGTGTAGCAAAAAGGAAGTATCAAATAGGAAGAATAGAGCTAAATGAGCGATACGTGTAGCCCAAAGTCGTATCAAATAATACAGCTGACCGAGAATACATGAAGCAAAGGTTGTTACTGTAGGACTGATTGAACAATACTTGTAGAAAAAAGTAGTTTCCAATAGCAGAAGTACTGACCGAATGGTACACACGGCAAAGCTCGGTGTCCGTAGCAAAACTAGTGGTAAATAAATTATATGTTTAGCAAAAAACTGGTACCTCGTAACAAAAGTAGTGTCAACAGAATAACACTTGGAAAAAAAAGGTGGTCCCAATAGGAAAAAACATTGGTTACAGAACAATACTCTTAGCTCCCACCAGCAAAAGTGCGAACAAAACAACACATGCAGAAAAAGAAATGTAGGTAACTTTAGTGCTAACAGCAATGCACGTAGAAAAAAATAGTTCCCATCAGCGAAAGCAGAGCTAGCAGAATGAGCTATGTACAAAACAGGTTCCAGTTGCAAAAAAAAAAAGAACCAACAGTAAATGTTGCAAAACATAGTTTCCAATAAGAAAGGTTGATGGTATCTGAATGATTCGTGCAGCAAGAGGTGGTGATAAATAGTAAAAGAAGTGATTTCTGGCAATACAATTGGAAAAAGAAACATCCCTTATGAAAAGGTAATGCTGACTGCAGGCACCTTATGTTGAATTTGTTTGTCTCCCTCAGCCTCCCCTTCCCTTTCCCCGTCCCAGCCGCCCTACCCCTCCTCTTCCCCCTCCTTCTCTCCTCTTCTCCATGCATCCCCATTCAAGGGGTCATTCGCTGAAACTGCGAGGTAAACACCCCCGCCGTGTCGCCATCCTCTGTTTTACAGCTGCGTCATTGTTATCACATCGTTATAGTTTGATGTACGCTTTTCTGTAACTGGAGTTGGTCTAGCCTGTTTTATCGCTTCCCATTTCGGGGTGACTTGTATGATGTATGGGTTATCGACTCTGATAAGAAGGGGCATGTGTGTTGCGCGCTATTGTGGCTCGCTGAAGAGAGACAAGCTCAGCCGTTTGTCGCTGTTGCGCTGAGGCAGAATTGAAGACCTTGAAACTCACTTGTGGTACCAACAAGACGATCAGAACTGATCAGCATAAAGGCATTTGTCGCTGTCCAGACGCATCATGGGCGGTATTTCCTGTGAAGGCCACACGAGCACGAATGCACTTTTAAGAAGCGTACACCACAACACACACAAGTTGCATTAATACTCGGTATTTCTGGTTTAATTTCTCAGCATTACAAGACAGTTTCGTACAATAAACTTGCAGGCTTTTTCATACAGTGCCACAGGGTAGGGGGGAGGAGGAGGGATGAAAAGTTTCCCACATCAGGCTGGTCGGCTGGTCACAGTTTACATGATAGTAGTCACATTTGGTAGTCGAGGTAGGTTAACAGAACTCATAAATCACAATGCATGGAACCGTTAAAGTAACTTAGTATTTTTTTTTTTTTTTATTTATTATTTATTTTATTTTTTGTTAAATAAACATTTTTAATCGCTTTGAATGGAATTACATAACAATTTACACTGCATACAAACAAAAGTACATGAATACATGTATAAGTACAATGAGCAATTATACCGATACATCATTTGATATAAAAAAACACATTACATCAAAATGTATGTATGTATCCATATGTATGGACACACACACTTATATTTACCCACACATATACATATACAACATTAAGAAAGATCAAACTTTAAAGAGAGAAAGAGAGAGAGAGAGAGGGTGGATGTCGGTTCGTTTTTGCAGCTATTTTTACATTTGGATTCACGGGTTTTACTCTTTTGTTTTTTTTTTTTTTTCCCTCCTTCCCTTTTCTCTTTTTTCCTTTTCTCTCTCCTTTAATCCTTTTTTTTCTCTTTTCTTTTTAAGACATACTTTTTACTGTTTCAGTGCGTATTTCTGAATAGCATTCATATGGCATCCATATTTTTTTAAAATCATCCGTTTTCTATGATAATCTGGCATTGTGTGTTGTTCTATTCTATGTCTTGAAGAAAAGTATCTTTCAAAGGTTACTATGTTAGGTACAGACTTTTCAAATTTACATTTATAAATATACATTTTACCCAGAAGTATCAATAAATCAAAAAACGCAGTCCGTAACGATATTATTTTCTACGCCAAATAATACTATGTTTTGAGTTATACTGTGTTGTACATGTACATTTTGTTTTATATAATTGTTCAAGGTTTTTTCCAGAAACGATTTGAGATGTTGCATGTCCAGAATATATGTTCAATACTGTCTTTGAATTCTTTACAGAAATCACAATAATAACTATCTGTAATATTCATTTCTTTCAGTACAACATTTGTCCCCGAGAATTCTATGTACAATGCGCACCTGCAGCCATTTCAATTTGACATCTTGTATTTTATGCACTTTTTTTAAAAACCTCTTTCCACTGAATATCTATCCCTAGCTTCTCAGTCCATTTTTGACAGGAATTGGGAGGTTTGTTGTCATTGATTAAGATATCATAGAACAACCTCGTACCTTTAGATATGGAATATATTAATTTTAATGCCCCAGGGATATCATGTGCGCAATTGTTTATCATTTATCTTTGTTTGTTTTACATATTTCTTAATGGACATTTTACAGCCATTAAAAGCCAGAAAATGTATATTCATTCCAAAATTTTCTATTAAATTCAGTATGTGTAAGGAATTTTCCGTTGTTGTCAAGAAAAATGTGCAACACAGTTGACACCTTTTTGGATCCAATTTCTATGCTTAATCAAATTGTCTCCAATTTTAAATTTTTCATTATAAAACTGGTTCTGAAAGTAACTCTGTTTGTGTTTTTGGTTGTACTAGATTGCAAAAATGACTGTATGCCACATAGATATGTTTCCAAAAGATGTTGTTATGATTTTTATATAAACCGTAGCTTGGGCCATATTTTTCAATTTCAGTAAGAAATGGATATAATTCCATTGCAACATTTTTCCATTTATGTTTAGTAGCTTTCAGCCTTCTTATCCAAATGAGTTTCAGTGCAGCAATGTATGCTCTGATATCTGGTACATTTAGACCACCATATCTTACACACTTTCGTTACCGTATTTCTGCTAATTTTATCTCGTTTACCATTCCAAATAAAACGAAAACACATTTTCTGGAGATTATTCACAAACTCATCTGGTGGGTTGGGAAGCAGGGTCCAGAGGTGTATTAGTTTTGATAGTATTAAGGATTTTAATACAGCAACTCTTCCAAGAGGAGTTATATTTCTTTTTATCCAAATATTGAAAAGAGCTTTTATTTCCGACATTTTTTGCGGCATAATTAGCTTGATCACAATCTTTTATATCATTTGTAAACCATATACCGAGTATTCTAAATTTTTCTGGATTCCAAATTATATTTAAATGTTCCATGTATTTTGTTTTTGAATTCTTTTTACTTCCGAGCCAGATTGCTTGTGTTTTATTTTCATTCATAAAAAGCCCTGAGAAATTTCGAAATTTTTAAATCAACTGAATAGACTTTTCAAAGGATAATCTATATCACCATTATTCATTAGCTGCGCATCATCAGCAAATTGAGATATTTTGTGTTCTTCGTGGTTGATGTCAATGCCTTTTATATCTTTGTCTTCTCTTATCATAATGGCTAAAATCTCTATGCAGAGTATAAATAGATAAGGGGAAAGTGGGTCTCCTTGCCTACATCCTCGTTCTTTGGAAACCAATCAGCTACTTGGCCATTGACTATAACTGTTGATTTGATATCTGTGTAAAATGTTCGTATCCATTTACAAATACCCTCTCCAAAACCAAAGGATTCCAGAACTGTAAACAAAATTGCCAATCCAAAGAGTCGAAAGCTTTTTCAAAGTCTAAACAGAGCAAGAGACCAGGCCTATGAGTTGTGTCAAGATAACAGATTAAATCGTAATCAGTCTAATATTGTCTCCAAGATATCGGTTGGCTACAAATCCAGTCTGATCCTCATTAATTAATTTTTCGAGAGTTTTCTTAATCCTGTTTGCAATACACATGCTCCGATCTTATATAAAACATTTAATAATGAAATTGGTCTCCAATTTTTTATGTGTTCTTTAGATTTTTCTGGTTTGGGAATGCAAGTAATAAGTCCCTGTTTTTGTGTTGCTGAAAGTTCTCCGTCTTTGAACGACTGGTTTAGAGCGCGCACGACGAATGGTCCCATTTTTTTTTCCAAAAGAATTTATAAAATTCAGCTCCAAATCCATCCGTACCTGGACTCTTTCCATTTTTCATATGTTGTAATGCATAACCTGCTTCTTCTAAACTTATGTCCCCTTCTATAGAGTCCCTCTCTTCTTGTGATAATGTAGGATGCTTATTAACTAAATCACTGATTTCACATACATCTAACTTTTTTTTTCTTATATAATTTACAGTAAAACTCATTTACTTCGGTTTTTATTCGTTCTGGTTCATCAATTAAATCTCCGTTTTGATTTACTAGCTTTGTCATACTTTTGTTTACGAAGTGCTTTTTTTCCAAGTTACAAAAATATTTTGTTACCTTTTCCCCTTCTGCTATCCATTTTGCCCTAGACCTTAATATCACTCCTTGTATTTTTTTTTTTCTCTGAGTAAAACTACCTCTTGGTTCATTTCCTTTAGCAATTCTATGTCTTCTTCTGTTTTTTTTCTTTTTTTTCTAATTCTTCAAATATTTTATTTAGGTTTTCTTCTTTTTCAATAGCTTTCTTTTTCCTCATAGTAGCATAAGCAATAGTTTTTGATCGAATTTTCTTTAGTAAAAAATCTATAAATAATTTATCAGACACACGGTTAATTCAATTTCTGTCAAAGATGTATCGTTAATTGTAGTAGTATCATACTGATCAGATGAATATTCACATATCACCTCGTCTATCAGTTTGTTTATTTCATCTACATATTGTTTGTCTCTCAATAGATCATAGTTAAACTTCCAAAAAGTATTTCTTTCCACAGTTTTCCCACTCTTTAAGTTAAGTAAAATCATAGAATGATTGGATCGATATCCTGGAATGATATCCGAGTCTTCATAGTTTCCATATAAGACTCTCTGAAATTGGAAAATAATCTAAACGACTTTGTTTTAACGGAAAATTTCTTCGCCAAGTAAATCGTTTGAATTGCGGATTACTCTCCCTCCACACATCTGCGAGACTTAATTCTAATAACATGTTTTCCACAGCATCTTTAGCCCCCTAGGGTTATTTATATTGTTGTAATTGTTGTAATCTAAATATGGATCAAGAGCTAAATTCCAGTCACCAACTGTTATGAAATCGTGACCGTGGTAATTTTTATTATTTTTTCTTTTAAATTAATATAAAAATCGGGATTGTCTACGTTCGGTCCATATAAGTTTACTAACAATATATCTTTATCCATGGTTTTTAGGGATAATATAATGTAGTTACCATAAACATCCCTATCAATATTGCTGATTTTAAATTCAAAATTATTAAACAGCACAGCTACACCTCTTGCATTGGATCTATAAGAGGCAAAGAGGCATGTATAACCCCATTCTGATGTAACATATTTTTCTAATTTGGGGGTAAAATGGGTGTCTTGCAAACAGTAAATGTTGTAGGACTTTTTCCTAAGATAGTGGAAAACATCCCTTCTTTTCTGAGTGTCTCCTAGTCCCTGACAATTCAAAGATGATATCGTAATATTTGCCATGTTATCTTACAAGAAGGATTACAACTTTTTGTATCGCACTGCCATATAACTGGAAAGGAATAACCAGTTTCTTTACACAGTAATGTACACATTTGCTTTGGAGAATATCACAACAATACAAAGATCGCAAAACGGCATGGCCATTAAAAATATAAAACAGATTACCCAAACAAAATAGCATAAAAATAATAATGACCAAATGAATCTTTTCCATGACAAACAAATTGAGTTTCTGCACCAAAAAGAAAATGCTCTATACACACACTCAACAAGGTTACAAACATAAAGTTACATGGACAACACGACACGAAACACATAAATGTAAGTAGACCCAATAACGATCGCTCACGAGCGCGAAATGTACAGCTTCTCTGCGTTACTGATAGTTACAGCAACGAATGTGTCGAGAGTTAAGAAAGATAGGTTAATTCCAACGCCATTTGACACCAAAAGTGGTATATGGGGAAAAAAAAAAAAAACAAAAAAATACAATACTATCATACAAATGTTTATACCATTTTTATCACTAGCTCCAAAAGTTCGAATACTTTTTGCGTTTTTTGGAGGAGTGGGGAAAAGGCCGTAGGAGAAACAACACATGTCACACACGATGTGCGACACGTACATGTGTCAAGTGAGTGTACATGTACAGGTGAGTGTAAGCAAATGAAGGCAAACGTTTTACCCCGATCCCCTCCGTGCGCGCCCCACCCCCACCCCCACCCCCATCAAAACATAAATATGTGTTAATGTGTATATCTGTAATAGTGTGTGTGGAGTGGGAGAGGAGAAGGCAAAGACGCTGGGGGGAGGAGGGGGGGAGACAGGAAGGGCACGGGGTTGGGGGGGGGGGGGGGGGGGGGGGGGCGAGAGGCAGGAACGAGAGGCAGGAACAGGAACAGTGAGGAGTGAAAACATCCATCTTCAAATTGATCCACAAACACATCGATCAAATATAAACAGTTCAGTCAGTCATAAAAAGGCACTCGTAATCAAGTAAACAGCCAAGTAATATACTAGGCTAAAGATCAAACAGATATAACTTCCACTAAACAGCTCAACAGTGCAAGTCTTTTCCATCAAGCATCGATTGGCTAACAAAACTGCGCCTTCACATGTTATTGACATGGTGAAGTAAGTACAAGAGTAGGGGGGGGGGGGGGGGGGGGGGGGGGGGGGGAGGGGGGGAAGAAACGGGCAGTGATTTTGGGGAAGCAGTGGGGGAGGAGGGTGGGGAAGGGGAGGGTCATCGGGAGAAAAGAGGCAACGTCTTCCACTTATTTTTTTTCTGTTATCATTCTCTCCCCCCCCCCCCCCCTCCCATGAATATGTGGTGATGTATATGTGTGTATGGGGGGGAGAGAGGGGACGGAGACGCTGGGGAAAAAAAAGGGGGAGGGGGGAAAGGGTGGGGGGGGGGGGGGGGGGGGAGGCGGGAGGTAGGACAAAACAGAAACAGGCCGGTTATGCCAATCAGGAGGTGGATGCACCAATCACTAATCAATTTATAAACATATCTATCAAACATAAATAAACAATTCAATCATGAAGAGGTACATACAATATCAATCCGATAAACAAGTAAACAGCCAGACATAACCATTAACCACACGAACAACAGAATGTATAACTTCCACCGAACAACTCAGCAATCATTGATTGGCCAGCAAACTGCATCTTTTCATATTAACGACATGATGGGGCGAGCACAAGTGGAGGCGGAAGGGGGGGGGGGGGGGGGACGGGCAAACTCTGGGAAGGCAAAGGGTGGAGGGGCAAAGTGGGCGGAGGGGGGTGGCAAAGTGGGCGGGGGGGGGGCAAAGTGGGCGGACGGGGGGGGGGGGGGGGGGGGGGGGGGGAAGGGGGGGGGGGGGGGGGGGGGGGGGGGGGGGGGGGGGGGGGGAAAAAAGTGGGCGGAGGGTGGGGAAGCAAAGTGGGCGGGAGGGTGGGGAAACAAAGTGGGTGGAGGGTAGGGAAGCAAAGTGGACGGAGGGCGGGGAGGCAAAGTGGGCGGAGGGTGGGGAAGCAAAGTGGGCGGAGGGTGGGGAAACAAAGTGGGTGGAGGGTAGGGAAGCAAAGTGGGCGGAGGGGTGGGGAAGCAAAGTGGGCGGAGGGTGGGGGAAACAAAGTGGGTGGAGGGTAGGGAAGCGAAGTGGACGGAGGGCGGGGAGGCAAAGTGGGCGGAGGGCGGGGAGGCAAAGTGGACGGAGGGTGGGGGACGGACGCAAAGTGAACGGAGGGGGGGAGGCAAAGTGGGCGGAGGGCGGGGAGGCAAAGTGGGCGGCAAAGTGGGCGGGGCGGGGAGGCAAAGTGGACGGAGGGTGGGGACGCAAAGTGAACGGAGGGCGGGGAAGCAAAAGTGGACGGAGGGCGGGGAAGTGTTAGGGGAGGCAGAAGAAAAAGCAACGTTTTCCTCAGATCTTCTCTATCTGTCTTCTCTATCTGTCTCTCCCCCTTTCTTTTCTCAACCTCAAAGTATAAGTGTGTGTTACTGCATATGCATGTGTGTGTGTGTGTGTGTGTGTGATGTGTATGTGTTTGTGGAAGGGGGGAGAGGGGGAGCAAAGATGCTGGGGAGAGGGTGGGGAAAGAGGAGGAGACAGGACGCGGGGGGACGGGGGGGGGGGGGGGGGGGGGCAGGACAAACAGGAACAGGCGGGGGGTGCACCAGTCTGGAAATGGGTGCACCAATCTCTAATGGATCTATAATCACATCAATCAAAGAGAAACAATTCAATCATGAAAAAAGCATACACAAAAAATAGATCTACAATCAAGTAAACAGGCAAATAATACATTAAGCACAGCTCAACAGAATGTATGATAATAACTTATGATTCAATCATGAGAAAGCATACAAAAAAAATAGCTGTACAATCAAGTAATCAGGCAAATAATACATCAAACACAGCTCAACAGGATGTATAATAATAACTTACAAGTGGGTGCAGCAGCAGGGAGGGGGGGGGGGGGGGGGGGGGGGACCGGGGGGGGGGGGGAGGGGAAGGGAGACAGGGCGGACAATGATTCTGGCGGAGAAGTGCGGGTGGCGGTGGTGAGGAGGCCGGCGATTAAAAAAAAAAACAACAACAAACCCCCCCCCAAAAAAAAAAAAAAACAACCCCATCCTCATCCTTTTGGAAACCACCATGATCGCTATGGACAATAATCAGGATGACAGTAACAATAAACGATAAGGCACCCTGTTATAATGTTTTCTTTATACAGCATTCAAGACACTGAAAATGAATCGGAGCCAAAAATAGTATGCAAGTGAATATATATTTTTTTAAAAAAATCAAAAAGATTAAATAAATAAATAAAGTGAAAAAAAGGGGCGATGACAAAGGGCACATGACAGAATCTGAATCATTATTCTATGGTCGCCCGCAATCCCCCCCCCCATTCCTAATATTTTTTTCCATGTTGATCCCGTTCAGTTCAGCACTGAGGAGTATCACCATATCTGTTAGCACTCTGACTATGATGACTGTCACCCCGCCCCTCAACTGACATGGTGAAAGGCGGAGCGGAAAGGTGGTTCAGCTCCAAAGCAAAGGAGGGGACGGGCAGGGGGGGGGGGGGGGGGGGGGGAACCAGAGAGGAGAGAGGAGGAGGGAGGGGGGAGGAAGAATCCTGAGAGCCAATAAATAACATAATTATCATGTTTATAGAGTCTGAGACTACTGATGCGCAATATTATGTAAACAGTCGTCAACTCTCCTCCTCACACTTTTTCTAAGGATGCTGTACATAGAAAAACGTAAATGAGAAAGGGGGAACAAAAAAGAAACTTTCCCAAGAAACCAAACAGAACCTTCTCTGTTTTCTCTCTTTTTTCTCAAATCTCACCTCAACCCATGGCGCTGATAAATGTTTCATCTAGGTTGGTGTTGATGTCTATTTTCAAGATTTTGCCATTTTTCAGTTTAACCAGTATTTTTCCGTTTGACGACCAGGCGGAGAGAGTAGCAGAGTGTTTAGCAGCTCTCATCAGTAGATTGTAGTTTGCTTTGGTGAGGTCTTCGCCAATTGAAACACCGGTTTGTTTGAGTTTTCTTCGATTCTCTAGCACACTGTTCTTTTTCTGTCGCGAAAAAAAAAATCGCACAAGAATCGGACGCGGTCTGCCAGTGCCAGGTTTTCCAGATCGATGTGCAATCTCGATGTCGTTAACTGACACTGACACATCTACCTGACGGGTAAAAATGTCCGTGCACCTTTTCACACAGTCCTCAACCGTTTCTGCCTTCCCCTGTTGTTCCTCCTGTACACCATAAACCGAAGGTTCCATTGACGGCCATGTTGCTGTAGATCGTTTTCGGCAAATTTTAAAGCGCACATCTCTTTCTGCTGCTGGCGAAACTGAGACTTGACATCATTGTTTTCTTGCTGTAGTCGTTTCACTTCAGTTCTAATTTTGTCATTTTCTGTCTGAAGATCGAACAGAGAGAAAATCGATTTATTTTCTCTATCAAATCGGAGTTCAGTTTTTCCATGTCTAACTTAATTTGCTTAATATCCTCTTTTGTTGCTGTTAGTATTTCTAATTTTGCATTGATTTCCTCTAGTTGTTGTTGGGAGGCCATCTCTTCGGCTACAACATTACAGTCCGTATCCCCCTGTTTTTGTTTCTTCTTTTCCTGTTTTGTCTTCGTTGTTTCAGGGCTAGTACAGGGGTCACTCTGTGATGAACTCGAAGGTCTTCTCTTCCCGGACGTACCTTTAGAAAAATATTTACTGACTGATGTACTCATTCTTTTTCACAAAAAAGGTCACTGATACTACTACAGACATACTACTGACTTTAAAGTCCAGTGTGTTGGCAACAACGTGACGAATGTTATACAGAGAGCCACATCACTCGCTCGCTTGCTGACAGGATTCAACACTGAAGACACGCCATATTCGGTGCACGCCTATACTGTTCACAAAGTGCAGGATCACATACCTTAATCAGATGAAAGACTTTCTTTTTTTTTTTTTTTTTTTTTTTTTTTTTTTTTTTTTTTTCCCTTCTCCCGAATAAGGCTTTCCGAAACAAGTATCAAATTATTAACAATGCAGAATTTCAGTTGTTAATTTTCCTGTCTAAACTGACCGAAAAGAAGCATACGTGTCTTCTTTCGTAATTTAGTATTTATATAGAGATATAAAAGCAAAACATGCAAAAAGAGTATGCAGAGAGAACTAAGATCTGGTGAGACTTTCCATGGGGATGACATTCATCGTGATAAATTGAAAAAAAAAAAAAGAAACTTATTGCTAAGATACAAGAACTATTTATTCGTGGAGTGTGGTAGATTGTTTTCTATACAGATTACTGTTTTTTTATGTATCTCTTCTTTTAAACTTTGAGAAAACCATAAAAACTGAAATAGAATCGAGAAATATAGACTGGAACGTAAAATTTCATACTCAAAGAAAGTAAGACATTTTATATGATCCGAAAATAGCAAGATCTTCCATACAAACAATGTCCACATGACCAAGCTGTCCCAGGTGAAAATCCACAGCCAGTGTTCAGTATTGTGAATGTCTTGTCTTCAAGAAGGGCGCCAACATCAAGACACATATAGATATATTTCTTTGTATGAGAGATATATAGTGGAACCTGGTCTGAAACAATTCCACCGAACACTGGACGCCGATTTCTAACACTGTCGGAAGATTTTTTTTTTTCAAATTTAGTTGGTAAATCTTTTGTTCCATGTACTAATACCAGACAAACAGGAATCTGACCCGGACAGTAACGACTGTACAGACTTCATTACCTTGGAAAATGAATCCCCAAGTGTAAGTACCTGTAATCTTACAACGATCAGTGAGTGGAAATCATGGTCGTTCAAGAAGCAGTAACTGAATCATGGCGTTTTACATAAGACATTCTTTTCCATGAAAAACTACATAATTAATTTCTAACCCTATAACCAAAAACTTCCAAGCAATTGATAAACTGTTAAGTGAGTGTACTCTCTCTCTCTCTCTCTCTCTCTCTCTCTCTCTCTCTCTCTCTCTCTCTCTCTCTCTCTCTCTCTCTCTCCTGCATCGTAACTGAGACATTCAACTAAGAATTCGCAATTTTTTTTCCTTTTTTTACAATAGAGACACAATTTCCTGTATACATTAAAACATCTGTCAAAAACAGATTATCTGTTTGCAAGATTGTTATATAAGCATAATCTTCACCATACTTTTCAAAATTTGTGATAAAAGTATTTAAACTGCTGACGAAGCCCACAAATTGAAATAAAGTTTATAGTCTTGTCAACCAGGTAATTTCCATGAAAAACAGGTCAGTGGCTGTCTTTAAACCCCATTGTTGTAGTGTAACCGTACATCCCCCAGGTTTTTATCTGGTTTCTTTTTCCACCAATAAAAATCTGCACTTTCACGCCTTAACAGTCGGAGAACAATTGTCTTCAGTACCGCTATCCTCCCCAAAGGTCTAAACTGTTTTCTGCTGCATAGTTTTGGCAGTAAACTGGTTCTAAGAGCGTGCAATCAGGATTTAAATATGCAGTGTATTCAGTATTCGCAACAAACTTAACGCCTATCACCTTGACAGGGTCTAGGTCCAAAACAGGGTTCATATAAAAAAACATCTGTGACTGCAACCTATCCTGCTGCCAAACTGGACAACTTTGATTTTCTCGAGAATTCTTTTTTCAATTATTTTTTCTTGAAGGAAAAAATATATTTCACAGTCTTCAAAGGGCTGTTCTGTGCCATCTAGGCAAACTGATGTATTATGAGTGAAATATGCGCCGAGACTTTAAAATTAAACAGTTATATGCTGTTCTTGCATTGTTTTAGCCAGCCACAGCTGACATAGAT
>JADBJO010000307.1:517500-527500 GCA_016801955.1 Conus betulinus
CCCCTCTTTCACGTCAGTCGTTGGATCCCTTGATACTTAACCTCTCTGTCAGTGTGTGCTGTCCCTTCTTTCAGGTTAATTACTGCTGGACCCCTTGAAGCTGAACTTCTCTGTCATTTTGCTTTCCCCTCTTTCACGTCAGTCGTTGGATCCCTTGATACTTAACCTCTCTGTCAGTGTGCTGTCCCTTCTTTCAGGTTAATTACTGCTGGACCCCTTGAAGCTGAACCTCTCTGTCAGTTTGCTTTATCCTCTTTCACATATGTCACTGGATCCCTTGAAGCCGAACCGAAACTGTCTGAAAACTTTCCCCAGTTCACGTCAATCACTGGACCCTTGAAACCGAAGCCATGCTATCAGAAAAATTGCCACAGTTCACGTCAACTACTGGTCCTCTTGAAACTGAATCACATTGTCAGACAACTGTCCCCTCTTCACATCAGGAACTGGAGATCTTGAATGCGAACATACCATCAGAACTTACCCCATTTTAGTCAATGACTGAACCTATTCCATTAAACACCTGAAACCGAATCCGTACTGTCGAACAACTTTCCACATTTTATGCCGGTGACTGAACCCCTTCAAACTGAACCCATACCGTCAGAAAACTTTACCCATTTTACGTCAATCCCTGGACCTTTTGAAACTGAACTCATACCGTCAGAAAACTTTCCCTATTTCACGTCAATCCCTGGACCTTTTGAAACTGAACCCATACCGTCAGAAAACTTTCCCATTTCACTCTCCATCCATCCCTGGACCTTTTGAAACTGAACCCATACCGTCAGAAAACTTGCCCATTTCACGTCAATCCCTGGACCTTTTGAAACTGAACCCATACACTCAGAAAACTTTCCCTATTTAACGTCAATCCCTGGACCTTTTGAAACTGAATCCATACTGTCAGAAAACTTTCCCCATTTCACCTGCATCCCTGGACCTTTTGAAACTGAACCCATACCGTCAGAAAACTTTCCCTATTTCACGTCAATCCCTGGACCTTTTGAAACTGAACCCATACCGTCAGAAAACTTTCCCCATTTCACTCAATCCCTGGACCTTTTGAAACTGAACCCATACCGTCAGAAAACTTTCCCTTTTCACGTTAATCCCTGGACCTTTTTAAACTCAAACTCATACTCAAACGTTTCCCTTTATCACGTCTATCACTGTACCTCTTGAAAGTGGACCCACGCTGTCAGACAACTTTCCCTTTTTTCACGTCAAACATTGGATCCTTTAGCACTGAACCACACCATCAGACAACTTTCCCCTCTTTCACATAGGTCACTGGACATCATGAAACTGAACCTCTCAATTAGTTTGCTTTCCCCTCTCTCACAAAACACCGGACCCTTGAAACTAAACCCATACCGTCAAACAACGTTCCCTCTTTCACGTCTATCATTGGACCCCTTGAAACTGAACTCATACTGTCAGACAGCTGTTACTGTCAGTTTCAAAGCAGTAAAAAACCAGTGAAACTGAACTCAAACTGTCGGACATCTTCCCCATTTCACGTCAATCACTGGACCCCCTTTAAACTGAACTCTTTCCCGTCAGGTCTGTTCCCCTCTTTCACGTGAGGAACGCTCGTTGCATCAAACGTGACCCCAGACACACTCGGTCTGAAATCTCGGGCGGCGTTATCGGCTCCAGTTAATTAAACAAGCTTTCTGCGACATGTTTGCATCCTTCCACACTTGAGAGCGCTTCTGTCTGTAGGTATTACCATCACACCTCTCTCTTCCTTGAAACAAATGCCAATGGAAAAGAGACAGAGACAGACACAGAGACAAAGAGACACTGATATTGGAGGAGGTGTTGGGGATGTGGGAATAGGTACAGGTAATGAAAAGACAGCTTACGCTTTCTTGACATACACCATTGGGCTTCGCCAAACTTTCTTATTTCTTCGTTTTTGTGTGTGTGTGTGTGTGTGTGTGTGTGTGTGTGTGTGTGTGTGTGTGTGTGTGTGTGTGCGTGCGTGCGTGCGTGTGTGCGTGCATGCGTGTGTGCGTGCGTATGTGCATGCGTGCGTTCGTGCATGTGTGTGTGTGATTGCTGTTGTATTTACGTGAAGTTCAGCGTGGGCTTTCTTGTTTGTCTGTATTTTGCGGTACACAATGTAGTCTCCCTCCTACACTTCTTATGCATGCATACATTTGAGCGGATATTATCTCATTGACCGGGTTTTTATGTGCACGTGCATTCTTTCTCCTCCTTTAAAATGTTCTGGCTTTTCACATGGACTTTTTCCTCTTTATATGTTGTACAACAGGAATGTAAATTGTGGCAAAGGAAGTGTGCAAATGTGTCTTGTCGTATGTAAATTAATAAATAGACAGATCGCATAACAACCTCGAAATGAAGTGTAGATGTGGTGTACCCTGTATGTATTAGCAGATAGACGCATAAGAGCTTCGACATGATGTAGGCTGTAGATGTGGTGTGGCCTATGTAAATTGATAGATGGATGCACATTGACAACACGATATCAAGTGTAGATATGGATTGGCGTTTGTAAACGGGTAAACAGATACGCATAACAACCTGACGTGAAGTGCATATATTGTGTGGCTTATGTAAATTAACAGATGGACACGCATGATAACCGCGACATAAGTAATAGAGACACATAACAATATTGATGGAAGTGCAGACGGGGTGTGGTGGTTGATGGGCACGCATAACAGCTCCAATATGTTTATGGACCTGTGGTGTGGCATAGGTAAAATATTAGATGGTCTCGCATGATAACCCCAGTATGATAATAGCTGTGGTATGGCTGACATGAATTAGCAAACAGATAGGCAACAACTCCGATATAAAGTATAAATGTGTGTTAGCTTCCATAAATCATGAAATGGACATACATCACTATTTTGTGTCATTAGTGGTCGGCTAAGCTCTAAACATGACGTGATATCATGGCTGTTCTATTTGGAAGCCTGAAACTGAAGCTCTTGGCGGAAACAAAAGAACTTTACTGCACAGGTGTAAAATCTGTTTCACACATTTTATTAATACAGGGTACGTTACAGATCTTTCGATAACAAAGATTGGAAAAACTGATGATTTTTCAAAATATGCAGTCAAAAAGTGAATGTACAAGTCACAGTTTCAAAACAAAGCTGCCAACGGGATAGCGTGCGTGCCCGTGTGTGTGTGTGTGTGTTGTGATATTTTAATTTCATTCCGCAGAACTCAGGAAACTTGCTTTCCAGGTGTTCTTTTCATTTTGTCGCTCATGATACGTCACGGGCCATCAACGGATAACTTCAGTGATGTCAGTCAAACTTAAATTTAAAAGAAGGAAACTCGACCCACATTCATAGTATTGGTGAAGGCGTGCATTTGTATATAGAATATCACGTTCCATCATGTAAATGTAGAAAGTCACAGTCTCTCTATGTAAATATTGACCTTAACTACGTTTGAAAGTAGCACGCTTTCCACTGGGAGGATTAACATTCTGTTACTATTGAAATATGTGTTGTTAGGCAGTTTTCGTGAAATACGGCACAGTCGTAATAAAATGTGATAAGCTCCCAAACTCCAACCCCAATTTGAGTTTTGCATTGCTTATAAAACTGGCGCTTGACTTCGACGTCGTGATTTTCACCAACACGCAGATTATACAGAGCCTTAAAATGGAGTCGTCAGTGACGATTTCGCTGTGTCATGCCTGTGACCCTGCATTGGTGGGTTGACAGAATATGACTTTGAAAGAAATCCGGTAAGCCGTGTTGAATGCTCATTAAAACAGCAACTTGCTTTAAATCAAGGTGTCGCATGCAACCTCTCTAACTTTACACGTGTGGACACAGATTCGTTAGGCATTAGTCATTACTAAATGACTTGCCAAACTCCTATCAAATGCACTGACTTGAAGATCAACGTTAATGTTGGGCCACATTAGTAGCATGTTGTCTCTCCAACATTTTAGAGCTTGTGTTCATAGCTATAATGTGGTGGTAACTTTCGAAAGCCAAAAGTAACATTTCTCAGTGTCACAGCGTTATAATTTCTTGCCAAAACTAATGCAGTGCCAACAGACGTGACATCTGAGAAGTGTTCTCTAGAAAAGTCGCAGGTTTTACCTTCAAAAGCCAAAGGTGCTAGATTTGTAAGTGCCACAACGTTACAATTTCTTGCCAAAACTAGTGTAGTGCCAACAGACGTGGCATCTGAGAAGTGTTCTCCAGAAAAGTCGCAGGTTTTACCTTTCAAAAGCCAAAGGTGCTAGATTGTCAGTGCCACAACGTTATAATTTCTTGCCAGAACTAGTGCAATGCCAACAGACGTCGCATATGAGTAGTCTTCTCCAGAAAATTCGCAGGTTAAAGGTGCTAGATTTGTCAGTGCCACGACGATTAAATTTCTCACCAGACGATAGCGTTGCCAACATACATTGCCTTTAAAATATCTTTTGAAATTCCGAACAACGCGGCGCGTCCCGTGGGCTAAATAAACGAAATGGCAATCCCAATACTACTGAATTTAATGCGAATTAATTTTTTTCCAACGATGCCAATATAACACAGCTGATCCGTCAGACTCACCTTTCCGGTCGCACCGACCTTAGTTTTTGTTGCACGGTCTACGGTCGAAAGATCTCATTTTCTAAAACTTTCAAACATAAGAGAATTCTACAACCCCGAGCTCCCTGAGGAGGGAGGTACGATCTGCAGTAGCAGCATTCATTTCCGTGGAAGATGAATTGGCGTACAGAACCTCTCAGTTGCGGTGGGATGAGAATTTCTACATTACTGACATAACCTTTTTTCTTTTTTTTTTACTATGGTTTCACATAGCTACGTACGTGTCAATTCAAACATATAAATCAGGTCTCACACTCAAGCACTCAGAAGTACTTTTTCCATTAAAGTTGTACTTTAAAAAAGTGCCACACAAAAATTTCTTATAGAAAACAAAACTGCTCTGGTCCTTGCAGACTTCAGACAGTTTTCTTTCCTGATTTTGAACTCAGGAAGCAACAAAATCTTCACAATCTCCACAACCTCACGTCGACTTACAAAAAATATAAACTGTGCATGTGCTCCTCTCAGTAAAATAATAGTAATAATAATAATAATAATAATAATAATAATAATAAACTACGTCCCAAGTCTGTCTGGAGAAAATGCTCCTGGCGATTTGCTGAGCCGAATATATGCAGTTGTGGCCCGTACTTTATCACTTACACCTCCCGTAGTGTTAAAAGAACTATTTTGGGGGAAAAAAATGGAGGTATGTTCTCTCGCGCTAACGCCTCCACATACGACGTCGTCAATCAGTCTACTAGTCTGTCTGAGACAACTGATCATCCTTCAGGTAAGGGAAGGTAAGGTAAGGTTGCTTATAGCCCAGCCGACCGTAAAGGGCCATATCAGGGCTGTCACCACGATGAAGTCAACTCACAAGTCATCAAAAACAAACAAACACCATGCACGCGCGTCTCTTTAGAATACACCTTCTAAAAGCGCACCAGAACCTTCGTTAAAAATCTTTCTGCTGTAAAATCTTAGATGAAATGAAAAATGTTAATCTCTTTCAGAAATTCAAAGATCACGTCAGGCGGGACATCTATGAACAAGGTTTTCATGGGAGTCTGCTGTAAAGTGATTATGTGTCACATCCTGCAAGTCCCAACATTCTAAACAGATCCTTCAGGTGGTAAACCACCTGGTGTTTATTTGTTCATGACATTCAATGCATGCAAGCTGTACGGTTTCCATGACTAGGTGGCGCAAGGCGTAAGACGGTAAACACGACTGTAAAATCCCTTTCTTTTCAAAAGATTGCATAGATGATCTTGTGTTTCCTGTGAACATTCTCTCTTAATAAATAAACGCATATCAAACGACCAGGCACAGTTCCTGACCGTCTTTTCCTCCGTCTGCGGCATTCTCTTACATCAGAAACGTGGAACATCAGAGCCGTAGAAGCACTGCTTTTTTACTTATGGTGTGAATGCTAAAAACCGGTTAAAAAACAACTGCAAAGAGATTCACATCATTACTCTGCGTTTATGTGGGCTGCACGCCAGGAAAAAAAAAAACGTGTCTGGCTTTAAAATGGGGCAAGGTACACAATTCTGGCGCGGTGCTCGTAAATTTCACGAGTCACATGCCAGACATTATATTCATGTCAACAAAAAAGTTTGATTTGTTTGTACATGAAATTTGATCATTTTTAAGTCACCAATTAATTTGCGTTTCTTTTTGCTGCTCAGTTTATCTTTAAAAATGCTCAAATAACATAATATGATCTCTCTCTCTCTCTCTCTCTCTCTCTCTCTCTCTCTCTCTCTCTCTCTCTCTCTCTCTCTCTCTGTGTCGTGGTTTTCTTTGCATGGCTGCTATCGAGAAGCATTTCAACAGACGTCTGACTACATAAAGTAAGGAAAATAAGTGACAGTATGCCAGGTGTAGGACTCCCAGCGTCTATTGAATCCGTGTTGAACACTCTGTTACAAGAACTGTCGCTATCGTCATACAAAACTGAAGGCAGGGCAGCACAAACTGTTGTAGTGCTGCGTTTAAAACAGCCAGCAACTCAACCCGTTGCCGCGCACACTCGCCAAGATAACACTGTCGTCTTTCATCATAAATGTCCGTCACAGATTTCCAGGGACAGCAGACGGGCCAAGGTCCACAAAACAATGATACAACAGAAGGCAAATTCTTCCTCAGCGCCGTCTGGCTTGTTTCTCCCTACCCCCTCCCCCCTCCCCCGTCTCTTCAAGTTTGTTTTACAACATGGGAAATGGCGTAGTCGGACATAATTCACGGCGACAGTCCTGCTAGCGTAGAGGCTTGTGCGCGTGATCAAGTCTAGATCGGCATGGCTGGCCTACACCTGCTGCTGCAGGTAACACAAACTCTCACTTAACTGACAACGAGCAATCAGAATTGTTTCAGAATCAACGGAATACGAGTTAACGTGGAGGTTTACATGTCTTTTTTTTTGTGTAATGTTTTGTGTATGTAATGCTTGAATTCTGATGCTTTGCGTAACATTGAATGGCATAATATTGGTTGTTGTTTTAAGTGTTCTTAAAAAACATTTTAAAATTGCATAAATTCTGTTCTCACGATGACAATTACGACATACAAATTTTGACATTAATAGTCTGTCGTAGCTTTTTTTTTTTTTCCTATTGACAGCTCTCACATAAAATTTTCAGCATTAAACAATAAGTTGCATTAAAAGGAAACTAAGGTGGAGGTACAAGAAAGCGATCCACATCCATTTTCATTTTGGGAACATCACAGCTGCCTGACCTTCCATCCACAAGAGACTGAAGAAAAGATCAAGGACACGCGCAACAATACAATGGATGTCTGTGAGTCACCTGACACAAGTTAATGCATCTGATCTTTACAGCTTAATAAATAAAGAGTATTTGAAGATACTTCCAAGCAAATGGACATCCATATCAATACTTTCAGACCGGAGAGAAAAAAAAATGTGACGCTAATGCTACTTATGATGAAAATCGTGGTTTAGAAGCAACATGAGAACCACGAGTTGCTTACATAGATTATTATGTCATCAGTTCTGGCTGTAAAACCGATCTTGCTAAAAATGTGACCCAATAACTATAAAGCTTACCATTTTGACTTTGATCACAACAATGGTTGTAAAGGAAATTTTGGTCTGGAAGTGATCTATGCGCTGTAAAGTTGGTTATTTTTTTTAACTTGTTCTATTTGCTGTGCAAAAATATGTGAACCACTGATCGTGGTGCTCCTGGTGTTATGCTCTAGCAGACTGCCATGAAAAGAACTGTCTTACCTTGATGTGCTTTCCATGTCATGACGACCTAACGTATTTCAGATTGATTGTGTTTGTAAGTATTATCCGTCGCCCCTCTTCTCCTCCCCGCCCCTCCCCTCGCTTCCTTACTGTTTCCATGTAATTGGGTACAAAGCCTAACACATTGAATCATTCGTTCATTCGTATTTGTATTCGTATATCTCTCTCTCTCTCTCTCTCTCTCTCTCTCTCTCTCTCTCTCTCTCTCTCTCTCTCTCTCTCTCATATATGAATACTGTCCGCTGAAACCATCTCAAAATGCTCGACATACGAGGATAACCTTCTGTAGTCAGACGGGGATGACCTGTTCATCCTCAGCTGTCCATCTTCATTAGAAAGAGCAAAGGGAATTCTTTTCGCCGCGGGGCCGTGCGGGCAGATAACTCGCCGGGCCGCTAGCGTCTATCGGCAGTGTTACCCAACGCATAGCACGACTGGAGAAACGTTCCCATCGCCTTCACTTTAGAAGCCCGGCGTCCGATAAAAATAATCAGGAAAACTCCACAACATTTTGCTCCAGAACATGTGCTGCGAAATAGAAAGTAACAGGAAAGCGGCCATGTTGCAGACACCCCGTTGCGCAATCATGATTTTTTAAAAAGTTACGAGCGAAGTGGCCTCGCTGTCTTTATATGAGAGGTCGGTAGTTTAACAGGATAAGCATAGTGGGCGGCTATCTGCAATTTGACCTTCGCTCGGTTTTTACGTTGGAGATTATTTGTTTGTAATAGAATTTCCGAGGGAAGTGGTGCCTGCATTTTACAGGATTTGTTGTTGAATACTTCGCGCGGAATGTTAAGTCTGGTTGAGAACAGTCACAGTTATTGTTTATAGTTTCAGCGGATTGCGTCTTATTCAGAATTATTCAATTGCAAAAGGAATCTGAGCGCAAATATCACCATGTACAACATGCATCTTGAGAAACGCGTTGACATTCGTTAAGTTTGGTATAAAAGGTTTTTTAAACAGATGAAAGGCAAACTGCATTAATCAAAATGTATGAATGCACACACACACACACACACACACACACACACACACATCGTGCACGCGCGAACTAAAGCAAGCAGACAACACTCCAATACAGGGATGATCGTTAGATTGCAATTTATTGTCGCTGTTTCTTTTTTTTCTTTTTTTTTTAATAATTCATGCAACCGTTCCCCTGCAAGGGACTAAGCATGATTACCAAGCTGAAACTTAGGCGAAAGAGAGAGAGAAAGAGACAGAGACACAGAGAGAGAGAGATTGACATTTCTAGCACAGGATTTTCAACAGGCAAGGACACTTATCAAATGCTTCGAAGATCAAGAAAATCGATAAACATTGACAGAGAGAGAGAGAGATTGACATTTCTAGCACAGGATTTTCAACAGGCAAGGACACTTATCAAATGCTTCGAAGATCAAGAAAATCGATAAACATTCCGACCAAATGCTTCAGAAATTTTGCAGTGTATCGGCGTTGGTGATTGTAAGGTTGCATTACTGGTGTTAAGAATGGTTGTCGTTGGAGTGATTATGATTTCAACGGCAACGGTAGTAGTAGTGCATCACCAGGGTTATTCAGTAAATGGTGTCCTTCCTTACGGCCCCATTCTAATACTTCGTATTCCATGTGCCCTAAAGTTTGTGTTACAGAAAATGTGCCTTTACTTTATTGCCATACCCAATAAAGTGAAGTTTTCAACTGTGTATCTATTTGACATACATAAACCTGTGACGTCAGCAACTGCTGTTTGAAATAATGGATTCTAATGAAATTATGGATTCTAAAAAGAATACTTGCCTATCTGTGTGTTCGCAAGGACGGATTTGGAGACGATCATAATTATTGAAGGTTGTGGGATGTTACAGTTACATATGGGACTAACTAGCGTTTCAGTGGGAGTGTGGTTGGGTGGATGAGGTGGCTACCAAAGGAGCGGATGCTTGTGAGCAAACTTTCACTCGAACTGGCCCAGTGACTCGGCAGTTACTGTCATGAGTAGGGACTTGGTGTTGGTGACCTTGCCTGTGGGATTAGCTGTTTTACAAGTCGTCCTCCTATCCCCGCCCCATCCTTCCCCTCTCCGCAATTGTCTAGATCACGTCATATCCCAACCCTCTTTTACCTTCCCCGTCATTCCTCCCTCCATCCCCCCCTCTCTCTCTCTCTCTCTCTCTCTCTCTTT
>JADBJO010000307.1:532500-555000 GCA_016801955.1 Conus betulinus
CACAGACACACACACACGCGCGCACGCACGCGCACACACACACATACACACACACACACACACACACACACACACACACACACACACACACACACACACACACACACACACACTCACTTTCTCCACCAAGCATGAACCACTATAATGAACGACTTTCGTCAGGTCGGACGTTGAACCAGCGTAGAAAAAGACCGATACCTAAAATCGTTAATTTTTGGATTCGATGTCAGTATAAGAAATGATAGCATCTCTGAGGTGGGGGGTCATTTGTCTTCTTCGGTTTGCACGTGTTCTCTCTCTCTCTCTCTCTCTCTCTCTCTCTCTCTCTCTCTCTCTCTCTCTCTCTCTCTCTCTCTCTCTCTCTCCTCTCTCTCTCTCTCTCCCTCTCTGTCTTCTGTGTGTGTGTGTGTGTGTAGGTACTTACTTCGGGCTTTGCTTGTTTTTTTGTGTGCGTTTTTTTCCCCAGTCTACTTTTCTACCTTTATTTGGGCCTCCTTTCGGATCGCTGGTTATGGGGGCCTATTTAGAGAAAGACGACACCGTTTTCGATCTGATGGGCACCAGTGAAGCCGTCTGGCAGTTCAGATCTCCCGTGATGCAGTGCGGAGCGGGGATGCGCGGAGCAGACGACCCCATGGAGAACCGCCAGGAGAGGAGCAGCAGTTTATGAGGAACTTTATGACAGAAGCACTCGAGACCCACTGCGTCGTCAAGCACTGCAGCCACTTGAAAAGGGTGCGTGTAAGTCAATCACCTGCATGATACTGAAGCCAGGTAGGAGGAGATCTGGTGTTTTGGGGCCACGGGAGGAGGAACAGGGGATGTAGGGAGACAGAGAGACGGACAGAGAGAGAGAGAGAGAGACAGAGACAGAGAGAGACAGAAAAGAGAGGGAGGGAGGGAGGGAGGGAGACAAGGGGATGGGTGGTTGCATGTGTTTAACCAGTTTTGTATTCAGAGTTGCTTTTGAGTTCAGGTGGTGGTTAATTTCGGGACACCGACCCTTTCCTTCGTCTGGTCGGCTAATAAAGAGTGGAAGAACAAAAAATGTCTCGCAGGATTCGAGCATGATCTGACTGGAGACGTCTGCACTGATGAAATCCTTCATGGGGTTTCTGTGGAGGGAGGCTGGTGGTCCAGCTGAAAGTACCGCTCTGTCAAGTAGTGACTGTATGTTGTGCTTGTTTGATGGTTGTCTGATGATAAATTCAGAGAGTGGTAACTTTCTTAAACGGGACGACGATGGTATGGTTGCCATTATCAGTGTTTGTTAATAATTAGTAGACTTGGTTATTCTTTTTATTGTTGGTGGAGTAGGATGAACGGAGACAAGGTGGGGGGAAAGGGATGCAGGTGGGTAGGGGAGGGAGAAGAAGTTTAAATAAACTCTGGACATTGGTAAATTGTCTGTGTGCGAGCGCATAAAATGTTCACGTAAAGCAACAGGAGGGGGGGGGGGGGGGGGGGAACGGGGGGGTTGTCAAATGATTCAGACGTTTGCCTGCGAAGCTTACGGTCGTGAGTTTGAACCAAACGTGGGGTCGGATTTTCTTTTTCGGTTTGAAAAACATTCTCTGTCCACCCAGCAGTTAAACGGGCACCTGATTCATGTCACAGAAGGTTAAAGGCGGCAGAGGGAGAGGGGGATGAGCCCGCCTTCCATCATCCTGCGTGATGGACACTGTGAATGCTTGACAGTTCACTGTCCCTATGGCCAATAGGCTGTGGGAACTTTAACCTTTCAGATAAAAACAGTTGTATTTGGTGATTGCTTACCTGTTAAAACAGTACCCAGGCAATTGTTTTACTCTTCAAGTCCGTTTAAAACCCCGAAGATGAGGTCAGAAAACTTTTCGGAAGCATATCGCATCCTTGTTACATATTCTTGAAAGAAAGGCGGATCTTTTCAGTCCTGGAAAATTGCAAACACATAGGTGTCAATAAATCATGTGTGTGCGTGTATGCATGCGTGCATGCATGCGTGTGTATGTGTGTGTGTGTGTGTGTGTGTGTGTGTGTGTGTGTTGTGTTGTGTTGTGTTGTGTTGTTGTGTTGTGTTGTGTGTGTTGTGTTGTGTGTGTGTGTATGTATGTATGTGTTATGTGGTGTGTGTGTGTGTGTGGTGTGTGTGTGTGTGTGTGTGTGTGTGTGTGTGTGTGTGTGTGAATTTAAGGCAAATATCTGAGGGATATGCCAGTTTATTGTCTTTCAGGACATAAGGAAGTATCACATTTTCCTGCCATCGTAGACGAGAATACAGAACAGATTCGAACCCACAGGGAAAGGAGTGGAACCTCTCTTTCTCTCACCTTTCTTGCGCCGTCTTAAACCGTTCTCCCGTCACATAACACTCCGTCTGCCACTTGTCTGTCGGTGTGGTGGTGCTGGTCTGGACAGTTTTCAGCCATTGGGTGGTCTGGAAGTGTTTAGCCAGTTGATAGCGATGGTCGTTTGTCTTTTGCAGCTGTCATGGGAGTGATGGTGGCCACGAGCCCGCTGCCTCCCTTAGCCACCTCCTGTCATATCACTTAGCCCTGGGGAAAACGAAGAGATGGTCTGCACATCTCTTCTTCTACCACTACCCACCTGTCTGTCTGTCTGTTACTGTCTGTCTATCCTCTCTCCTTCTCCTTCTTCTTCTTCTTCTTTCTTCTTTCTTCTTCTTCTTCTTCTTCTTTTTTTTTCTTCTTCTCCTCCTTCTCTTCCTCCTTCTCCTTCTACTCTTCCTTTCCCACTTCTTCTCCCTCTTTCCTCTCCTTCTTTCTCTTTTACTTCTTCACTCCCTCCTCCCCCTCTCTCTCTTTCTTACTCCTCCCTCCCTCCCCCTCCTCTTTCTTTCTTCTCCCTCTTTCCTCCCCGTCTTTCTCCACACTTACTCACACACACTCCCTCACTCCCCTCCCCTCTCTTTTTTTTTCTCCGTTTCTCGACCCTCGGTCTCTGTTTTTTTTCTGTGTCTCTGTTTCTCTGTGACTTTCTGTCTGTCTGTCTGTATGTTTATCTGTCTGTCTGTCTCTCTCTGTCTCTGACTTAAGCATGTGTATGAGTTGGGAAATAGGATTGTGTGTGAGGGAGGCGGGAGGGGGGTGGGGGTGGGGTGGGGGGGCTTAAAACGGTAGGTATGGCCTGCCTGTGTGGTCCAGAGCACCGTGGCCTATCCATCCTGGACGATAGTGAGGTCACAAATTTGGTCGGCTGTCCGGCCACAGACGCTCTTCACTGGTGGTACTGTCAAAACAGGCGTGAAGTGCGATATGGGTCTGTGGTCCTGTTCCCTTGTGTGTGTGTGTGTGTGTGTGTGTGTGTGTGTGTGTGTGTGTGTGTGTGTGTGTGTGTCCTTGTGTGTGTGTGTGTGTGTGTGTGTGTGTGTGTGTGTGTGTGAATTAAGGGAAATAACTGGCTTCTTCAGCACACCCTAGTATCATTTAGCCCTGGAGAAAACGAAGAGATGGTCTTCACATTTTCTTTCTCCTGTCTTCTGTGCTTTAAGGATTTCAGTAGTTTAGATGTCATAAACTAAATAAATAGAGTGTGGATTGTTGTCTTTGTAGCTGACTGCGTCATTTTTCAAGACAGGTCTTTCTTCACTGTGTGGCGGCAGCCCTTGATGAGCCCCTGTGCGGTCAGCAACGCAATGATAACACTAAAAGTGAAACATCAGTATGTTTTTTTCACTAACCAGATAGGAATGTTGGCGGTGTTTGAATCAAAATGATTCCGCGTATTAACATCAGGATAGCGTGACGATTTGGCATGCACTCTGATATTGGGGAAGGAAAGGGGGGAAGGACCTTCCATCACACGTTTAACGGTCGTGTGATTTTCAGGTTTTATCAGAAAAACGTTTTGACAAACATACGCCTGCTGATGTTCCGCAGGTGTGGAGAACATGTAATTAGTGGCGATAATCCGTCCCGCCTTACACATTAGTCTTGACATTTTTATAGAAATAAATGGTCTGGCTGCATGGGAAGCCTCGCCACGTTTTGCATTGACCTGAAATATTTTGTGGAAAAAGTCCCAAAATGGGTCTCCCCCTTTTTTTTTAATTGTCCTTACTCTAGTCTGACAATATGTGGAGGATATGGTGTGTATGGAACATTTCTGTCCCTCTCCCTTCCTCCCTCCTCCCCTCTCTCGTTTCTCTCTCCATTCACACACACACACACACACACACACACACACACACACACACACACACACACACACACACACACACATCTATCTGTATACATAAAACACATACACACATACATACATATATGCATATATGCATATAAAGAATGTAGTCGTAAACTAAGTTACAGGCAGTCCGTGTGAAGGAAGACTTCAGGAACAGTGCCAAGGGAAGAGGAAGGAGAGGGGAAAGGAGGGGTTAGGGGTGGGTTAGGGGGGGGGGGGGGGGGGGGGGGGCAAAAATATGAAACGGAAGCGTGTATTTGTTTGAAAAAAAAAAAAAAAAACGTGTTTATAAACAAAAGACTGAAAAGCTGTAGAAAAAAAGTAAAGGTCGCTGTGTCAGTTTGTCTCTTTTCGCTTGTTCCCTAAACATTTTTAGAGAGTATTGGTGGTGGTCGTGGCGTCGCTATCAGCCCCTGAACCACTTCTTAGCGAACCACCCCATGTCAGGGGCCTCGGTGAAATCACAGAACCGCTAGCCTGAAGGGAGATTTATGGGTGGGTAAGAAGAGGTTAGAGGGAGGAAGGAGGGGTTTATGAATGATAATCAGCAGTAACAGTGTTGAGGGGGGCATGGCGGAGAGGACGAAGGGAAAAGGAGGCAGGAAGACCGAAAAGCAGAGAAGGGGTGGGGGTGGGGGCGTTCGGTATCCGGACACTGACCTTAGATAATGAAGAATAGTTAATGGCTCTTGACGTCTGGGGTTCTGGAGTGTGCAGTCTCTCTCTCTCTCTCTCATCTCTCTCTCTCTCTCTCTCTCTCTCTCTCTCTCTCTCTCTCTCTCTCTCTGTTTCTTTTTCCTCACTTTTCCTCTCTTCTCTGTCTGTCTGTCTGTCTGTCACTCTCTCACAGTCTCTCTCTGTCTCTCTATGTGTATGTGTGTGTGTGTGAATGTGCACGTGTTTGTGTGTTCTACCGAGTGAGATGACTTATAAAACCATACTGTTTGTGTTTTTAATTCTCAGCCTTTTTTTTTTTTTTTTTTTTTTGCTTTTGTTTTTTCTATGGCCAACATTTTCAAAAAATCCACGTTGTACAGTTTCGTTTTAATATGCATGCATGGTTAATAGTCATTTTAGGTCACGAGCTATTTTGCATGTCCAAACAGGTCCGAACAGTAGTCCGGGAGTAGTACAAGGTGATGTTTTAGGGCGTTTTTGTTGTAGTGCCACTATAGGGCATATTATGGTGAGTCGTCGTTTTGCGGTCTGTCATATTGTGCCGTAGTTTCTGTGTAGTATAGTACTCTTACAATATCATGCTGTAATATATTGTATGATACTATTCTGCATAGGCCATTGCTTGGCATAGCCTCGAGTACCTTCAACTGTCCAGTTTGTTTGAAGTGGACCCCTCTCTGAAATCTGATGGATTCAACATAGTTTTCGCTTGAGTTACCGGTCATGGCATTCGAGGCATTGAAGCGGGTTGATCAGCTTGCCAGCACTGCCATAAATAGAGTTGAACAGAGATAGCATAAATGTGCGTGTGTCTGTATCTGTGCAGTGTGTGTGTGTGTCCCATCGTTTACTTGGGTGATCAGAATTATGCATTAACTGGAAATCGGGTCTGTCGACCGCACACGCAGTTTGGATTATGTTACAAGGAACGAAGACACGCACTCGCAGCTCACTTGAAGGAGATCAGTCGAACAGCTCAAAACACACGCACTGACCAACTGCCCACAGTTACTGAAGACATTTATTGATCTAACACATGACAAGACCTAACGAAGGCACCGCATGCAGTGCGTGTTGGAGTGAGGTAGTAATATACACACAATGGTATCGTAGTAGCCCCAGAAAAGTCCCGCCATGAATGCTTTCCTTGTTTAATTTAATACATATTGGATTATGAAATATCTGACAAAGAAGAGTCAACAAGAAGCTTTTCGTCCTTGGGCCTTCTTCCGGTGAGTGTATTGCAGACACATGTCAACGTGAGGTCGAGGGATTTATTTAGTCTAATGTGGTCTTAGCGTATGGACTGTTATTTACTCTTGATAATACACATCCGACATTCCCTCGACTGCTCTATGCATGTGACATCTTTGTGAGGCCGTCAGCATGTCGACGTATGTTGCTTAATTTACAGTGGAGGTTAAATCATAATCTGGCTTTTTCAAAATTCAAAATAATGTGGTGAATCATCCCATCACAAACATCACAAGGATGTGTCTACAGTGATGTCTCACGGAATACTGAAGACTCGAGTGTTATTCGCAGTACGTAAATGTTGATTGACAGGGATTCTTTTTTCAATAATGTGACCCTAAAAAGTCAAAGAATGAACACAGTACAAAGGTAAGTAAATAAATATATAAACGTACAGAGAATGCGACAGTATTCTTATTTCCCAATTAAATCAAAAGATCACAGTTCATCCACCTAATATCACTAATACTTGTTTGCTTCTGCTGAGATCTCGAGACACTGATCGAACAGATCTGAAGTAAATGTTGCACTTTGCACTAATGCACCATTTGGATAGCATAGGAGGGGTATTTTTGTTTGTTGTTGTAGTTCACATCTTCAAAGCAAAACAAAACAAAGCACTATCGAGATCCGCCCCCACCCACTCCCATCCCCCGCTCCTCCATTCCCTTTCTCCCCCCCCCCCCCCCCCCCCCCCCCCCAGAATATTCCAAATATAGTAGACTCGCGACATCAGTTCTTGTCGTTTTTCGCAATCTTTGGTTTCAAACAAGAAGTATGGCGATACCTCCCACTCCAACCCCATTTACCCCTACCATTACATGTACTATGCAATGTTTTTCCCCCTCTTTAAATCAGTAGAACGAACAAATCAGCTACACCATTGATAATACGTACACGTACATACACAACATAATAACAATATCCGACTCAAGCCTGAATTTGCACAGTTTTTACATTTATGTACATTACAGGGGTGAAGTGTGGGAGTATTTTCGACTTGACGAATGAGCTGGAAGCAGTGGCAGAGAGCCGAGGATGAGAAGAGGGGGACGGAGTGCAGAGGGTGCTGCGGTATACATTATTGACCTGATACAGTTTACCTGGTGCATGCATTGATACAAGACACACAATCCAGTTAGAGGAAACCTTCGTGAAACGCTATAGACGAGTTGGTATCTCTCTGTGTTAACGAATGCTATACGTCGCATACAGATGTGTACGTTTACACAGCAACACAGTTTCAAAATGTATACAAAACAGTTCATACAAGTGACATAACCCTGGGAGCTCAGCATTGCTTCGCCATGTGTTCCATTGGGTAACCTTTTATATTGATTTTAAAATCGTACTTAAACGTCCACAAACTCTGACATTATCGACAAATCATTAAGTCTACATCGGGATAAATGTTTCACTTACGGCTGTGCGTCTATTGCTGGTTGTATGCATGCGTGCTGAAGAATGTTATTGATGTTACGATGTCTGCGTGGGAAAAAATAATGAGAAAAAGATCTGCGAAGCACCATCAACAATATTAAAACAAAGGACGCACAACAAGATCTGTTAATAGGTACGCAAGCATGTCAGCCATGTAAGAGCGAAAAATTATGCTCAAGTTCCAAATTCCGATTGACTTCTAAGAATTAGACTAAAAACAACAGCAGGAACATTACACGACAAACGACATGCGACATGATTTTAGATGTATGTTTGTATTGGAAACCTTAGTATTATCAGACCAGTCTCCGTGCATTACAGGCCTGCACCTATCGTACGTTTGGAAACGTCTGAAGCCTGCAAACATTCTGCGCACAATAGAAAGCGTGAACACAGCTGTTGAATGACAGTAGTAGTAGAGGAGGGGGGATGTACGCAGGTTCCACTGTGCATCAAATATGTACAAGACAGACGTAGATTGTTTGCATAAGGGAAATCTATCGACGAGCAAGTGAACTGCAAAACTGCTCGTGCTTAATTTCAACAAGTCTGGGCCTGGGGAGTCTTGGTGTGCCATTTTTTGGTTGCAGGTTTCAAGAGACGACAGGGATCTTTTCTTCCATAATATACTAGAGGAGAAAAAGATGCTTGAGTAGACAGACGCGCTGGTACGGAAGATCTGTCGTGTCAGTCGTCTAGTAAAGAGGTCTCCGTTGTTACTGAGCCAGTATTACACACCAGTCAGATATGACTTTTTTTTTCATACGGACCAATCGGAACGCAGTTCGTTTAAATCCATGGCGACATTGATCTGCTGTCATTATCATTACACGTTCAATGGAGATTTAATAAAACCACATTTAGCCAGTCCCACAGACCTCTTTAACACAGTTAGAGGAGCTGTCTTTTACTGAAACACCGTTGAAAAATCGTGTTTTTGTGTTTATTTGTGTCGGTCCTAGCTTGGTCGTTTTCGGAAACCTGCGATCTGTCGCAGTCTTCTTGTCATGGTTTTACTATTCCTAACACTCACACAAAAATAACTCATCGGAAGGATATCATCTGTTAACATTTTTTACCCCCCCACCTTACTACGGTTCTTGAGCTGTTGAAATCTGGCGTGTATCACATCACCTCAAAATACGTGGTGCGTGCTACGTCTAAGAGGACTAGTTAGTACCAACCCGTATCTGACTGGCTCTTTCTGTTGTTGCGTCGGCCACAGAACACGTAACTCCGAGAAAAATATCCTCGTGCCCTCCATATATCTCAAAGCGTGAATGTGGGCAACATTATCAGAACTATCCGATGGAATCAACACATATTGATCCCCTTCTTCTTTCCACCAGTCCTTTCTGGTTTCATAAAAATACTTTTATGCATGGAAAGTCTTCGTTTGAAAACGTGTGTATTTTTTAAGCGTATAGTCCACAATCCCCGAAGGGTCTACCTTTGAATTGATCGTAGACGTATTTTTCTAGCATACACCGTCAACAGCTTTATAGGGCATCCCTAAATATTCAGAACTCGGCTGGATGTTTGGACACATGACGTTGCTTTGAAACTGTGAGAAGAACCAAACCTGAAATCTTAAGTATATTTTCTTTTTCTTTGTTTCGTTTCCTTGTTGGTGGTGTTTCCGTGCAGGATTTTGCCCATGGAGAAAAATGCTGGATGGAATCATTCTAATCCGTCACACCGGCGCTGACATGTCTGCAACTAATTGGGCCAATCAGAGAAGAGCGCTTTTGTTAGTGCCAAAACCATGTTGTATGAATACTGAATTCCAAAGCTTTTTTTTTTTTTGCAGAGGATTGCTGCGGTACCAAGACGTCATATAAAACACAACGAAGGCTGTTACAGTTCCTATGCCAATGCCAACATGAATTAAACAGCTTCAGCGCTATTGCCAGCTTGTTTCAGCCATGCTAGCCGTATGCCCGGTGAAGTTCATTACGCAGTTTTCTACGATATTAATGATATTCACAATGAAGTCTAAGTACGCGTGACTGATACAGACTTTATATACACTATGTACATTACCATCGTCCACACCTTATTTGACAATGTTCATTTTCAATTCCATTTCCGTCCCCCTGAAGCGTTCACTTTGAGTCATTAGGGGTAAAAGGACTGAAGGAGAACATTGACAATAAAATCACTTGTAGTAGGTGAAAAATCACTTGAACGGAAAGAGTATAGATCCACTAATTTGTGTATTAACTTCGAGACAATTTGGGACTGACCAACCGACGATGACACACAGTTTATAGAAACAGTTACCAGCTACTAGCAAGCCCCCATAGCCCTTGCCGGGGCCTCCCCCCAGTGCAAATTTTGGCGCTGCCGTCTGGATATGCTGTGCTATTTGTTTCCTCTTTCCACTCTTTGATTCCTTTTTTTTTTTTTTTTTTTTTTTCTATCGTCAACTTTTTTTTCTGCCATATACATATCTGGCTCATTCATTCTCCCGTCTTTGTCCCCCCCCTTCCAAAAAAAAAAATGCTACTATTTTTTGCTCGTTATGACTTGTCAAGAAAGTTTTACCATTTTTTGCTCTTACATTTGCAATACATAACATTCCAGATTTTTATTAGTTATTGTTATAATATTTCGAATGCATAGCGATATTGTCGACGTGATCTTTCTTTTGAATTTTGCTACATCTTAATATCCTTTGCTTGACATAATCATATTTGTCTTCAGGATGTCTGTACATCAGCTATCGTGTTGTCAATCTAATGCCTATAATGAAACCAATCATGTGCCTATTGTTGCTGGGTTTCTTTGGCTCAGGACTTTTTGTCCATTTGTAGTGACAGCTCTGAAAAGGCCTTGTGTTGTCAGCTTGCTGGTAATAATAATCGAATGAAATCTGAAAAGCTATGAATAGTCTTTTTAAAAATAGATACGATTAGAAATAAATTGACCTAAACGAAGAGACGAGACACAAGACCGCTGTCTCTATCATTCTTTCCTTTTGTTGTCGTTGTTTTGTATGATGGCCAGGATCAATATTTTAATGACACATATAAGCGGTTATGCAAAGCTTACTGCGTACCTCATACTGTGAAAAATGCAATTCAGCGTTCGAATTTGAAAGAGTTAAAGATTATATAGATAAATGAGAAAGCAGTCGGAGAAGCTGCTGGATGACAAGAATGTTATTTCACTTGATCAGTTATTGATCTTTTCTTTATGTTAGCTTTTTGTCATATATGTTTGCGTCTTTGTTCCCTTTCATGTGCTTTATTAAAAATGTGCAGGAAAACGTGAATATGATCATAATTACTATTCGCAGGCTATTATACTAATGAAACATCAAATAATACAATCTACTGAATATTTGAATAACTGCAATTCCAGCGCCCATAGAACTTTTGAGTTGGATTCTGCGACTGTCGGTGTCTAAGCCATGTAAACTGCACACACACACAAAAAAAAAAAAATCAAGATGTGGAATATTATGTAGCAAAACGTTTCTTTTCAAAATAAGAACGTTAATGTCTTTGCTTAATTAAACGTTTTTCTCTGTTGTCAACCCTAAAAAAAAGGGGCTATACAGCAAGTTCACAACTATAGTCAGAATAAGATAGATCACCATCGTGTGGATACAAAAGTACAATCGAAAGTACATGTCTGTCATCTGAACCCCCTCGTTTCCCATCTTCCTCATGTGAGGACAACTATACAGTCGGAAGGAGGCTGCAGACTGCCCCGTCCACCCTCCGTGCCCTCACCCTTCCCTACATATAGACGATGCAAAAATATGGTCAAAAGCAGGTCTGTCGACTACCCGTCCTTTCTTCCTTGTGTGAATACAAAAATAAAGTCGAAATAATCTCTCACGAAAACTCTTGTCCTAACCCTCCTCCGTCTTCCTGTCGCCTTTGTATCTTCTATTGGACCAGCTCGCTTTGTAGCCCTGAACGAGCTTTAAGGTACAATACTGTGAAAAGAGGGAAATGATGGTACGGATGAATGAGTATTGCTGTCTTAAGAGATGAGCATTGTGTGCAAATTAGGCTATGATGAGGAACACTGTAGGTTGACGTGATAATGGTTTCAGTATATTATTGCAGAGCTCGGACGGTGATTCAGAGAAAAGGTCAGAGTAGGAAGGAGGAAGGGGGCAAGGGACGGAGCTAAAGGAGAAAGAAGTGTTTCAGGTGTTTAAGCCATCAAAAGGAATAAATTGATACAGTTATGTTCCAACAACCCCCATCTTACAGTTTTCGTACCCTTTCTTCTCCAGTATCAGAAAGAAAGAATAAACTAATATTGTATCTGGCAAATGCTTCCTGTCTGCAGTTTCAATGACCAATAGATAAAACAATAAACTGAGAATATGAATGAAAATAAGTTTGTATGTAGTGTTCTGCCATACCAAAAACGTAGGCATGAAGAAAATAAGTCCATGGCTGTTGCCGAAATACCGTGTTTCAGGAAAAACAAAATGCCCTCTTCACTGCTAAGTACCATTTGGTCTCTTGCGTTCAATAACAGAATAGACAAAATATTTTGAAATAGAGTTGAAGCACTTTTTTCTAGTTACTGTGTTAGTCTTTCTGATGAGTTCAGGTAGAACAGTGGGTGGTCAAAAGGTCGGACACGGCTGATTCTGTTGTCGGGTAAAAATCGCCGGTCCTTGCGTGATTGACGTTTAAGCAGCTTGTGACGTCCAGGTCCACCATGTTGTCAGTGTCAGTCGTTGGAGAGGCTTTGGTGACGTCACCGCTGCTACCAGCCGGTCCTTTGTCATCAGCCGGTGTGAAGGAGAGTTCCGATGTCAGGAGTTCGTCCCAACTGCAACAGAGGAACGGCCGCTGTCTTCAGAACAGTGAAACCGACTATCGTATGATGTTGATATTCGAGAACCCTCTCAACCCATCCGTGCTTACCTCCTCTAAACACACACACACACACACACACACACACACACACACACACACACACACACACACACACACACACACACACCTACACCTCTATCCCTGCCTTACCCTCATTCCCTCCCCCACTGCTGACCCCCTCTCTCTCTCTCTCTCTCTCTCTCTCTCTCTCTCTCTCTCTCTCTCTCTCTCTCTCTCTCTCTCTCTCTCTCTCTCTCTCTCACGTTGTATAAATACAAAGGAAATCCGTATGTGTTGACATTTGCATACCGTTGTCACGTATTTCATATAGTGACTTTATTCTCACCTTTCGCCAAACAACTGGATATTAACAAATTTTGCGCCTTTTCAACCCCTGTCATAAGAAGGAAAGCATGCCATCTGCTGTGCGTGTGAGTGAGTGTGTATTTAGCAGATGACCTGTGAATGGATGAGAGAGAGAGAGAGAGAGAGAGAGAGAGAGAGAGAGAGAGAGAGATATCTTTGTTCGCTCAACCCGTTTTCTCCTGCTGTTCGGTGAGATGTGCACAACGACATGTAACGCTTCCAGACAGTGGAATGTTGTGAAAGGCGCAAACCGACATTTTGTAATCGTTTCGTTCAGTCAAGCAAACCTGTTGTGCCATTACCAATGAAAAACAGATTGCAATCACCAGGAGCACCGATTATGAGCGAGCAGCTTTCAGATAACATAATGCAGCTTTCGTGGAGGTAATGATCGTGTGTGTGTGTGTGTGTGTGTGTGTGCGCGCGCGCGCGCGTGCGTGCTTGCGTGTGTGTGTGTGTGCGCGCGCGCGCGCGCGCATGCGTGCGTGTGTGTGTTCTGGTCGACAGTCTTAAAATTCGAACCAGCTGAATATGTTTTAGTCATTTCTCCCGTCCACCTATGTATCTGTCTGCCCCCCTCCCCCCCCGTCCCCCCCCCCCCACACACGACACTCACCTTCCTGACCCGTTCCGTCTCTCTCTCTCTCTCTCCCCTCCCCCCCCCCCCCCCCCCCCCCCCCCCCACATGCACCGCTTTCTTCTGACGCTTTTTTTCTTTTCTTCTCCTTCTAAATGGCCTGGACTGTCCGGTGATAAATCCAACACCAACTCGTTTTCAGGTCTTACCTTAACACGCACACAAAAGAGACCAGGGGTTACCGAAACCTCAGAGCCTGCATCAAACATTGGATTCATCACGTAACCTAGCTGAACAATCTGTGCCCTGAAAATCAAATCAGTACGTACCGACCAGTTTTTTGCGTGCATGCCATAGACAGTTTGAAATTTTGAAACGAAGTGGTTTAGGTTTTGGTACATGAAATGGCGAATTAAGACGGTTGTGGGTCACAAACAACGTTTCGTTACATTCACACTGATGTCCATTTACATCCTTGATTTGGAGCGCCGTCAGTGATCAGAAAGCGCCTGATGATTCGCTCTGGTTAGAGCTTGTCAGTCTTGAGGGATGTGGAATTCTTTCTTTCTCCAGAAGCGATGTGATTCTCTTCGCTCCTCTCTCTCTCTCTCTCTCTCTCTGTCTGTCTTCCCCCCCCTGCTCCTCTCCTCCTCTCCTCCCTCTTTCTGCTCTCCTCCCTCTCTCTCTGCCTCCTGCCTGCCCCCTCTCTCCCTCCCCTCTCTCCTGCCCCCCCCCCCCCCTCCCCCCCTCTCTCTCTCTCTCTCTCTCTCTGTCAGTCTTTCTCTCTCCCTGTCTCTCTTAGGCCCCCTCCCTCTCTTCTCTCCATGTTTTAATCGATCCCCCCCCCTCCCGATTTTTTTCTCTTCCTCACAGTTCTTCTCTCTCTCCCCCTCCCTCGGAACACCCCCTCCCCCTCTCTCTCCCCTCCCTACCTAATCCGCCCCCTCCCTCTAGTCTTCTGTCTCCAGGGCACCCTCTCCTTCTGTCTCTCTCTCCCTCCCTCTCATCACTTCCGGTTTTCTCCTTTTCTTCTCTCTCTCATCCTCTCTCCTCTCCCCTCTCCCCCCTCCCTTCCCCCTCTCTCTCCCCCTCCCTACCTAAATCAGTTTAGTCATGGAACCAAAACTTTCAATCATGACTTTTTCCATGAACGTATTAGATTAAAGAAAGATCCCAGATTTTGTTGAGTTATCCCTCTTACAATTCTTCTGTCGCCTCCATCTTTCCCTCACCACCTTAACACCTTCCTTTCTTTCTCAATCTGTCTGTCTGAAAGTACGTCCATTTTGAGAGCCCCCCCCCCCCCCTCCCTTCCTCCAATGCTATCAATGCCATGGCCATTCACCACCTGTTTGTGACGTCTGTAGTGAGAGGCAGCCAATCACGGGTCGCTACTCATCCCAACGGGCCTCCCTCCTTCCACATCGGAGATACCAGAATGGGATAAGAGGCTTCTCTCTGTTTGATCCTGGTGGATAACCTCTCTCTAACTCTCTCAGTATCTTCCTCGGTGCGCACGCACGCACGCGCACAGTAACACGCACTCAGCGATATCGAAATGAAGTTATGTGTTTCTATCAGGGTAATCTCTCTCTCTCTCTCTCTCTCTCTCTCTCTCTCTCTCTCTCTCTCTCTCTCTCTCTCTGCGCGACTCTGCGCGATATTTTTTTTTCTCGACAATTTTCCTCTCTCGTTCTAAGCACCCTGGAGTGTTAAAAAATGTGCCTCAGTGCACTCGATCATTTTTTAAAGGCCTAGGCGCATTTTATGCACAAAAGGAGGTTATGAGTTGCTGAAATTTCAGGGCCTGCACCAAACATACTAATTGTATAGCCCAGCTATGAGATTTATTGCATAGCCCAGCTATGGATTCATTGAATAGCCCAGCTATGGATTCAATGAATAGCCCAGCTATGGATTCATTGCATATTCCAGCTATGGAGTCATTGCATAGCCCAGCTAAGAATTCATTGCATATCCCAGCCATGGATTCATTGCATGGCCCAGCTGAAGAATCTGTATCCGGTAAATTCAGCCAACCCGTGCGGATCACACTTTGCATGCCAAAAGGGTCATCTGAAATTGTGACATGCAGTATCCAGCTTTCGCCACATCATGTGAGTTGACAAACATAGTCAAAGAAGACAGTTGTGGGTCAGACATGACATTTTTCTGCTGCTTTGAAATTGATGTCCATACACTTCTGTGATTTGGAGTGGCGGTCTGATCCAGCAAGCGATAGAGATGATTCACTCTGTTCAGAGCTTATTAACCACTTTCTCTCTCTCTCTCTCTCTCTCTCCTCTCTCTCTCTCTCTCTCTCTCTCTCTCTCTCTCTCTCTTCATTATTATTATTTTTTTGTCTTGTCTTGTGTCTTGTCTCTGTCTTCCTCTCTCTCCTCCTCTCTCTCTCTCCTCCTCTCTCCCTCTCTCTCTCTCTCTCTCTCTCTCTCTCTCTCTCTCTCTCTCTCTCTGTGTTGACGGAGTGTGATGACCTCCTTCAGCCCTCTCAGCTCGTCCTTCATGGCCATGTAGTCCTCATGGAGTATGTGGATCCCATCTTTTCACCCCTCCAGTCTTAGTGTGCAATCTCGTACCCATGGAGTTAAGCATGCTATCGTCGTCAAGATAGGGCAGGCTGGTTTGCTTCTTCATCGAAGTACTTCCTGAAGGGTTGTCCATCCTGTCTAGACTGGCTCTGCTACTTGTTGATCTCCTGCTGATCAGTTTGTTGTTTGCCACTGTTTTTTTACCTTTTGGTTTGAGAAGAATTATCTCCCCCCCCCCCTCCTACCGCCCTCTCTCTCTCTCCCCTCCCTCCCTCCCCCCCCCCCCCCCCCCACCCCCCCCTCTCACTACCCCTCCCCCCCCCCCCCCCCCCCCCCCCCTCTCTCTCTCTCTCTCTCTCTCTCTCTCTCTCTCTCTCTCTCAAGTGAATTACAACGGGGATAATCATGATTCACCCTGAATGGTAACTTATTGGAAGAAATATTCTATCAGCTTTCAGATTTCTTGAGCTTCATCCTGCTTTCTCTGTTCTCCCTCCCTCTCCCTCTTCCTCCTCTGCCGTCTCCCCTCCTTCCCTCTGCACCCCCTTTCCTTCTCAATCTCCTGGTGTGTCGGGAAATGTGGCCGTTTTGAAAGATCCCCAGAGCCTATCAGTGCCATGACCATTCATCGCCTGTATGTGACGTCTGTAATGACAGGCAGCTAATCACGGGTCACTACTCATCCCTGAGGGCCTCCCTCCTTCCACACTGGTGATAGCAGAATGGAAATAGATAAGGCCTCTCTCCAGCTGGCTCTGGCAGTTAACCTCTCTCATATTCTCTGTAAATATCTTTGAGCACGCGCGCACGCACACACACAAGCACTCGCACACGAGCATGCTGATATTAGAATGAACTGTGCATTTCTCTCTCTCTCTCTCTCTCTCTCCCCTCTCTCTCTCTCTCTCTCTCTCTCTCTCTCTCTCTCTCCGTATGTGTGTGAAATATCGTGATCCAGAAAAAGTGAAATGAAGATCTTTCCAAGATCATTCAAAATACATATCTTCCCTTCCTAGTCTATGACTATTTCCATCAGCGTTTCAATGTGTTACTGTGAACATGGAAGGGAAGGGTTTGCTTGGACCTACATGACTGTAGGAAAATAATAGAATAAATAAATGAAAGTCGATGAAGGAAAATGGTGGGCTGTGAGAGCAGGACGTGGGGGAGGGGAGGCGGGGGGTTATTTTGAGGGTTATAGCATACGCATGTGATTTTTTATGTCTCAATTGTGATCGGGAAGGAGGAGTCTGGGCTATATCAAAAGCATTTCTTGTGGTAATAATGATTGGAAAATGTGTGGAGGAAAGCGATTTACAAACAACAGCCAACAGTCATCCATACAGATGGTTTTGATGGAGAATGCACATTCTGAGGTACTGGTGTGCATTGTCCAAGCAGAGTGTTCTGTGGCAAGTTTGGCTTGAAACGGTCTGTAGCGGCCATCTGAGGTCTGTTCCAAGCAGAGTGTTCTGTGGCAAGTTTGGCTTGAAACGGTCTGTAGCGGCCATCTGAGGTCTGTCACAGCAGAGTGTTCTGTGGCAAGCTTGAAAGCGGCCATCTGAGGTCTGTTCACAGAAGGAAATTAGATGGCAGGATCACAGTCGCAGATCACTTTACTCTGTACTTAAAGTCCACTGTTACTCTTTTTTCACACTAGATTTCACATTAGAAATGACCAAAAACATGCTTTCAAACGAACGTCTTCCTCGGTTTCACTCAGCTGTTGGGAACATAGCTTTTTGGTTCGGTACTGTCAGGGCCCACCGAGGGTGAATGTTTATCCAATAGCACTTGACTGTTGTAGCTCTGTCTGGCAGTCTGTTGCCGAGCAGTATTAGCGCAAGGGAGAGAAGCGTTCTTGGCCAGCCCACTGTCATTTCAGTCCACGATGGGTTTGGGAAGGAGGAATCATAATGTAAACCTGTTGGGATACAGTAAGTGTAAAAGTACCATGGGTGTTTGGCAGGCCATCCTCTTGAGATTACACTGTTCAACTTCTTATTACAATTTTTAGCTTTAGGTTTCGGGGGGGGGGGGGGGGGGGGGGGGGGGGGGGGGATCTGTAGTAGGATTCCGTTTGTCATGTTTGCTTGTGTATTTCGGATTTCCTTTGAGGTATTTGTTCCACTACAGTGACATCACCACGGTGTTGTCTTCGGTTGTTCACTGAGGAAATGAAATGATAGGTAAATGGGCAGTATGGGAGTTACCCGTATATTGAAAGCGCTTCTGTATGCGAAATAATGTTGCTCAACAAGAGAAGCGGTTTTTTTATTTGCTTGTTTGTTTTTTTTTTTTAGAATTTAGAACGGCTCTGTGAAAATTGCAAAAGAGCGGTTGGTGGGGTCAGCTATTCTGGCTTTGTGCACAGAGAACCAGACATGACTCTCTGGGAGGAAATATACGGTTGTAAAATGCAGAACTGTTTTCAGATTGGCGCTATACAAAGTGCTCGTGCAAGTGCTGTGTGTGTATGGGAGTACTGGACGGTGTGCGCGCGGTGCATGGTCGCTGTCTGCGAAGACGTCAGTGCGCAATCTGCATCACAAAGAGCTCATTAAACAGATGCCCTCGAGTCAGAGTGCGATAGAGCAGGACGTTCCTTTAAAGCTTGTCAGAGGGTTGATACGAATGCCAGACTTGCGTCACAAGACCACACAGTTCACCCTGTCATGCAAACGGCAGTTCTGCTTCTCTCTATGAATATGCTTGTCTAACTAAATGAAATGGCTGATGTTTTTACCGTTTCTGATGGCTCCTTTTTTTTCTTCTTCTTTTTTTTTTTTTTTTTTTTTTTTTTAAGAAACGACGATTAGATGTGGCACAGTGCACAGATAATCTCCTGTCACTGGCAGGTACTTGCCCGTGTACTAAATGTCTAAATTTAGCATTCTCCGGATGGTGTCTGGCAGCAACATTCCCGATTAGAAAAGGCTGTTGCTTCAGTTCAGCTCAGAAGCCATCCTGTCAGATTAAAGAGAGACTGTTAATTCATGTGTCTTTAGCGCCTAAAAGCCCCCCCCTCCCCCCCCCCCCCCCCCCCCCCCCCCCCCCCCCCCCTTCCATTTCTACCCCCTCTCCCTTTTCTCGCTTTCTTTTTGCTATAATTGCAACGTTCTCTGTCTGTCTGTCTCTGTCTGTCTCTCTGTCTCTCTCTCTCTCTCTCTCTCTCTCTCTCTCTCTCTCTCTCTCTCTCTCTCTCTCTCTCTCTCTCTCTCCCTCCTATAATCTTCTATAATCTACACGTCTCTCTCTTAGTCTACTGGCGCATCTGTTATATATTCATTCTATCCGTCCTTCTTTCGTTCCTTCGATTTCTTCACTTTCTTTTTCTTTACCTTGCAGAAGTGAGATAGTAATTGCATATACCAGGAGGCGTCTAGACACCGTACATCCCTCCTCCCCTAAAAAAAAAAAAAAAAAAAAAGAAAATTTGCACAAGGCCCGTATAGAGCCCAGACAAGTCTGAAAATGTCCCGGAACGGCATTCCACTCATGACATGATGATTCGAAAACAGACTGCCGCACAGTGGGCGATCTAGCGTAAGCACGATCGTGACGAGATTTAGTGCAAAACCGCACGGCCAACGCTCTGGAATAATGTGAAGTTCAGCAGGATTCCTGGCATCCTCAAGAAAGCAAGTCAGCAGCAGGGTTCCGAACTCTGCGACCTATCAACATCGGAACCGCTTCAGTCACAGGAGGAACAAGTGCCGGATCAAAAGACAGCCTGCCCCCCCCCCCCCCTGTGCGATCCCCTGAAGGTACAGGGCTGGAGAGATCGTAAAAGCACCCTGAGGCCAATCTGCCCGTTTCATCTCCTGTCGTGGGTTGCGCCCTTGGATTTCCACCTTTCAGTTTCGTGTTGTTCTTTCCCGTCATCACATTTTTTTTTACATTCAGGTTTGACGTCCTCAGCCACTGAACGGTAATGCGGCAGAGAGGGTTACCCATTGCTTGAGGGATGAGGATGGGGACGTGCCTAACAGAAGTGTGATACCACCAGATCAATAACGCGTTTATGTTGGGCGGCAACTAGATTTGAACTAGCACCATCTGACTACGAACTCGGGTGTTCTACACTGAACCAAACAGGGACCCTTTTACTTTCCCGTTGGTGCATTTACTTGCAATATATTCAGCCAGTATGGCTTTTTGCCGGGTACTTTTTCCGACCTGCATCTTTTTTTTTTTACGCTAATAGGGATAAAAACAGTGTACAGCAGATTCCATGTATGCAAAAAACAAAAGCGATAAATCATAAAACCGAACAAACATTTCACAGGTACTTCATCATATGCTTGTGTAGTTGATTTTCGACCGCCACAGTATGCCTGTTCAAATGAGTGTTTTTGATTTTTTTTTTCTCAACATTTTGAAACAGGTTTGAAAAAAAAGCAGTCTCGTTCAACGATTTTGAATTGGTAGCGCCAGCTGGCCAATGCAAAAGTAACATTGATAGATAAAAAGTGTAAATTGTGGGGTTGAACTGTTCAAAAGTAACACCGCCAGGACAAAGGAACATGGGCTGAACAATACAAGAGTTACATTGGTAGAAAAAAAACAAAGTATCTGACATGGGCTGAGCAGTTCAAGAGTAACCTTGGCAGGACAAAGACGCACTGGTAAAATGATTCGACAGGAACAGTGACAGGAAAATAAGTGATGCCGGTTGAACGAACGATACAAAGGAATATTGGTAATTAAAGGTGAATGGCTTTAAGCGATGCAAATGAAACTGTGATAGGAAAATGAAGTGCCTCTGGGGAATAGTAAAGGAACAGTGGATCATGGGGAACAAGTTGTGCAGACTGAACAGTGAAATTAGAACACATAGCAAGGAAAACGAACAGTGTCTGAACTGTGTACGATAGAACCTCTTTGAAAAAAAGTTCTTGCTAAGCATAGAAAAGCAGGCCTAACATCAGCAGGGAGAAATTAGACCTTGCCGAACAAGACAAAACTACGCTGGTAGGAAAGCCTAAAATGGTTGAGTAATTCTGAAGGAAAGGTGGTAGGAAAAAGTAGTGCTGGGTAAACAGAGCTGAAGGGAACACTTGGAAGAAAAAGTAGTGCTGGCTAAACAATACAAATTTTACTGGTAGGAAAAAGTAGTGCTGGCTAAACAATACAAATTTTACTGGTAGGAAAAAGTAGTGCTGGCTAAACAATACAAATTTTACTGGTAGGAAAAAGTAGTGCTGGCTAAACGATACAAAATTTTACTGATATGAAAAAAACCTAGTGCTGGCTGAACAATACAAAAGTGACATTTGCAGAAAGAAAAAGTAGGACAGGCTGAACATTCCAATGGGGACTGATAAGAAAAGGAAGGCGCTGGTTAAACAATACCAAAGACGCTGGAGGGAGAAGTAGTATTAGCCGAATGGTAAAAAAAGCTGGAAAAAATATTGCAGGCAGAACAATAGAAAAGTACGATTTACAGGGGTGAGGAGCTGGCAGAACAATACAACAGAAACAATGGTGAGAAGAAAAAATAGCTCTGGCTGAACAATACAAAAGAAACACTGGTGAGAACAGGTAGCGTTAGCTGGAAAACGCAAATGAAACATTGACGGGGGAAAAGTAGTGTTGGTTTGATGATACAAAAATAACCCTACTTGGGAAATATCAGTGCTGACTGAGCGACTGGAAATGGCTCTGGTAGCGAAAACTGGCGCCAGCAGAATGCATCTCTCGGCCCATGACGTTATAAACCGATCAGTCTAGTGGTATTGTATCCTTCCAAATGGCTGCTGGGTAAACACCCCGATGCCGATCTATCGTCGTTCCGCGAGAGTTAATGCATTGTCGGAAAAGATGTTGTCAGTAGCTCTCTAGACTATCCAACGTTTGATGACCGAGTTTAGGGGCGAGTAGGACTGGGAAAGTAATCCAGGTTAACACTGAGTGGTTTCGTTTTCAGAAGTATCACCAGCGCGCGCGCGCGCGTGTGAGTGTGCGTGGGTGGGTGGGTGCGCGCGCATGTGTGTGTATGTGTGTGTGGTGGGTAGGAGGGGTAAGTGGATGGGGGTGGGTGTCGGTAGGAGAGGGTGGGTGGTCGAAAGCAAGGAATAGGGGGTGGCAGGTGGGAGAAGGGCGGGGGGTGGGGGTTACTGAATTCAGATTAAAATGAACTCGAAATTAGACCCATGTTTAGTGATTAACAAAAACTATTGATTTCAGTGTACACTCGTCGTTTAGTTCATCTATGTGGAGACTGAACATATGTTTTGTTAAACTTTATGACGTTCTAAACTTCTCTGCCTTTCCACATATTCTCCTAGACTCCTCTGTGCTCTCTCTATGACTTTCCTTTCTCGTGAAATTTGCATAGAAATATTAAGGTTCGGATACCATTTCATGTCATGTCATGTGCGGGCATTTACACGTTGACTTGATCCTTGTAGAAAATGGACCTAATTGATTCGTGTAGAATTTATATGAAAATATATTTCTCACGCTTTCAACGGATATTTCTCACGCTTTCAACCGAGTAGTACCGGAAATGCTTAATGGTTGAGTGGTGTGAAGATGTCTTGTAATGCTCAGTCAAGATACAAGAAAGGGCAGTGGGGATAGTGCGGATCTCCGCCAT
>JADBJO010000307.1:557500-572500 GCA_016801955.1 Conus betulinus
GCGTAAGAGGGTTGAGTTGAGTTTGTTCATTTTTGTTTGTTTGTTTGCTTGCTTTAACTCGTCTCCTCCCGCTTTTTCCCCCTCAGGCTGGGTTTTTGTTATTACGAAATTTGTTCTCGACTTGACACTCCATTTGCACCATTAGAAATGCCAGTCAAACGATGGGAGCAACGAAGAGAGAACACACATGGCAGAAGATGAGTCAGTGTATGGCGTGGCCCCGAGAATGTTGGAATTTCGCAACTCGAGAGATCACAGCAACGTGTTTGTTTTGTTTTTGTTCTGTTTTGTTGTTCTTGTTGTGTTAACTGGAACAACAAACTTCGATGAACACGCGCTAGGTATGAAAACGAGTGTTGTTCATCTGTTACGAAACTTACGTTACAGAAATAAGAGAGGAGATGGTGAGGTACATGGGAATGGACGGAAGGGAATCAGGAAGGGTATGGAGGTAAGGTGGGAGGAAGGGGGGGGGGGGTTTACAAAAAATACAAATGTCAAACCCTTCAATGACAGCATAACGGGTGCAATTAAATTGTCTCATGCGCAGAGAGCCATTTTCTCGACTTGCAGCTCGACGAGGAGTTGAAAGCCGTTAGAATCGTCTGCAGTTTGCAGCAAGGTCGACCCCATCTTACAAACACAGAATAACACATTGTAAACAGAGAGAAGGAGAAATTAACTCGGCAACCGCCCACGGCGAAAATCAATGTGCGCCATGTCTGTGAAGAAGTATCGCTTCTTCGACCGCCCCAATCAAATACGTATTGCTTCCTAACGAGATTAATTACTTCTTTGAAGTGAAAGGATAGCGGCCATTAGGCAGAGTTAAACATGAAGCTGAAGATAATTGGAGGAGGAGAAGGGGGGGGGGGGGGGGGGGGGGGGGGGGGGGGGGGTTTCATAAATGACTCGATTTTGTCGTTGACGTTTTCATCCTTGTTTATTTGTTAGGCCGTTTTGATCTGATAGCTTTGGTTTTTTTTTTTTTTTTTTTTTTTTTTTAAGGTTCAAAAAGATTCGTGGAAAAAGACTTACTGTTATTTCTTCTAGAAAGACAGTATCCAAACCTTCCACTCTGGCTTCCACTCTGGCTGCCTTGAAACTTTAGTTGTCACGTTAGACGATATAAACTTTAGTTGTCACGTTAGACGATATAAACTTCAGTTGTCACGTTAAACGATATAAACTTTAGTTGTCACGTTAGACGATATAAACTTTAGTTGTCACGTTAGACGATATAAACTTCAGTTGTCACATTAGACGATATAACTTCAGTCGACACGTCAGACGATATAAACTTCAGGTGTCACGTTAGACGAAGAAATAATATTGTTAAGGTTCAGTGGAAGATGACACAACAGAGATAATGTTCTAATTTTCTCAAAATCCACACACACACCCCCCCCCCCCCCCCCCCCCCCCCCTCCTCCTCCGAAATTACACCAGTGGGTGCAGACTCTAGAGGGAAGAACGAAGCAGTTTATTAGAAAAAGTGACGGTATTGTAACGTGCAATTATCGGGGGGATGGGAGGGGTGCGGTGGGGTGGGCGGCGAGGGGGGAGGATGGGGCAGCCTGGTCATATATTTATATGCACATGGGAAAAAAAAAACGCGGGTACATAATAGAACACAGCTAATGTTCCGATTTTCATAAAACCGTGACGTGGGGCTGTAGTCAAATCACGATGTAATGTAATCACCACAGTCTGGAAGGAGAAAAAAGGATGGTGGAAAGATGATACAGTTTGATTAAACGCGAAGCAGACCAAGAACCTGTCAGAAGAAATATAAAAACAAAATTGGAAAATGCAGTGAATTGCGTTTGGCAAACTTTTGACGAAGCTATCCAAACCAGTTTGCGATAGATTATTTATCATTTCATCAGATATTTGGATGTGTACGACCAGAGTATCAAAATTCGACTGTCGAATACATGAAATGTTCCGAATTGTTTCAGCCGATGTGATTTTTCTTTTCACCTTTGGCTTAAACGTGGCTTGTTATGGACTGTTTAAGAACAGTCATTTGAATTGATGAATTTAATTGATTTTGTTTTCTTTCAGATTTTAATCACTCCAGAGTTGTTAGGGGTTTCGCTTTTTTTTTTTTTTTTTTCCACTTGCTTGCAGCCTTAATGTGGCCCATGTGATCGGCTGGACTGTAAAACGCGTGTCGTGACAAATGTCTGTGGGGTCCAGTCAAATGATCACACGAAGACTAAAGGCAGTGAACGTACTGTGTGTTTGAACAGTTACCAATTCTTCATTATTGCAATAACCCATAACCCCCATTACTGTATCACTGCTAATACCACTGTTGTGTTACGACTGTAACAACAACTACCATTTCTATTTTACTACTGATACCGCTAACCACCATTACAGTGTTAACAACTGTAACCAGTTACCATCTGTTACTTTATTACTACCGTTACCACGAACCTTGTCTAATGTCTTACCAAGCCATACACCACGACAGCGTTGCCACTAGTCAACATTGATATATTTCAACTGTAACGATTAATAACCATTGTTGTATTTCGGGTTTTTTCTTTTATCAAGAACAACCACTGCTACGTTATAAGAAACGACCTGTACACTGTAAACAATAACCACCTTTACCAATTAATGCCTGTTACTACTGTGTTTAGAACTGTCACCATTGATAACCACCACTATGTTACTGTCGTATCCAACAATAATCTCTGTCGTATTGACACAATCATCCACTTCAGTTGCGTACCAGTAACGGCCGCTACTCATATACAACTGACACCCCTCTACTACATCACGACTTTTACCACGACTCACGTTCTGTTGAATACTAATACCACTCATCATCTCAGCTATAGTACAACTATTACCACTAGCGATCAGTCGCTGTAAAGTGCTTTTACTGTTACCACTACCCACAACAGCTTTGTTACTGTGAACCAACAAAAACCGTTATTACCGTTACCAGTGCTATGTTACACCTGTCATCACTACAACTACTGAACTTGTGATGATTTGTGTTTGAATTACAGTTGTTAACTGAAACCACCACTGTGGATAAAATGGTACTTCAGCGTCATTTAAAAAACAAGACAAGTGAAAATAAACACCAAACACGGCACAAAATAACGCTTATTCTGTACAGAGTGAGTACTAAACAGACAAACGAATCTAGGACAAACAACTGTCCGACAGGCGTCAAAAACACACACACACACAGAGAAATGCACGAAACATTACTCTCCAGATGGCTTTCAGCTGTCATTTGTGACGTCTATTTGTTTGTGACGTCAGAATAAGACCTACTTGAAAAAATCGCTTGTGTCTGTCTAAAACTGTGTATTCAAAGGGCGTTATTTTTCATCTTGTGGGGGTGGGGGCTTGTGGGAATGGGAGTGGGGGCGGGGCTTAGTAACCCCAACTACTGTGCAACTAATGTTCCCAAATCTATTCAGTCCTTTTTTTCTCTTGTCTGCGTGTTCTCTTCTTCCTTTCTTGTGTCGTCCTCTGTTTTTCTGTCCTTTTTTTCTCTCCTTACATCCTTTCTTTCTCCTTTCTTTCTTCTTCTTCCTCCTCGTTTTTTCCTTCTTTCTTTCATTCATTCTTCTTTTACTCCCTTCTTCCTTCCCATTCTTTCTTCTTTCTTTCCTTCCTTCATCCCTTCTCCGCTTCTTTCCTCTTTTTTGTTTTTTCTTTTGTCTTTTTCACTGTTATTTCCGTCTCATGCGCTCTTCCCGCCCGTGGCAAGCGAAACGAGTGAAGACGGCAGTAGTAGTGCCGAAGACATACAGCTGGAAGGTCGGAGGGCAAGCGACTGTCAGTTTCAGTTGACTGCAGGGGTGAAACGGAAAAAAAAAAAAAAAAAAAAAAAAAAAAAGGGAGGAGGGGAGGGAGGGGTGTGGTGTCGAGGGGAAGGGAGGATGGAGAAGGGGAAGTGATGTCAGTGGCATCGGGCGTTCCTCCCGCTTCCGTTGTGCCCCCGCTTTCACAGCTAGTGCTGGGTGTCCTAACCACCGGGGCGTGTCCAGGAACGGAACAACATCCTGTCTGACAACGTTTTAAGCTGGGTTTTGATTTTAACAACAAATTTAAAAAAGAAACAGTTTTTTTTTTAGTTTCAGATAAGAGCGTATTTAATAATTCTCTCCGGCTGTCAGTTTCCGCTTCAAGAGGCTTAGCGGCTGGCTTAACTCAGGGAGTGGGGGAATGGTGATGCCGCTGACGGAGTATGGAAGATGATACAGGGAAAAGGGGGGAAACATAGAAAGAGAAAAGGCTGGCACGGCGGGGGTCCTCCTCTGTGGGGTGGCTTCGTGGCCGTCTGACACTGTTCACAGTCTGTCGGTGCAGGGTGAGGCAATTGATAGTCTGGAAGAGTCTTCCTGTTCGTTGTTTATCTTGTTTGTTTATTCTGGTACGGGAGGATTGATTTTGTCTGTCTGTCTGTCTCTGTCTGTCTGTCTCTCTCTCTCTCTCTCTCTCTCTCTCTCTCTCTCTCTCTCTCTCTCTCTCTCTCACACACACACACACACACACACACACACACACACACCACACACACACACACACACACACACACATTCGCACGCACGCACGCAAGTACACGCATACACATGCACGCACGCACGCACACACACACACACACACACACACACACACACACACACATATATATATATATATATCTATATATCTACACACACACACGCATGCGTGCGCGCACACTCACACACACTCACATCGTCTGATATCACTTTTAGTGGGAAGACGTTAAACTGAAGAAGAAGAAGAAGAAGAAGAAGAAGAAGAAGAAGAAGAGAAGAAGAACAACAACAACAACACAACAACAACAACAACAACAACAACAACAACAACAACACACACACACACACACACACACACACACACACACACACACACACACACACACACACACACACTGACTGACTGACTGACTGAAACCATTTACTGTCAGATTAACATAGTGTTGTACTGACAACACACACACACACACACTCACACACACACACACACACCACACACACACACACACACACACACACACACTTTTGCCCCCCCCCCCCCCCCCCTTCCCCCACCCCATCCCCTACCTACCGCATCCTTTCAGTGGCATCATTCCAGTGCCATCCATGCCAACTGTTAAAGACACACCTACAGGCTGGCTCTTCCTGCACAGACTGTTGGCGGTGCACAGTGCCATTTGGCCCTCAGGCCACCCAGCAGAAGAGACCCCACCATGCCAGCTTCCTTCTTCTTTGAATCTACTGCCTTCCATGATCTCTCAGTGGCATGCCTCTCACGGCGCCCATGCTGGTTCTTCCAGACACAGCCACACCCAAGCATGTCTTGTCACTACTTCAAAATTAGAATCGAAATGAGCAATCGATATGAGAGAGAGAGAGAGAGAGAGAGAGAGAAGAGAGAGACAGACAGACAGACAGACAGACAGACAGAGAGAGAGAATGAAAAGAGGATAGACTGAGCATCAAACACAATGCTGATAAAGTCGAGATGAGCAGACACTACCGCCTAAGATCAGTGGACGTGAGCTGTACTGTACAATTCGTATCAGTTGGTCGTGCCTTCAGGCCAAGCATCAGAGACATGTTCAGACAGAACTAATGTCCGCTGCCTTTTACACGGCATGTAATCAGTACCCGAAGTCAACAACGATCGACACTTTTCTGGTATCCTCTGTTCGGTGAGGAATTGCAGCGTGGAGTGTTACAGGGTAGCACCATGTCGGATCCTGAAAGGCAGTGTGCTTAAACTGTTTTATAGTTTGGGATCTGAAGGCATAGCTTCTGAAGATCGCACCGTGTGAGATTAAAGGTAGATCATCGGTGTATGCAGATGCTCGTGGAAAGGGTGGTTTGTCAGATTTTTTTCCCCAATGTCATAATGAATCTGGCATCAGATCTGTCAGGATCATATGACACTACTATTCATACTATTCGCATATTTCAAATCCGAAACTCCAGCCTTTTCCGTTCAGGCCGCAACTTTTGATAGTGACGACATGGATGGAACAACTGGAAGAGGTAGAAGGAAGTATGAAAAGATAGAGACAAGTATGAAAAGATAGATGGAAGTTGGAAACGGTAAAGAAAAGCAGGAAAATATAGAGGGAAGGAGGAAGATATAACGGATGGTTGGAAAGGATAGAGAAAAAACTAAACAAAAGGTGGACAAGACAGATGCAGAGATAGGTGGAAAAGATGGAGAAAAAAGAATAGACAAAAGTATGAAAAGATGGACAAATGTTGAAAAAGATAGAGAAGAGCAGGAAAAAGGTGTGGAAATGGTAGAGAAAATAGAAGAAGGTGTGGAGAAGATAGAGGAAAAGATAGACAAAAGAAGAGGAAGACGGAGAAAAGTGGGAAAATAGGAACACGTTTGGAAAAGATGCAGAAAATGGAGGTAAAAGATGAGGACAAGATCGAAAGAGTAGAGGTTCAGAAAAAGTAAAACAATGTAAAAAAAAAAAGAGAGAGAGAGAGAAGCACGAAAACGTCGGGAAATTAGGAAAAAATAAGGTAAGGAGAAGGTAGAGGAAAGGTAGAGAAAAGAATGAAAAGACTAGGAAGGAGATGTTGGGAACAGGTTTCAAAAGTAGGAAAAGATAAGTAAAGGTAGGGAAAGCGAGAAAGACAATGTAGAAAAGATAAGGACAAGGTGGGATAAAGTAGACGGAAGAAAAAGTAGGAAACAGTAAGGAAATGATAGAGAAAACAGGTGTGAAAGGGAACAGGTAGGGGAAAATAAGGAAAAGCTTCGGGAAAGACACGGGGAAAGTAGGAAAAAAGATAAAGAACAGATGGGACATACAGAGAAGTAGGGGAAATACACAAACCGGGAAAAAAAAGACGCAGAACGGGGGGGGGGGGGGGGGGGGGGGGGATACAGAAAGTAGGGAAGGATACAGAAAATGGAAGAAGATAAAATATAATAGCAACATACACACACACACACACACACACACACACACACACACACACACACACACACACACACACACACACACACGAGTAGGACGAGATAAACTGAGAAAAGATTTGGAGAGAAACAGTAGTGCCGGCAACGCATCGCGAACACAGAGAGAGGAGAAGGGTATGGGGGGTATAAAAAGGTGAAAGAGAAATAATGCTGGCTACGCATCACAAACGTGGAACCGAGCTTTCACTGGAAAAACCGTATGTCTGATACCGTCTATTAGAAAAGTAGTTGACTGGCGGGTGGCCTCTATTTCAAGACCAGCAGATCCTGCGGCAAAGTGGAAGCGTCATGCCGCGACTAAACAATGTCACGCACGTGCGTGCCAACTGTTAGGGCGGCGTCATGGGGAACACGGGGTCTAGGGGAGGATCTGTGGAAAATCCCCGGTCCCAGAACACAGAACTGTCCGGAGGAAACCAACCTCCGCGTCTTGCTGTCTTTCCGTGGTGTGGATGAAGATGTGTGGCGTTCCGCCTCGCCTTGCCTACCTGGCATGTGCGGCCGCTTTTTCTTTTCCTTTACATTCCTTTTTCATTATTTCTCGTTTGTACACCATGACGGAAAACTGGTGTGTGTGTGTGTGTGTGTGAGTGTGAGTGTGTGTGTGTGTGTGTGTGGAGGGGCCAGGAGTGAAAGGTCAAGAAGCATTGATTGTGGTGAAATTAACACACGTGTACATGGATGGGTTGGCAAGGCTCGGATCTAAAAGCATGAATTACATTCCCGCCTTCTAGAAAAAAAAACAACTTTTTGATTGATTTTTTCTTCTTTTCTGCTATTCTCTTTGTCTTTTTTTCCGTTTTCTTTTCCTATAGCTGCCCATTGTTTTCTGATACCATAGCTGGTTAACCTGTCTGTTGAAAAAAAAATTCAAAAAAGTCTGTGCGATTTGTCTCTTGTTGCACTTTACAATATGCCAGCATTATGCCAGCATTATGCCAGCATAATGTGAATATTAACTGTCTATCCTGAGGAGCTATTTGCTAATTTTATGGAGTTTTTTCCTTGACTAGGTATTTTTGTTGCATTAATATATATTTTAACTATCTTTTTATCTCTTGATATAACACTAAGTGGACTAGTTGGCAAACTCAGTAAAGCCCTCCTTTGATCCCTAAAGGATTTCTTTCATGAAATTAATGTGCTATGTGGTCGACAGGGCTGTAATGGAATTGGAATTAAATCAGAAGCACGTGATGCAGCACGTGACATGCGAGAAGGCGCTTGTTAACGAGGGTAATAAAGTGGGAACGAGAGGGATTGGGCAGAAACTTTAAAGAACATCCCGCATTGCATCCAGCGCCACAGTGCTGACGCTGACGACAGTTTTGATGCAGACAGCAGTCTTCTTTGTTTTCCATTCCTTTCCCCTTTTACCCCATTCCTTCCTTTCACAGATTTCGTTTTTTACCGTCACCACAAGTTTTTTTTTTTGTGGTTGTTGTTTTTAAATGGCGTAAGACCGTAATTACCTACTAAGAAAGCATCACTGCTGTCAGAGTGAGAGTAGGGACTAATTATGTGTGAAATAAGTTCTTTTTCCCGTTTTTTTTTTTTTTTACTTCGATACCATGTGGCACCATGATTTTATCTATTTATTCATTAGTTTTTTACATTGCCTAATGCTAAATACCATCAACTGATAATAGAAAAAAGGCAGATTCGTGACAGAATACAACTGACTTTTTTTTTTTTTTTTCGTGAATGCCGGTATTCCTGTTTTTATGCCTGTGTGTGGGAGGGAAAGCGTGGGGGAGGGGGCACGAGGTAATTTTGTTTGTATCTGTGTGTGTGTAAGTAAATGCACAGAAATGGCAACAGACGGATGTATATTGCTGTAGGAACATCGTAATTAGCATGTTTTGGGTAGTCACCAAGGGGAGGCTGTAACATGAGTGCACTAGGACGCGCGACTGCACGTGCAGCGTGGATTTGGATGAAGACGTATGCCAGTGTCTTTGTGTGTGCGCACGCATGCGTGTGTATGTGTGTGGGTGTGCGTGTACGTGTGTGCATGCTGTGAACGAGGGAAACGGGAGAAGCAGGGGATGGCTTTCAAAACTCCGAACATTCTCCACACAGCAAACATCATGTTGTGGATGTTGACGGTAGCATAGTTGTAGTCGGCATTTGTCGATGCTTGTGTATCGTAGCCGCCTGTCATCATCGCCATAAACGTGTTGATTGTTGCCATTGAAAACCTCCTGTCCGGGCATGTTTGTCACATCAACAAGCATGAAACCTGAGAACTAGGACACGCCAACAGACGTGAGACTCAATAAGTAGCTCACGTCAACGAGTTTGAAACGTGACAAGTAGTTCACGTCGTTTGGCATGAAAACTGAGAAATCGGTCATGACGGATGAAATGAAACGCGAGAGGATATGTCACGACAGTTGGCATGAAACCTGAGAAATAGGTCATGTCATAGATGTGCAATGAGAAACTGACAGCTATACACCATAAGAATGGGGTTCAATGCCATTTTGAGGCTATCATTTTGTTTTCTCTGACGCATATACGTATTGTTGAACGCCTTGTTTTGGCAGCTTTTTGAGGTTTTTCTCTGTTGTACACGCTTGTTGATGGGCACCTTGCACGAACGGCCAGTTTTGAATGTTATGTGTTGTACACTTTGTTAGACATCCGGTGTAGACAGCCAGTTTTGAATGTTCTGTGTTGTACACTTTGATGGACATCCGGTGCAGACAGCCAGTTTTGAATGTTATGTGTTGTACACTTTGATAGACATCCGGTGTAGACAGCCAGTTTTGAATGTTCTGTGTTGTACACTTTGATGGACATCCGGTGCAGACAGCCAGTTTTGAATGTTATGTGTTGTATACTTTGATGGACATCCGGTGTAGACAGCCAGTTTTGAATGTTCTGTGTTGTACACTTTTTGATGGATATCCGGGTGCAAACAGCCAGTTTTGAATGTTCTGTGTTGTATATACTTTGATGGACATCCGGTGCAAACAGCCAGTTTTGAATGTTCTGTGTTGTACACTTTGATGGATATCCGGTGCAAACAGCCAGTTTTGAATGTTCTGTGTTGTACACTTTGATGGATATCCGGTGCAAACAGCCAGTTTTGAATGTTCTGTGTTGTACACTTTGATGGACATCCGGTGCAAACAGCCAGTTTTGGGGTTTCTCAGTTGTACATACTCCATGATGGCCCTCTTGCCCAAACAGCTCAGCGGACACTCAGACGTAAATTTTCTCTGTTGTAAGTACTCGTTGATGGACATCCAGTACAGAGAGCCAGCCTTACGTTTCCTCTATTGCATAGATCTTTTATGAACATCTAGCACTATCCAACGATTGAAAACCTTTGTTCACGTCATGCTTTGTGCTGAGTTCCCGCGGGATTGCCATGGAGAGTCGTCGGTGTAAACAGCTCCCGTCTTCTGGACGTTCTATGCTTGGAACTTCCTATTTTCTGCCACTCTTATTCTTCTTAACAAAAAAAAACAAACAAAAAAAAAAACAAAAACAAAAACAAAAAAAAAAAAACAAGAAGAAAAACAGTGACATTCATGATTATAGTGATAAACTAATCAGGAGAAAAAAGTATTGTGTACACCGTTGCTAAAAAAGATAATTACAAAACTGTAGGGAACGTGGATCTAGGAGAGGAGGGGGGAGGGGGGACGAGAGGATATCCCAAACGAAACATCCAGATGCGTTTTTTTTTGGGGTTTTTTTTTTGTTTGTTTTTTTTTTTTAAATTCAGTCAGATCTGTTGCTTTATTGATACCACAGGCTCAGATATTATCTCTTGATTCTTCTTAACAAGCCCAGAACCAGAAGAGTATTTTCATGATCTTCAGAAGGTCTTCTTCTGGAAAAAAAAAACGTCAGTGAATGACGACACAGTAAATCGTGTTAAAATAGTGCTGTAAACAAGCCAGGTACCCACACTCAAACGCGATGAGAACGTTTTGAACGGTTAGCCACGAACATAGAACAACATGTCATGATGAATCGTGTGCGCTGTTTGTGTGAATTTGAATCACATGCTTCTAGTAGGGTATTCACAACATAAACGGTAAGGAGAAGTTTTCAAAACACGCATTAAAGATTTCGAGTGAGCCAGCTCACACGCTCGTGTGTGTGTGTGTGCGCGCGCGCGCGCGCGTGCGTGCGTGTGCGTGTGTGCAGGTTAGGGGTTAAATGTTGTGTGGGAGGGAGGGTGGGAGGTGTATACTGCATCGTTTTAATGAGCGCGTGTTACACTTCGTCGACATCAAGCTCCTCTAAAAATCATTATTAGCGCCAGGAAAGCCTATACTGCTTCTGGCTCTCTTTCCTAAACAGTGCCTGCATGGACGGGTATTTTATAAACATAGGCACCATGTTACGATCAAAGACAAAGTCTACGACCCTCCATCATTTGCCCCCTCCATCTTCTCCGTTTTATTTGCCCTCCACCTTCCCTCCACTCCCGCTTACCCCGGCACCTGTAATCTTCCAGTTTTCCTCCCTAAAAACGCACAAATAAAATAGAATGAGAGAGAGAGAGGTTGATGGAGGAAAGGGAGGGAGGGGAGGGTGGGGAAAGGAGAAAAAGGGAGATGGGAGAAGAGAAAAGCGAATTTAGGATTCTCTCTCTCTCTCTCTCTCTCTCTCTCTCTCTCTCTCTCTCTCTCTCTGTGTGTGTGTGTGTGTGTTTCCAGCGGGAAATGTCCGAAGGAAAAAAAAAAGCAGAATACATTGTGTGGTTGTGCTTTGTCTCACACATACTCAGGGGAAAAAAAGAAACAGTGCAAGCACGTTGGGGTCAGAATTTGTCCTCTTTTTGCACCTCCTCTGCTATTGCTGCAGCTACTGCTGCTGTTGCTACTGCTGCTGCTGTTACTACTACTACTATTACTACTACCTTCACCACTACCACCACCACCACCACTACTGCCATTACTACTACTTCTGTTTCTACTGCTACTGCCGCCACCACCACTACCACCAACACTACTACTACTACTACTATTTTACACTGCTTCATTTCTTCTTCCAGTGCTTAACTTCTTTCATTACTTCTTTTTTTTCTTTTTTCTACGTCTTTTCTTCTTCCATTAAGTGCTACTTCTTCGTTGACTGCTTCTCTTCTTCTACAACTCCCCTTCTTCTTCCACGCTTTTCTTCTTCCACTTCTTTCACCTTCCACCACTCCCCTTCTTCTTCCACGCTTTTCTTCTTCCACTACTCCCCTTCTTGCACGCTTTTCTTCTTCCACTCCTTTCTCTTTCCACTACTCCACTTCTTCCACTACTTTCTCCTTCCACTACTCCCCTTCTTCTTCCACGCTTTTTCTCCTTCCACTACTTTCTCCTTCCACTACTCCCCTTCTTCTTCCACGCTTTTCTTCTTCCACTTTTTTGTCCTTCCACTACTCCCTTCTTCCGGTGCGTTTCTTCTCGTACTAGTCCGTTTCTCTTCCACTTCTTTGCTCTTTTCCACTTCTGATTTTCTTATGTTAATGCTACTATTACTATTCTTCTTCGTCGTCGTCTACTTTTCTACTACTACTTCTTCCATGACTCCTCTGTCTTCTCCAGCCTCTTTGGACCCCTACATTTGCTCGCTTCTGCGCGAGCGGCCTTGTATGTTGCTGCTTTTCTGCCGCTGCTGCTGCTGCCGACAGCGTCGCTAGCCATGACCTTTGTTGCAGGTGTTCTTCCCTAGAGAGGGTTGGGATACTACTATAAACCAGTAGTAACTTACACAAAGTCACAGAGAGGTGTCCGAAAGGAGACGAAACCAGGGGCGGCATTGACAAGGGAATAGACAAGTGATGAAATGTTTAAAAGGTGAAGGACCTCCACGCAATTCATTATGCTTCACCCTAACTCCCTTCAGACCGGATTCCTATCTCTAACTAAACACGCGCGCGCGCCAGCGCTGACACACACACACACACACACACACACACACACACACACACACACACACACACACACACACACACACACAGAGAGAGAGAGAGAGAGAGAGAGAGAGAGAGAGAGAGAGAGAGAGAGGCATAGCGTCGGTCGACACTAACTGTTCCTGACGTGAATTCCTTTTCAGAACTCAGTGGGAAGTGGTGATGTTTGAAAACACGAGGCATTCAGTGAGGATTCCGGAGAGAGACCGTAAAGAGCCGGTAGGACCCGACAAGTCGAGATGACGAGCCGATACTGTCATGCCTTGTCGTCAATGGCATGTTTTAGTCAATTTCCTCCCATCTCTTCTCCTTCTACTTCTGCTTCTTCTTTCTTCTTCTTCTTCTTCTTCTTACAATTCTGTAACTATCATCATTCATTCAGCCATCGGTGGTTTGAAACGGTGCGTGTGGGCTCTCTCTCTCTCTCTCTCTCTCTCTCTCTCTCTCTCTCTGTCTCTCTCTCTCTCTCTGTCTCGCTCGCTCGCTCTATCTGTGTGTGTGTGTCTGTGTGTAGTCTTTGCCAAGTCATTCTCGACTCACATGTGTGTTAAAGTATGTCGGGCGTAATCACCTTGTTTGGGTTCACCTTGTGTAGTCCCTGTACTTGGGTCCAATGTAAACGTTAACTTTGATCTTGTTCTCCCAAATTTGAAATGATGCCCGACATCACAGTTAGCAGCATGTCTCCTCAGACTCAAGGTTGTCAAGTATCAGGAGAATGTTCGGCAATGTTTATAAGATAGCAGAAGATAATGTTTTAAAAAACAGTCCAGATCAGATTCAGTATCAACAAGTGTGTGTTCCAGAGTATCAGATACATTCAAGGGAATTCATTGCTGATATCAACGAGCAACTGTCAACGATTAAAGAACAAAACATTCCGAACTCTTTCACAGTAACATGTTTTCCGATTCCCCCATCCCTGCCATGCTGATCAGTTTCAGTTCAAACTGATCAACGCATCCAAACAAGACTGAGAAGCCACATCAAGACCTCATCGAAAGACGGCGGTCATTTCCAATCGTATACCGTCAAACACACACACACACACACACACACACACACACACACACACACACACACACACACACACACACACACACACACACAATCTAATATGCGCAATCAATTTTTTTTCGTAAACAAATTTACCAAGAAAACGTCCTCCTTTGAATGTTTTTCTTTTTGTCATGTTCGAATGGACAAAGCAGAAAAGAAAGGCCGGGAAAAAAGGGAAAAGGCAGAAACAGGACAGTAGATAAAATTGAGTACAGTGCACAGTTCAACAAAGTGATGATAATTTTCTTTCAGTGTTGGCCGTCGAAGAAATCCATGAGAGTGTTCCGTCGACACAAACATAGGCGAGAAAGAATATACAAGAAGAAAAAGCAAAGAGCCCTAAGTGCCGGTCTGTAAAGAACCAAAAACATCGTGCAGCCCACCCACTTTACCCCTTTCGCCGCTCTTCCCACACAGTTCCGCAAGATGTATTCATTCACACGTGAGTCCTGAAAGGTTTGCCTCGCTTGTCACGATGATGGAGGCGTTGATCATTGACCTGCACTTGTTTTACTCGACAACTCCTTTGTTTCCACATAAAGAAGTGTGCGGGAGACGGAAGGTGGAGGGTTCAACAAGGAGGCCAGTGGAAAGAGCTGTCGGGATGGAGAAGGAGAGCTGTTGAGTTCATATAGAGTGCGAGTGTGTGTGTTTGCGTGTGTGTGTGTGTGTGTGTGTGTGTGTGTGTGTGTGTGTGTGTGTGTGTGTGTGTGTGTGTGTGTGTCTGTGTGTGTGTGTGTGTGTGTGTTCTGTCGTCAACTTTGTATTCCGTCACTATTTATTTCTTCCAGATAATATAATTCACATATGCCCTCAATATTAATTAGAGAGAGAGACAGACAGAGAGAGAGAGAATCAGACTTGGGCACGCGCGCGCGTATTTGCACGTGTGGTGTGCGCGGGAGCGGACGCGCGTGCAGGTGCCATGTTGACAGGGCAAACAGGAAGCGGAAGATGCGGTCCTAGACAGGGAGCAGGCTGTCTGTCCGGACAAGCAA
>JADBJO010000307.1:575000-580000 GCA_016801955.1 Conus betulinus
AGAGAGAGAGTCTGGCCGAGAGAGAGGAGAGAGACAGGTGTAATGTAGCAAGGGGGAGGAGGTGGGGAGGTGTGTACGGGAGAGGAGGCAGGATAGTACTGTTAAGGCTGGTCGAACGGCACCGACTACCTGACATTTTCTTCAGAACCGTTTCCAAACCCCAAATAAGCCACCCATCCCAACACGGATTCTTTTTCCGTCAAGACATCCATGACGGAAGGAGGGAAAGAAGGGGGGGGGGGGGGGGGGGGGGGGGGGACGAGGGTGTCGATCATGTCAAAAGAGCAGTTCTCTCCCCCTTGGCGGGTTTGCTCAGCTGCACGTTTCTGTTTCGTTTTCATTCCGGCGAAGCCAGGGCGGTGTTAGTTTTACTGATGAGTCTCTGTGGGTGTTCCATGCTGGCTTCGGTGCCGGGCCAGTCTAGGCCCAGACCTGCTTTGTACAGCAAAGTGTCGACAGCAAAAAGAAGTGGGGGGGGGGGGGGGGGGGGGGGGGGGGGGGCGTAGTGAATCCGTGAAGAATATTTAACACCGACTTTTAGGGTGTTGTTTCTTCTTCCCTTGTCTGCTCTTGTCATAACAAGTCTGCAACGGTTCTGGTGGTATCATCGGTGTTGTTACAAGTAAATGAATACGTACATCCTGATTTGCACATTTTTTTTTTATTATTTTTTGCGAGATACCGGGAAATATTGCTCTCTCTCTCTCTCTCTCTCTCTCTCTCTCTCTCTCTCTCTCTCTCTCTCTCTCTCTCTCTGTGGCACAGTGTATGTGAAAAATAGAGATAGAGAGACAGCATTGGGGAAGTGAGGGAAGTCGATACTTGTGAATTGCTCATCCGATTCGGATCAGAATCTGGAATTTTCTTGTATTAGAAAACGGGCAAAACAGCTCTGCTGTCGAGACGAACTGCTGGGATCTCTCCTGGAACAAACAGCAAAGGACAGCTACACTGGGAGTTTCCCAGGCGCGCGCGTTCGTTTGTATGTGTGTGTGTGTGTGTGTGTGTGTGTGTGTGTGTGTGTGTGTGTGTGTGTGTGTGTTTCTGTGTCTGTCTGTCTGTCTGTCTGTCTGTCTTGGCATGTCAGTTCACAAAAAGTCAACAAAGTGTCAAAAGTATCTGAGGAGGCGGAGTTGAAAATATAGGGAAGGAGAGAAAAAAAAAAAGTACTTTTTCTTCACATTGGGCGATTCGTCTCGCCTTCTTTTCCTCTCTTTTGTCCCTCTTTCTTTTCTCTCTCTCTCTCTCTCTCTCTCTCTCTCTCTCTCTCTCTCTCTGCCCCCCTCTGTCCGTCTTTCTCTCTCTCTCTCTCTTGTCCTTTTTTCTGTCTTTCTTTCTCTCTCTCTTGTCCCTCTTTCCATCTCTCTCTCTCTCTCTCTCTCTCTCTCTCTCTCTCTCTCTCTCTCTCTCCTCTCTCTCTCTCTTTTCTCTCTCTTCTCTCTCTCTCTCTCTCTCTCTCTCCTCTCTCTCTTCTTTTCTCTCTCTCTCTCTCTCTCTCTCTCTCTCTCTCTCTCTCTCTTGTCTTTCTTTCGTCTTTCTTCTCTCTCTTGTCCTTCTTTCCGCATTTCTTTCTCTCTCTCTTGTCCGTCTTTCCGCCTTTCTTTCTCTCACTCATCCCTCTTTCCGCCTTTCTCCTTCTCTCTCTTGTTTCTCTTTCCGTCTTTCTCTCTCTCTCTCTCTCTCTCTCTCTCTCTCTCTCTCTCTATCTTGTCCTTTCCGCATTCGTCATTTCTCTCTCTCTCTCTCTCTCTCTCTCTCTCTCTCTCTCTCTCTCTCGTCCCTCTTTCGGGGGGGGGGGGACCGAAGTCTTTCGGAAGAATCTTCTTTACAAATCGACTCTAGAAACGAGGGACTTTCTTAACCTTTTTTTCTTCTTTCGAATTAGATGAAACGCAAAGCGAGTCAGGATCGGGTCTCTCACAGTGTCCAGTCAAGTTATGTTATAGCGTTCCAACCAATCACGGAACGCACATATGAGGTCTGCCCGAAGTGCCCGTAAAATGCGTGCACGCACCCCGGCACACAGTGTGCTGACGATTAAACGCACGCAGAGTGACTAGTTTGCGTGCGACTGTTGGTCAGTAAGCACATTTAGCTGCCGCTAAATTGATTAACATTTCCATAAGACCCCATTATTTTCTAATTATCGCGCCATTGTCAGGTTCGTTAAAACGTTAAATCGCTTCATTATTTTGTCGTTATCTCTCTCTCTCTCTCTCTCTCTCTCTCTCTCTCTCTCTCTCTCTCTCTGTCTGTCTGTCTGTCTGTCTGTCTGCCTGTCCTGTCTGTCTGTCTGTCTGTCTCTCTCTCTCTCTCTCTCTCTCTCTCTCTCTCTCTCTCTCTCTCTGTGTCTGTCTCTCTGTCTCTCGCTCGCTCGTTCGCTCGCTCGCTGTCATTTTACTATGACATGTTGAAAGTTACTCTCTTGCGTTATATGTATGTCCCTTTATCGAGGCCCCGGATGTCAAAACAGCAGATTGGTGCATATTTTGCTTTATTAAAAAGTGATGGATCAAAACTTCCGTTCGCTCGTATTCCACGACCCCACCCCCACCCTCTCTCTCTCTCTCTCTCTATCTCCCTCCTCCCTCCCTCCCTCCCTCCCTCTCAACCTGAATGTGTGTGGGGGTCTGTGTGCGCGTACGCAATAATGAATGCTTTCGATCCGTTTGTGTGAGTACCTCTGTTCGGAGTGCCTGCCAAAGAGGTTCTGGTTTCTCCCGCTTCTGTCCGTTGGTTGATTGCTTTGTCTCAATGCAGGACGATGCAACTCCTGCCAGCCCTGTTTTCATTGTATTTCTTCAGAAGATGGAGTGTGGCCGTGGAACGACCCTATTGAATTGTGGGGCGGGTTAGGTCGAGCAGCAGATCCTGTACTGCTCTGTATTATTCAACCATGTTTTTGTTGTTTTGTTAACTGTTTATAAAAGCACGAAACTGCATCATTTTGGGGGCAGCACATGTTTGGATCGTTTACCAAGAAAGCCATTAAATTTCAGCATGATGTAGTATGAATAATAATTGAAATATTAAATATTGAGTGAAACTATGGGTGCAGTTGCACCCATGGTGTATGGTAAGGGTTAGTTTAATGAAATTAGATTAGCCCTGAGCTTAACATGTACATTTTCCCTGCTTCCAGTATTGTCTTAAATCCTGACAACATGAAACTTTCTGAAACTTTTTTTTTCAGAAGAGTGTTCGATATTTTCGGAGATCTACGTATCCCTGAGTGCCCGTTGTAAATTTACTTTGTTATGAACGGTGAACATCATAATGAAAACGTCCAAAATAGACAGTCACAACTATAATTCACGATATTCTTTCACAGAAAAAAAACCGGGGGGGAGGGGGGGGGGGTTGAAAAGAGAAAATTATGGCACGAAGAAAACTGTAAGCGCACAATCCAGCACAAGACGTTCACAGCCCTTCCCCCCCTCCCCCCCGCCCCCTTCTTAAAGTCTGTTTATTGTGTCATTAGCGTCTGCACCTAGAATATAGTGAGCTAGTTTGTGTGCTACATCAGAGTCGCGGCAGACAAGAAGATTACTTTGAAGTCGTTAGCATTTTACCAGCAGGTAGCTTATGAAGCTTATCAGGCCGGCTGTGTGTGTGTGTGTGTGCGTGCGTGCGTGCGTGCGTGTGTGTGTGTGTGTGTGTGTGTGTGTGTGTGTGTGTGTGTGTGTGTGTGTGTGTGTGTGGGCGCGCGCGCGTGCCTGCCTGCCTCTCTTTCTGTATGTCCGTTTGCTTGTGCCACTGCATGATAACTTGCGATAATGAATTTATAAGTGGTGAACAGATAAACGAACTCAGCTATGAAAATTTGTGACTGTGTAAAAGGTTGTGAGGCTGTGGACAGAATATGATTTGTTAAATGAAGAAAGAAAGAGAGAGAGAGAGAGAGAGAGAGAGAGCGAGAGAGAGAGAGAGTGAGAGAGGCGAGAGATGAAAAAGTGGCGTTCAGGAGAAAAGACAGCAGCGTTGAGGTGGGGAAAATACAGCAGTCGACTTACATCTACTTGACCTGCCTGAAAAACAGTTCTCCCCAGGATGCTGTGAAAGTGATTTTAAAACGACGACATCATTGAAGACTTTTACATCCAAACAAACTTTTTTAGTTCGTGTCTGGTTTTAAATTGACAAAATGATCTCCAAATAGATCGGTCTAGATTTTGTGTCTGGTTTTATATTGACAAAATGATCTCCAAATAGATCAATCTAGAAGTAACCGTCGCAAACTTTTTCAGATGCGGTATGTTTTTACGGAAAGTGGATAGCCCCGGAGCTGAACAGAGCTGACAGATCCACAGCTTGGCCACCTCACCCCGGTTTCCCCGTCTAACACATAAAAAACTCGCGTTTTATCGGAAGGGGTATGCACTCAATCCGACGACACGGCCATGAAAAACAGAAAGTAAAACAAGCAACTTTCGTCGGAGCATTCAAGCCAGCCACGGGGCGAGAGAATAAAAACCAGTCGCTAACTGCCCCCTCCCTATCTCTTGGCACCTGTTTGAAGTCGTTTCGGGTGGAGATTTTGCCCGGTGTTGACTATCTGTCCCACCGGCGCAAATTTTCCCTGCATAAACGTCTAGTTTGCTGACCTCTTTCCCTTCACGCATTTGTCGCTGTCTGTCTCCCGGCCTACGCTACGCAAATTAAAACACAATAAACGTCCAGTGGGTTTCTTTTTCTTTCTTTTATTCTTCTTTTGCCTCTGCCTTTCAGTTGACGTTGAGTATTTTCCAATCGGCACAAATTATACATACAAACGTCACCTCGTCTCTTTTCATTCCCTCCTCCGATCGCTGGAGCTGTCGTTTACCCCTTTTCGCTCTCTCTGCTTTATCTCGCTTAAGTGCCCCCCCCCCCCCCCCCCCCCCCCCCCTCCATCTCCCACTCCTCTCCTCTCTCTCTCTCTCTCTCTCTCTCTCTCTCTCTCTCTCTCTCTCTCTCAGGTGTATGTGTCTCTCTTTTTTTGTTCTTCTCTTACTTCCTGT
>JADBJO010000307.1:582500-595000 GCA_016801955.1 Conus betulinus
CCAGGTTATCTCCGTGATACCGCAAGTATGTGCACAGCACGTGCGTAGGTTTCGTCACGGTTCAGTCCATACGAGCAAGTCTGCTGCAACGCTCACAAGGTAAAACTGGAAGACAGCCACCAAAGCCTTCCGTCCTAAGATTATCGCGGGTGGCCCACTTTATGCCCTTGGCACGTGCGCGAGGTGCCGTTTGAACCGTTCGCTCATAGGCAACTGAACAGAGATGGGTCAGATAGTTGCTTCTGGATCCATCCATGCCGTCCTGCTTCCTATGTGCCGATAACGCTCATTATTACTGTCAGTGGGTAATCTTTTAATTGCACAACCAGCCAGGTGGTTGTCAGGAATCCTTTAATGACACACAGAGAGAAGGAGAAACAAAGGGAGGCCAAGTTAAAGAGAGTTGATGGTGAGGAGAGAGAGGCAAAGACAGAGATGGAGAGACAGAGAGAGGTACAAAGCATGTCTACGTTCTTAAATTCTCCAGTTTTCTTATTTTAATTGCTATACCTTGAGCTGTTTCTTTATGATTCAGGAGAAAGATTTTGATGTAATGTGCATGTTCTCTTGTCAATATTCATTTTCCATATACCCCTCCCCCCTCCACACACGCGTGCGTGCGCACGCATGCACGCTCGCGCGCGGTCACACACACACACACTATATATATATATATATTTTTTTATATATATATATATATATATATTGTATATGTACCCTGGAATGTCTGTTTACAAAGTTACAGAATAGCAGCTTTTGCATGAAAACCAAAAACTATGCTATCTGAGCGGTAGTGCATATGTGCGCAACACGTGCCTTATTCGCCTCATGGTTCTAATCGAGAGGGCAAGCCTGTGGCAGCGCTCATAAAAGCGAAGGCTGGAAGACAGCCACCACACGCTCTGTTCCAACAGGATGGCGGGTGGGCCATTTCCTGCCTTTGGCACAGGCCGCGGGGTCTGATGTGGACTCTTCATCAGAAAACAGACAGACAGACGGGCCGACAAATCACCTCCCACCTCATCCACTGCCTGGTGTGCTAATAATCCGCAGTACCTGTCTGTGCACTGCAGACCTCCCAAAATGGAAGCTGACTGACAGCCAGCTGTTTGAAAGAGAGATTGGGGGATGGAAGAGGATCAGGAGCGGGAGGATAGAGAGAGTTGATGAAGAGGTGACAGATGAACAGAGAGAGAGAGAAAGAGAGAGAGAGAGGGAAAATCTTCAGGTACGGTCTTGTGTGCGTGGGCGATTTTTCTTTCTTTTCTGAAACCATTCTGAATTGATCAAACTTTCAGTTCATGAGCCTTCACCACACGATCTTATTGAACACTTAGCAGGCTGTCTTTGTCCTGTTGTTCAGACGTTTTGTTCATGCTCCAGGATCGTTGACTTCCGCATAACATGACAATCTTAAATTCATGGAGGACAAAAGATCGCTCAACATCCCGGATGGTTCAGGTTCGTGTAGAGGGAAGGAACTGTATGAGTAAAAGTAGCCCTGGCTCAAGGAGGGTACACATGGAGGCACAACCAAGTGCTCAAAGAGATTGTACTAGCAATCTGGGCTAATACCAACACCACAAAAGGGAAAGTCAGGACGCCAAAAGCACCGGCAACATTCTTCACGGAAGGAGGCAGCAAATCATGGCCAAGAACAACAGTTCCACTTGGAACATGCAGGCAGAGTCTGCTGGACGGGGCAGATGACTGGGAGTGCACTGCAGACCTCCCAAAATGGAAGACTCACCCAGAGATCATCAGCAAGAGTGGCATGAGACCAGACATAGGAGTCCACTATCAGTCAACCAAGCAGCTGATCATGATCGAGCTCACACGGTGCCATATGAGAACAGAATGGAGGCAGCTCAAATCTACAAGACTGAAAAGTATGCTGATCTGGCAAACAGCCTGAGGAGAGAAGGCTATCAGGTTAAAGTCCTCACTGCAGAAATTGGAGCTAGCGGGTTTGTAGGAACGTCTGCATACAGCCTCATGAAACAGCTCTCAGTTGCAGGGAGGGAAAAAAAAAAAAAACCAGAGCCCTGAAAGCAATGGCAGAAGCGTCAGAGAGGTATTCAAGCTGGATCTTGCCAAGGAGGAACAAAAGTGAACTTCATAAGGCTTAACTTTCCCTCCAAATATCAGGTGTGCCAGTGGTTCAGTGGTTAGAGTGCGAGTCATTAAGTGGAAAATGAGCATGTCCAGAAGGTCATGGGTTCGAATCCCAGCCATGACTCGTCCCAAAAGATGGGGGAAAAGGGGACAGCAGAGGGACATCCGGAGTCATGAAACCGGGTGTGGCCCATCCCCCCTAGAGTGTCAGGAGATAAGGCCGAAACACTTGCTTGAAGGGGGCTTCTCTTCTGAGGACTCTCTGCTGCCATGCTCTCCACGAGTTTCTTTCTACTGAGTGCGGTAAGCGGTAGTAGAAATGTGTCTGGTTAAATAATCTTGCGTAGGTAGCAAAGCTTGGCGGGTTTGAATCTGCATTCTCGATTCAGAAGTAAACATGTAGCCACGATTTTAAAAGACCATAGTACTTTGAAAAAAAAATCGAAAATTAAACTTAAGAAGCCCTAAGAATCTATCTCAGCTGACCGCATGTACTCAAGCACACAGAGTGTGACTTGACTCAGTCGTGAAAGGATTATGTTCATTTAAGAAAATAAAGTTCATACATCAGAAATCAATCGAACAGAATAGAATTTTTAGGAAGAGTTTTCCCCATACATTAGAAATCAACCTAGCAGTTTGAGAATTTTACAGGAATTGGCAGTGAAATGTTGCCTTTTGCGTTTCGATCAAATTTCTTCGTTACGCCAGCAGTATTTGATGATGAAATGTAGTAGAAAGAAACTCGTGGAGAGCGTGGCAGCAGAGAGTCCTCAGAAGAGAAGCCCCCTTCAAGCGAGTGTTTCGGCCTTATCTCCTGACACTCTAGGGGGGTGGGCCACACCCGGTTCATGACTCCGGATGTCCCTCTGCTGCCCCCTTTTTTTCCCATCTTGGGATGAGCCATGACTGGGATTCGAACCCATGCCCTTCTGGACATGCTCATTTCCACTTAATGACTCGCGCACTAACCACTGACTGAGCCACAGGGACACCTGATATTTGTAGGAAAGTTAAGCCTTATGAAGTTCACTTTTGTTCCTCCTTGACCAGATCCAACTTGAACACCTCTCTGCCGCTTCTGCCATTGCTTTCAGGGCTTTGGTTTTTTCCCTCCCTGCAACTGAGAGCTGTTTCATGAGGCTGTATGCAGACGTTCCCACAAACCCCCTAGCTCCAATTTCTGCAGTGAGGACTTTGACCTGATAGCCTTCTCTCCTCAGGCTGTTTGCCAGATCAGCATACTTTTCAGTCTTGTAGATCTGAGCTGCCTCCATTCTGTTCTCATATGGCACCGTGAGCTCGATCATGATCAGCTGCTTGGTTGACTGAGAGTGTAATACTATGTCTGGTCTCATGCCACTCTTGCTGATAATCTCTGGGTGACTATTCCATTCTGGGAGGTCTGCTGTGCACTCCCAGTCATCTGCCCCGTCCAGCAGACTCTGCCTGCATGTTCCGAGTGGCACTGTTGTTCTTGGCCATGATTCGCTGCCTCCTGCCGTGAAGAATGTTGCGGGGGCTTTTGGAGTCCTGACTTTCCCTTTTGTGGTGTTGGTACTAGCCCAGACTACTTGTACAATCTCTTTGAGCACTTGGTTGTGCCTCCATGTGTACCTTCCTTGAGCCAGGGCTACTTTACATGAGCTTAGGACATGCTCCACTGTTTTTTTTTCATGGCAAAGGGGGCATGAAGGATCGTCTGTTTTTCCCCACTTCACCAGGTTTGCATTTGAAGGCAGAAGGTCATATGCAGATCTGAGAATGAAGCTGATCCTGAGAGGGCCATGTGCCAAATGTCATTCCAAGTGAGACTTCTTTGGAGTGCATTCTCCCACGTTGTCCATTGCCCTTGCTGGCTCTGCTGGACTGCTTTTTGGAGTCTTTGTTGGTCTTCTTCTTTTCTCATCTCCTGAATCATCATGTCTCTTTTGGCTTTTCCTTTGGCCTTTGACCACCATTCAGTTTTTGGTCACCCCCAGTCCTTGTCTGTTGGTCTGTGTGTGTGTCCTGTTATTTTTCTGATCTTGAGACTTTCTTTTGCAGAATCCATCGCCTCTTGAACTTTCCATTTTCTGCCTGTCTTCAGCTGGGGCTTGATTGCTTCAACCACCTTGTCTCCTGAGTCCTCCAGCATGCTTTGAAGTCTGATCTTCCCTGCTTTATATTCCTCCAGATTTTTTTTCCTAAAAAAAAAAACTGGTTCACTCAAAAACGACTAGGTCACTAGCGCGCAAGTTCTTAGTTTGGTTCTTAGAATGGAATAGGGTCATGGGTTCGAATCCCAGCCATGACTCGTCCCAAAAGATGGGGGAAAGGGGGGCAGCAGAGAGACATCCGGATTCATGAACTTCTGCAGTTCTTAGGTTGGTTGTATCTGATTTTCTTCGTCACTTGGAATTTATGAAAATGTCGTTTACTCAGTCTGTGCACCTTTTTCTTTTCCACGTCACACGCCTAGACCTTGAAACAGGCGGGTGAAAGAATAAGAATAGAAACGAAATCTTGTTCTTGCACCAGTGATGGAGAGCCTCGTCCAGCGTGAACAGGACTTGGTGAGTGACCTTTCTCACACCGCTGTGTGCTGCGTGCACAGAAATCATCGACCAATAGACACGAACAGCCCCCGGGGCTGATATAAAAGCGGCCCCCACCTCCTCCCTCCCTCCACCCAACTCGGCGCCAGCCGTTTTCTCGTGCCGATAACTCACAGAAGGGAAAAGAGACAATGAGGGACAAACAAAAATAGAAACTCTCCTTTGTTGTTCTTTCTCTGGTTGCCTCGTGAAGCAGAGGAGAGAGCGCAGAAGGGAAGGGGGGTGATCGGGGAGCTTTTGATAGTATTATTTTCCCTTATCACCCCGTTTCCTTCTTTTCCTCATGCCAGAGAGAGAGGAGAGAGTTAAATACTCTACGTCTTTTCAGATTCGTTGTCTTCTTTTCACCCTCCCCCCCAAAGAGAGAGAGAGAGTGGGCTTGCATAGCTGGCTGAACGCTTGTCTTGTCAGTACAGAGGACCCACGACGCCACAGTGACGATAGCGTGGCTACATCCGATACGAGCGTTCTGGCCGCCCTAACTTGACGTCCCGATACACAGGCCATGTTTCACGGTGTTGTCAGCCAGCTGGTGACGGCGGAGCATAAACTTGATAAACGGGGCTGTTCCCCGCTGTCAGAGAGGTAGCCAAGCTTATTGTCGAGATGAGGGACAGGAGGTGGAGGGCTGTGTGTATGTGGTGTGTGTGTGTGTGGGGGGGGGGGGGGGGGGGGGGGGGAGGGGGGGATCCCCAGTTGAGGAAGTCGGGGGGGCATCCCTGTTGAGGAACTCATGGTTTTCAGCAAATGGGATGTTTGGAATGATTTAAATGCCATGTTTGGAATGATTTACAGCGACTGCGTATTATATTTGTAGGAAGCATGCATGGGATAGCATTGGAGCAGAAGAGCGTCAGCGAAAGAAAGAACAAACCAACCCATCGGCCAACCAGCCAACCCCACTGCCGAACTTACAACAAATCTTTTTCAGATCCATCCACACCTCAGGTCATCCTTAAAGATTCCAAGCCATAGACAAGAATGTCCACGTGGGTCCATTCCATTCTGGCCCATTTGTACCATAGAAAGGTTGAAGAAGCTTCGTGATGCATGACGTGAGGAGACCTTTAATCAGTGCAAGTGTGGGATTACACGGCAGCATGCACTGAATAATGAATGCATTTCATGGAGACCTCCATTTTAGACTTTTGTTTAAATTTCGAAGAAAGTAAACATTGATTGTGTTTCAGAACTTCTTAGTCTACATAGCAGTATGGTCCTCATCGTTTTCTAAAATGGATCTTTAATTTTAACACCTATCTCTTTTTTTTAACTTTTTGATGTAAGATCTGCCCCAACACAGCAGATATACTGACAAACTGTCCGCCAGAGTGTACACAAACACTGAGAAGAAAGGTATGGGTGAGCAAAACATCAGCCTCAGTGTGATGCCACGGGGTCAGCAAGAGCCGCATACCACACCACCGCTATTCTTATCACGTAACCCACCACTACTCTCATCCCGTAATGCCAGCCAACGAGAATCGTTCCTCCACTGCCTGGCTGTACTGTTCCTCCCAGCCCAAGCTCGTCACTATGGGAATGTGCATCTAAGCTTTGCGCTCACTTGGATCACTACTCAACAAACAGACCAGAGAGAGTCGTCAGACACAACACTCACCGCGTATTGAGACGGAAGCTCACCGAAGAGACGGAGACAGAAATTCAAGTCAATATGCAGAAAGTAGTCAGAGTCACCATACAGAAACTGACCGGTCATCAGAAAATCATCAGCCACCAGACAGAAAATAGCAAGAGTCCCCATACATACAGACAGACACTCACCAGTCATCAGAAATTCATCAGCCAGCAAGTGTAGCTAGAGTCACCATACAGAAATTCTCAGAAAATCACCAGTCAACAGTCATCAAACAGAAATTCTCTAGCCAGTATGCAGAAAGCAGCCAGTCAGCATACAGAAACTGACCAGTCATCAGAATTTCTCTAGCCATCATACAGAAAGTAGCCAGGGTCGCCACACAGACGCACAACAATCATCAGAAATTCAGCAGCCATCATACAGAAAGTAGCCAGAGTCGCCACACACAGACGCACAACAATCATCAGAAATTCATCAGCCATCATACAGAAAGTAGCCAGACTCGCCACACAGACACACAACAATCATCAGAAATTCAGCAGCCATCATACAGAAAGTAGCCAGAGTCGCCACACAGACACACAACAATCATCAGAAATTCAGCAGCCATCACGTAGAAGGTGGTCAGAGTCGCCATACATAAATTGTCTGAAATTCCTCAGTCAACAGTCATCAAACAGAAACTCACCAGCCATCATGCAGAAAGTCGCCAGTCACCATACAGAAACTCGCCAATCATCAGAAATTCACGAGCACCATGTACAAGATAGTCGGGGGCAGCACACAGAAGCTGACAGCTGTTTACCAACCATCATACAGAGAGTAGCCAGGGTCACCATGCGAACTCACCAGTCATCAGAAGTTCACGAGCCATCATGCACAAGGTGTCAAGAGTCACCTTAGAGAGACTCACGAGTCATCCGAAATTAAGCAGTCAACAGTCTGGAAACAGAAATTCACCAACCATCCTGCAGAAAGTAGCCAGTTACTACATAGAAATTCGCCAGTAATCAGAAAAATATCATGCAGAAAGTAAACGGTCACCATCAGAAACTCACCAGCCATCAGAAATTCACCAGTCATAAAAAATTCACCAGTTACCAGACAAAAGCTCACCACAGTGATCAAGCAAAAAAAAAAAAAAACTCAGCAGTAATCCGACAAAACTTGCCAGAATTATTAAACACAAATTTCCCAGAGTTATTAGAATCTCAACGTGATCATCCCGACGAAATCTCGCCAGTTAGTAGAAGGAGGGGGGGGGGGGCCAAAGAACAGACAAACAGACCCAAACAAAAAAACCACAACAAAGAAACCAGAATTCGCTGATCAAAACGGAAGCTAACACCACAAAGATAACTCACATACCAGACAGTCTCATTACCGAGTTCGAGGGTATTGTCATTCTCATCAGAGAGGGTTTGTTTCCTCTGTGCGTGATCATTGGGAGGATGCAGAGTATACATTTCGGGTGGTTGTTTGTTTCATTTTCAATCTTAACGACATCCGCCACGTCTGCTGGGCTGTCTGTAAAATGCTCCACAGCGATTCCATCGAAATGTGGCGGAAAGACGGTCTGTGGCCCAAGGACGAACTCATTAGACGTTGGTGATGTTCCGGGTCAAAGGGCACATCCGGGATCCGTTCGACTTTGACAAATGCGTGCTGTTCCCTGAATATCCTACTCCATTTGAACAGATTCATGATGTCATTAACAAGGGAACATGTGGGAGATGGATAGACCGCAAGGTTAGTGGATGGCTGGGGAATAGACTGTTGTGCGTAGGAATTTTGATGAGATAGTCGTCGGAGTTCTTTGCCACTTACTTTTAATTGATGGAACATTTTCGCTTAAACACTTAACTTTTTTCTGTTGGTAGTATATTCTCGCTTTAACTGCGTTTTTATCTTTAATTAGCTTATCGCTTTATTGGAATGTTATTTGCGACTTGGGGATGAGGTTTAGGGTCGAGAACTCGGGGTAGGTGGGAAGTGTGGGTGTGGATGTGGCCATGTGTATACTTGAAGCAGTGTGGGAATGGGGGCGGAAAGTGTGAATATTAAAGAAATGTACTGCTTTATTGGTAGTTGTTACTTTTCATTGGCTGTTCATACATTTCTTTAAAATCATAATTTTGTATTGGAACATGTTTCTTTCATTGTTATTGGTGTGTGTGTGTGTGAGAGAGAGAGAGAGAGAGAGAGAGAGAGGGAGAGGGGCAAAACCTTTTTGGTCAGTTTCATTGGAGATGTCGTGCATGTCTCTCTCTCTCTCTCTCTCTCTCTCTCTCTCTCTCTCTCTCTCTCTCACACACACACACACACACACACACACACACACACACACACACACACACACACACATTCTTTGACAGAGAACAAATAAATGATCTTGCGCTGGCAAGTCGGATCATTTAGTCATTGGCGCAAAAGCGCGCGCGCGTGGGTGATTCTGTGTGTAGTGGGAGGACGAAGGAGGAGAAAGAGAAGGGGGGGGGGAGCAAGAGATGAATGATGGGTAAGCATTCGCGTGTTCGTGTGCGACTGTGTTTTCTGCTGGTTTGAGAACTGAGGTTTTGTTCTGCAAGAGGAAGGAGAGGGAAGCAGCTTGGCCAAGTCAACAGACTGCAGGTTTAATACGGCGACGACAAGATAACACGGAGCAATGTCTTGATACAATAGTGAAAGCCGTCCTATGTAAGTGGCACGTTAAGGCCTTCTGGTCCGGGCGGTTAGATAATCTGTGCGTGCGTGCGTGCGTGTGTGCGCGTGCGCACGCGCGCGCGCGCGTGTGTGTGTGTGTGTGTGTGCGCTCGCTCGCTCGCTTACCCAAATAATCTAAATCCGTGTTGAAAACCAGAAGCTGCAGATAACCTCCTTAATGCCAGAGGCTTCTTTTCTTTTCTTTTCTTTTCTTCTATTTTTTTTTTATTTAACGTCAGCCAGGATTGTGCCGACAGAGCACGCAAAGAATTTGATTTGTGCTAAATCTACCCGCTCCCTCCCCCGTCCCCCATCTTACCCTGGTCTTTCCCTGCCCCTCTCTATTCCACGACCTACATCTATGAAGACGATCATTCGAAGGGACGAAGAAGGAAGAGAGAGAGATGGGGGGAGGGGGGGGGGGGGGGGGGGGGTTAGAAGCAGAGAATAGGTGATGGGTTGAATTTCCAGATATTCCATAGTAGGTATGGGTGATAGATAATGCATCGTGGCCTGCAACGTAAGCTCGACTCCAGACTTTAAGTGTCGATCATTTGTGATAACAGTTCCGTTTTTACCTTGAAATGATGTACGTTTCATGAATGTTCAGAATAGAGTACGCGATTCTGTATGTGTTTAGGAGAGAGAGAGAGAGAGAGAGAGAGAGAGAGAGAGAGAGAGAGAGAGAGAGAGAGAGAGAGAGTACGCTCCTGGAATAAAATGGCACAGTTGAAATTGTTCACAGCCTTTTAGGGCGAGGAAAACAAATCAAAAGAATGAAGGGATCGAAGAGAAAAAGAATGTGAATAAGTAAGGTAACGAGGGGAGGGGGGGTGGAGGGGGGGGGCGAAAAGGGAGAAAAAAAAAATGCGACGTTTTTTTGTCCTGAAAATTGGTTTAGACGAACGGATTGTACCGTGCAGCAGTCTACTTGGTTGCCAAGTTTCTGAACCCACTAATACGTTATACACCTTGCACGTCATTTATCATATTGTGTGGTTGTTTTCTAAACCCAGGTCCATTTTTTGCATTCACCCAGCCTTGATGTGGCCTTGGCGTCACCTGGACTAGGTACAACTTTACTTACTTTTTTCAGGAGTATGTTACACAAAATATACGACATGTTTATGACGATTACTGTGCGTAAGTAACCGGGGAAATGAATACATCCAAGTGTTTTCGATTACTGAAGGTCAGTTGCTGATACTGCGTAATGTTTGTACTATGAACAGAAAAAGTATGTATGTAATCGAATGTGCTGCTGACAGTGCTGCAAATATGATAGCACTTCTGAAGCGGTGTGTACAGGATTTGCCAGCTGGAGTGTGTATATGACAAATTGTGATTCAGTGTGACCTGTAGTGTTGGGCTCGGCTCTTTCAGTGTCGAGGGTAAGTCGGAGTGGTCAGTTTGATGCCTGATTCTACTCGCGCATGTGACCACCGTGTGGCGGAGTGGACAAATCAGCTGCTTGGTACACCTCATGCTTTTTTTTTTTTTGAACTATGGCGATGCTTAGACTTGTCACTGTGTCGAATACAAAAATCTGGATGCACACCAGGTGGAGGTAGCCCACATGCGAAACTGCGCCAGGTCAGTCTTGTAAACAAACAGCGGTTGTGCGAGGTGTTAGTTGACTGTGAAAAAGCTTTTGACAAGCTTCGTCCCGCCTCTCTCTTGAAAAGTCTTCGGACACTGTGGCATCCCCCAGAAGCTGGTCGACATCGTTCAGTCTCTTTACAAGAACTAAGGGAGTGCCGTGCTGTCCCACAACAGTGAGCTGACAACCATTCAGCGTGAAAAGTGGAGTCAGATAGGGATGTATCCATTAAGTGAAGCTGTTCTTCTTGACAAATTTACTGCTCAGAACATCTCTTTGCTGGATATCCAAAGAGAAAAGAAAGCGAGCATGGTCCAAAGAATCCTTGCACAGAACACTCAAACAAATGCTGCAGGGCTAACTGACTCGAGAGACGGCTCCCAAAAAGCAGCAGACAGACACAAGCAGAGATGCCTCGTCATCACCCTGAGTGCTGATGTACATAGTGGATTGAACCCGAACCTGTTGTGTGTGAAAAGATACGTATACGTGCATAGATTAAGAGGGGAGAGGAAAAAAAAAACGTCGTCTTCCCCTTAGGTTAGCTAGAGTTCCAGAACGCATAGTGATAGCATTCGCCACCCTCCTGTTGCTCAGATTGTCCCCCTGTGTATCTCCTGTTCAAGGGTTGGCTCTCTGTCCGCTGCGCTTCGCCTATGCTAATATGGAACTACCAAGTGTAAAGCGCTCGAGCGCGCGTGCACACACACACACACACACACACACACACACACACACACACACACACACACACACACACACACACACACACACGGTGGTTCCCACACTAGCAATAGCGTCGTGCGGGTAATTGGACGACCTCGCTGAAAATCGGACAACAGCAGGCTGGCATGCATGGTTACCCGAGAGGGCAGCCCAGTCAGTTGAACAATTCTTTCACGGCGTGCGATGACTGTAGGGTCCCGAGGTGGTTAGTGGCAAGCGTGAGCGAACAGGACTCCGACAAAGGCGAATAGTGGAAATAACGAGACGACATACTGATCCTGTCCTCTCATGATCCATGGCTTGCGACAGAACCTGCATCAATCGTTACTGTTTGTTTGTGGGAGTTTGGCCAGAATGGCCATGCCTAAAAGGCTTATGACTGAGTGGTTCAACAGGAATTTAGGAGAATAAGTTTCTCTGCTCAAGACATCAGATTTTCTGTTGATGCTACACATTAGACAAGCAGTGTTTCTTGGCATGGGAGAGGTGGGGGAGGCTGGAACCATTGTTAAAATCATGGTACAGAAACAGTGAAAAGGACGGCCACATTTACTGAGCATTACAGTCAGAGAAAAGAGGAACGAGACGAGCCACAGAATATGACGTAAGATGGAAAAAACTGACAAATAACTTGATCGTCAGTATCTTGAGAGCAAAACAGCTAGGTGCTTTTCGTTGTTACTGGCGATCTAGATCTTCATTTGGAAATACAGTTTTGGGCGTTCGTCTGTAAAACACAAAAAAGTCAAAGAAGTTATCACGAGAAAGACAACGGTTGTCTCTGGTCTCAGCAATTTATCCTGTGAATGAGTATTTAAAACTGAAGCTTCCAGTCATGTTTGATCTTGACAGCTTTAAAGGGGCATAGGACAAACGAGAAGCTCACAGCTGACTCGTTCAAGAGTGTTACTAGCCATTGTTCCCGGAAGGGGAAAACGAAGGTGAAAGTACAGAAAAAAGGCTCGTCGCACGGGTTGTTTTCTCTGTTTGTCTGTTTGTTTTGCACAAACGTGCAGAGTTAATAAAGCTAGACTTCTCCGATAGGTTCAGAGATAGTTTACACTGAGCTGTGAAAGGCTCACAAGGAATCACTTACAAAATTAGCGGGTGTTGTCTTTCTTATGCACACACAACACACACACACCACGTTCTCTCTCTC
>JADBJO010000307.1:605000-620000 GCA_016801955.1 Conus betulinus
TGTTGTTGTTTTTTTTTTCCAGTCTTTTTCTCCCGGTCTCCAGGTTAGCTGTAAGACGTAGAACTGGCAGGCATATGTTAAAAAAAATGATGACAAACTTGTATTGCGAGAAACGCGATCATGACATAAGCTGCAGTGTCTTTTACAGAACGTTGTAAATCGTCCTTAAAAAGGAACTAACCTAATTATAATGATATAACTGATTTACCATGACTCAGTGCCTTATGAGAAACTGTATGTCAGGTCCCAACACTCTCCCCACCCCCCCACTCTGTTTTCCTCCCCCCCCTCTCTCTCTCTCTCTCTCTCTCTCTCTCTCTCTCTCTCTCTCTCTCTCTCGGTACAGTAGAGGTTTTCTTCTCTTGTTGTTTGTTTTGTTTTGTTTGGGAGGTGTGTGTGTGTGTGTGTGTGTGTTGTTGTTGTTGTTGTGTTGTTGTTGCGACGACGTCTTCCATAATGTTCCCCTTGAAAGGACATCCATCCAACGACAATCTCCATCAACTTGACAGGAACTCGCCAGGACTTGGATGTGGAGAAGAAGTCAAAACTGAAGTCACAACAAAAGCAGGGCGTGAAGAGCCAGAGAATTTGAGAGGTTTTTTTTTTATAACACACGTTGATGAGGATCATGTAGAAGGTGCTTTGGCATTCCGTTTTGGTCAGAGACTTCCTGACGTGGCTGTACCCCTCTCTTCCTTTCAGAACATAACCCGGTGTCCAACAGGCCTGAGAGTCACACACACCTGTTGTGGTGGTCAAGACATTCGGGCAACATTCTCAGAAAACGGTATTCGTTCAGTGGGTGATGCTTAACTGTGTCATCCCAGTCATTCCATTTCAGCCCATAGCAAGCTTTACAGTTGGCAGGAGCCGGTCTGAGAACGATCCAAAGGAGCCACTCAGCAGACTTGGGCCTCACCGACCGCCGTACGTCAGGTCGACAAATGCCAACGCGTCAGTCTGTGCTCCTGGCTTCAATTTTGTGTTGACAGGCACGCTATACTTCACAGAAAAAAGGCAGTGGCTGTAAACTGGTGTTCAAAAAAAGGCCGAACGTTCTGTATCGCAACTGAGCGGATCAGCCCACCATTCGTTCAGCTGTCGTCAGCTTCAGGGAAAACCGCACGCGAATTGAATAAATGACTGATGTAGGGTAGGGTTGCTTATGACTGCGTGGTCGTCGTTCCAACGGAACGAGAATGGTTGTATTACGCTGAATACGCTGAGTTACTTTAGTACCATCAGCACAGCTGTTTAGTGTAAACGCCGCTTCGCATTCTCCCCCCCCCCCCCCTTCCCTCCTGCCGTCCACCTTTCTCTCTCTCTCTCTCTCTCTCTCTCTCTCTCTCTCTCTCTCTCTCTCTCTCTGGTTTGTTTGTGCACGCGCGTGCGCTTATGCAAACTGACCCATTCAGTGTACATGACGATTATCGAGAATGATTGAACTTACTGATTTCCCTCCGGTAATGTATCACAGGCACTTTCATACACACAAATGTAAACGAGCGCGCGCACACTGCACAAAAATTACACTCATCTGTGCTGTGCAGGGTCATAATTTGGCGATGTTAACGCCAGTGACAGCGCCGTAGTTTTGGTACGTGCAAGTCTCTTCATCCAGTATGTGCTTCAAACCGCAGATTTGACAGAAACGCTAACCTTACACAGGACAAGTAGCACAAACAGTCACGTTGTCTACAACCAACAAAGTTGTTCCCAAGGTGAGATAAAAGTCAGGCAAAAGCACTGGAAGGTTGTATTAGGTCTCCTTGATAGCTGCGAACTAGAAGGGGAGCAAAGCAAGCATATGGCAGAAGAAAGCCTGCATGTAATAGACCAATGTGGCCTACTAGGCTAATACCACGTCTGGTGCATATAGTTTGTGGTAATTCAAAAGCTCCTGTGACCTTTGATCGACAAATATCAAGACCACCACAGTGGAATCAATTTAGTCCAAAATCAACAGGTACACACGCAAATGGCAAAGAGTCCCACCCGGTCATACTGACGTTGCGCTCTCCTGTTGCCAAGCAAAGCGAAAGCTGGTGCTGAAATCCACCGAGGAGAAGAACAAAGTGAGAAAAAACAAGATTAGGCTACTAGTCATGCTTGAGAACTACGAAGACAAAGCTGCAGGATCACTCAAGCTGAAGATGACATAGAATGTTAAGTTCAGGAGGCGTTGGACTCGGTAAGGAAAGGCCTCAAGATCAGGCAAACCGCAGGACAAAAGAAAGGTTTGGACTTAGGTCAAGGTAAGTGAAGTGATGTGATGTTTAAATCAAAGGGGGAAATATAAGAGAAGCAGCGTAATAGAGGAGTTGAAGAAGAGGATGCCAGGAGAATGCAGGAAGGCAAACAGGGGCCAAGGACTACGTGCAAAAATCGTACTCATAAAAAATCCCAGCTGAATGAAATGTCGTACATGGCTCTTTAGAATCAGCTTCACCCTAAAATCTCTATATATACCTCTTGCCTTCGAATAAAAACTAGGTGAAACAGTCCCATGTCCAGGGCAAGCAAACAATGGAACGTGTCCTCAGCCGAGGTGAATCAGGCATAACCTAGTGTTTGTACAGGACCGCACCAGAAGAAACAGCACGCCGCCAGAAGCTCCGGCAACAACGTTCTACATTGCAGGAGGCAGCCGATTGATGTCTAGAACTGCTGTGATGTCCGGTCCAGGGGAAAGCGATTTACAGGATGGAGAGGTTAACCGGGATTGCACAGCAGACCTACCAAAATGGAAGAGCCATCTGGAAATCACTAGAAAAGCAGCGTGTAACAGGATACAGCACTCCACTCAGGTTCATCTTAACAAACGATTCTAATTGAACTCGCTTTGCCGAATGAAAGCAGAACGGAGGAAGCCACATGTGCAAGACTGAAAAGAATGGATACAAGTCTTGCAGCGTGAGGGAATCTGGCTTCCTGGCCAAACTCCTCACCATGGAAGCCTGGAGGAAAGGAGAAAGGGGGAGGGGGGATGTGGGTTTATATGCTTATGACGTCACGAAACAACTCTCGATTTCTGTTAGGAGAGCAGATACCTGAAGACCATGGCAGAAGCAGTTACAAAGAGTCCCAACCGGATGGGATCGAAAAGCAGCAATGTGAACTTCGTAAGGTTTACATTTTCCAGCTTACATCAGGTGCCCTTAGCAGTGTGGGTAAGACATTCGTCTGAAGGAGACTAGGCTTTGAGACGCACAACTGTCCAGGCATGGAAAGCTTGAATTGTGGCAGCGCCAATGTAAGTCATGAAATGGGTGCAGCCCAGTGCCCCTAGAGCTTAGGGTCGAAACACTTGTCTGAGGAGGCTTTTTCTGCTAAAGCCTTCTGCTGCCCGCCCCGTCCAAGAATTTCCTCTTTTTTCTTGTACGTCTGTCTGATCCCAAATCCAACACAATAATCTCTCTCTCTCTCTCTCTCTCTCTCTCTCTCTCTCTCTCTCTCTCTCTCTCTCACACACACACACACACACACACACACACACACACACACACACACACACACGCGCGCGCGCGCGCGCACGCACACACACACACACACACACACACACACACACACACACACACACACACACACACACACACACACATTACACATTACATATACACACTGCAATTATGACCCAACTAAGCCACCATACAGGCGTGTATCAAACCAGTCCGCTGTATGTCAAGTCGACATCTGTTCCCGGTGGCCTCACTCCCTCGCAGCTCACTTTCGCCTGCAAGTCTCCGGTTCTGGATTCCAGTTTGTTGACGCACATCCCCGGCTTAACAAATATACAATGACGGTGAAACTGTGTGTAAGAAGTGAACACGCTGTATCGCAGCCAAAATGCTCCCGCCCAGGATCAGGCCATCCATCACTCATGCAGCAGTGCAAAAGTGCACGTAATATCGCATGTGAGGTGAATAATCTCAAGATAACAGGAAATGGTTTCTAGTGACAGATTGTCGTCGTTCCAAAGAAATCAGAATGGTTGTGTATCGTTAAATACACGGATTTCCTTATGTGTGAGTGCTTTTTATGTATAAACACCATTCCATCAGCATCAACATTGTCATTCATCATTACCACCACCAGCAGCGTGTCTGTCTGTCTGTCTGTCTGTCTCTCTCTCTCTCTCTCTCTCTCTCTCTCTCTCTCTCTCTCTCTCTCTCTCTCTCTCTCTCAGAGTGCTGTGTGCGTGTGGATGGGCATGTGTGTGGAGAATCATCTCTGATTTTAAAAGCTCTGCTCCACCACCAACACACACCCTCTCCCCTCCGCCCTCCCCCTCCACCAAAAATGATGTCACTGTAGCCTCACTGGCCCACTTGTTCTGCGGCCATAAACATTTTTCTAGACGATCGATAAAAAAGACAGGGGAGGGGGTATTTTAGAGAACAACTGTATGCATCTGATCTTCAATTTGAACCATCGAACTCCGGGAAGGAGTTTATTTCCGAGCGATCTCCAGTAGCTTCCCTTTGTTGTATCGGCGAAAAGGGTGCGTCTTTTGCCGTAAGAATGGGCTATCGTACATGTGTGACTACGGCTCAGGTTCCAGACATCAAGCTGATATTGGGCTGGGCAGTGGAGTGTTGGCTATTGACTGTTAGCTGTCACTAGAGTCAGCCACTACAAAAGGCTTAAATCTCAGCCAACCTACCCACCCTTTTTTTTCTTTGCCGTGTCACCTTAACCACATTTGTGTACGTGTGTTTATGGAAGGACGATCCCCTCTGACGTTCGCGTTTTTTTTCGAATAAATAAACGGTTCCGGATTTTCCTCGTTTGACATTTCACTGTTACTTTCAGACAAGCGCGGGCGCGCGCCTGCACACACACACACACACACACACACACACACACACACACACACACACACGCACGCACACGCACGCACGCACACACACACACACACACACACACACACACACACACACACACACACACACACACACACACACCGTACAACCATATGTTTCACTGTTCAGGGGAGAAGGGGTACAAAAGGTGCATGGTGAAGAGATCAGGGGCAGTGTTCACTTCAGTGACTGCGCTCCACATCTAGTATTTTCACTTAAAAAATCCGGCACATTCATACTATACCAGGACCTTCACCCCTCCGCACCCCTCCCCTGAACAGCGTACAGGATGCTCGTATGAAGATGGCGCTTATATCTGGTCCTGTTTCAACAGTCTGCTTGCGAATCATGAGAGCGAAGCAGCGGGCGAATGACGAGGAGGGGGGGGAGGGGGGATTCTGGGGGCGGGAGGATTGACTTCATGATATGTAGGTTTCCTTTCCTGTATGTGAACATAAAACTGCGAGTGGATTTGTTTTTTATTTGATGTCAGCCCCATCTTTCAGTTCTCCACAGTGACGTGGCTCCAGTACAATTCACAACAATGAATTTTCATTGGGCGAAATTTTTCGTTCACAAACGTCAGTTGTCTAGTTAGGTACTCTTTGACAATCCTACCACAATTTATGTTTGTTCAATTCACGATGCAAAATCTGGCGATTACCAATCCCCGGAGGGATGCTGGGAGGTGTGTGTGTGTGTGGTGGTGGTGGTGGGGGGTGAGTGTTATGGTTGTGTGTTGGGGGGGGGGGTGGGGGGTCAGTATAAACTGTATCCCCACATTCTGGAAATCCTCTGATAGTGATTTCTTCTTTTCTGTGACTCTCTTTGATCCTGCCCATGTTCAGTGTTTGGTTTGTCGTTGTTCACTGTTATCAGCCATTGTGCTTCACTCATTCTCTTTGCTCAAGAAATTCTTCACAACATTCTAGCCCATTTTTCAGACTGGATCATAGGATACGTGAGTGGAAAGCTGTTTAGACTGGATCATTGGATACGAGAGTAGGAGGCTGTTTAGACTAGATCGTTTGATGCATGAATGGGAGGCTGTTTAGACTACATCATTTGATGCATGAATGGGAGGCTGTTTAGACTACATCATTTCATACGTGAATGGGAAACTACTTAGACTGGATCATTTCATATGTGAATGGGAAACTGTTTAGACTGGATCACTTGATTCGTGAATGGGAACCTGTTTAGATTGGATCATTTCATACGTAAATGGGAAACTGTTTAGACTGGATCACTTGATTCGTGAGTGGGAATCTGTTTAGACTGATCATTTCATACGTAAACGGGAAATTGTTTAGACTGGATCATTTGATTCGTGAATGGGAACCTAGACTGACTCTTGCACATTGGAGCTGTTGAGACAGGATCTTGGGACACGTCAGTGGGAAGTTGCTGGCGCTTGATCATAGGGACACGTGAAAAGGAATTTGTGTTCATTCCGGTTCATGTGAAAGGGGTTTACCGCTATTTCGACATCGGAGATCCGACGTACGGCTCAATGCTGAATAATAATAATAACAGAAATAGTAATGATATTAATGATTACTGACGGCACTTAATCTTACCTCATAGCGCTAAACGCTTACAAAATACATAAAAGGTTAAAGAAAACAAATGAAACAATAACAAGATAAATCTTGCAATAAGTACCATGCATCTACAAACAAGAGTGCATATTGACTCGCACGCACGCACGCACGCACGCACGCACACACACACACACTGTCGCACAACAGGATGCGCGCGCGCGCACACACACACACACACACACACACACACACACACACGCGCGCGCGCACCCACACACACACACACACTCAACCCGACACTTACACACAGTCGCGCGCGCGCGCGCGCGCACACACACACACACACACACACACACACACACACACACACACACACACACACACACACACACACAGAGCGTATGCTGATCACTCCGTGAACTCTTCGTTCCATGTCAGTAGGTCTGCAGGAGAATGAGTTTCCTCATACAGGTTTACTTTCACGTGAAGACCATACAGTACTATGACACAACTGCTGTAGCATGTATTGCTGCTACAGTTCCTCACATAGGTTTACCTCCATGTGAAGACCATACAGTACTATGACACAACTGCTGTAGCATGTACTGCTGCTACAGTTCCTCGGAATATGGTATTTTGCACCTGAAAAAAAACCGCTGTGCACGTAATCGTTTTGCTTCAAGAAAATCCATTCGCTCGCTCTGCATTCGATTGCAACAGCGTGTAATTGAAAACAGACACGCACGCGCGCGCGCGCGAGAGAGAGAGAGAGAGAGAGAGAGTGTGTGTGTGTGTGTCTGTCTGTCTGTCTGTCTGTCTGTGTCTGTGTGTGTGAAATATGAAATAGTGCTCCGGAAATTTCCTTAAACTGAAATGAACTTATTTTGGTGTGCGGTTAACGGCGCTTATTTTTTTTTTCTTCTTTAATCACCTGTAGGCGACATGTTGGACGTCTGGTCGGTAAGGACCTCATGAATATGCATGAAAACTTCTTGTTTGATATGAAGCCTGTCACGCGCCGTGTTTGAATATACTAGTACAATGCGGAGGGCACCTTCGAGAGGGCACCTTCGCTGCACATTCCAAACGATAGAAAGTGGCCATCCATTCATCTGTTCCACAGTAAGATTGGAATGTTAGTTCCCGTCCTCTCTCTCTCTCTCTCTCTCTCTCTCTCTCTCTCTCTCTCTCTCTCTCTCTCTCTCTCTCTCACCTGTATGTGAACAAGGAAGAAAGGTGAGATTGTGTGTCAGAGAAGGTGCTTGCGTGTGTGCATGTTTGTTGCGAACAACTGCGCGCGAGCGCGTGTGTGTGTGTTTCATATCACGAATAGGTAGTGTGTGTATATTGGTTGAAACGATTAGGTATACATGCATTGTCATCAGATGCCCTATACACACATACTGCCAACCCACCAGGTCATCTTGCTGTATGGAACCGCTTCTGTGAAACGAATCCACAGAATATAGGAGAGAATGAGGGTGGAGGGAGAGAAAGAGAGGAGACAGGATGCGACTGAGTGGATAGGGAGAGAAAGAAGAGCGAGAAGGCATGTTTGTCTTGCCATGCCGTTTTCAATGGTGCATATTCTATCTAAATCGACGAACTTTTAAGCCGAACGTACGTGTGTGTGTGTGTGTGTGTGTGTGTGTGTGTGTGTGTGTGTGTGGTGTGGTGTGTGTGTATCTGCGTATATGCGTATCACTAGGTCTTGTGGAAATGATCCTATGAATCTGGTGATGAAAATATTTCGCCACGCCGCTCGCTCCCTCTCCCCTCTCCTCCCTCCCCCTCCCCCCCCCCCCCCCCCCCCCCCCCCCCTCTCTCTCTCTCTCTCTCTCTCTCTCTCTCTCTCTCATGAAAGATTGCACATAAATACTGAACAAGATTTGCCACGCAGCGATAGAATAATCACTTTTCACCCATTTCTTTGACCCACGTGACTAACATTGCTGCAGAACTATCTTCCTTTTTACTATGATCAACGTGCATAAAGCTTTCATGTAAATGAAGTTCCATGGCATATATATAGTGCCCCCTCTTGAAGTTACGGAGAATACTTTGATGTGACATATTTATCTATACTACCTGCGTTTATTCTTTTTTTCGTTCGAATATTCAGTTGTTCCGGGTCTTTGACTGACAAAGTTGTGCACGTGACACTTTGAGTGATTTTCTCGTTTATCAGCATACAGATGTTCTCAAACACATTTTGTGTACAGCATCTCTACAATCATAGAACTGTATTTCTCCAAACATGAAATCGCACAAAGCACTGCTTACACCTCCGCCCCAGAAAGAAACAACAACAACAACAACAAATTGACATAGATAAATCAGTAAAATTCCAAATGTGTTCATTTTCTAATCTAGTTGTTGTCGTCTTTTCTTCAAGATCAGTTTTCTTTCACGCTAAATGGTGAAGTGGTCAATGGGAATGAAAGCATTTCATTCCTATGATGGTCCACACTCGAAGCTGTATTGCTTTCTTTAACATTGATCCCTTTTGCAGAGATTTGAACATGAATCATATTCTTAAAGATGATTGATATGACTGACTAGACTTTTTGTTTAATCTGTCCGTGTATACACTGTTTTAAGCAATTTTCCCGCTTGTGAGATCTTACAGATATTTATTGTTGACGGGTGACGGAGTGGCTTGTGTCATTGACTAATGAGGGTTTGTGGCTTAAATCCATCAGAAGCGTAAAATATCATGGTGTTTGTTTTTGTTTTATTTTTTCCCCGACTACATCCCCTTCAGAACTGAAATTGTTACAGGCTGAAGTGGGAAAATTGAGAATTAATGTCCTTCGCCTACGGGTAAGTATCTTTACGAATGTTGCCCAAAATATGTTCCGATCAGAATAGCAACATAGTGAAATCTAACATCTGTATGAGGATGGATCGATACCTTGTGTTATCATGCTATGTTGCCTCAGACCAGGCACCCCATCCTCATTGCCACCGCCATCACTGTCTTTGATCATAATTATTCCATGGTGATGTCGAGGACTCTTGCAATATATGTCATATCTTCTTCCTCTGGAAATTCTGTGCTCAACATTACCCTTTTTTGTCGCTCTTTGTGGCTCAGCCTTCTGAATGTTCCGTACTGTCTTCTGATATTGTTTTCCCTTTTAGATCCAGTTACGTACCTTTGTTCCATGACTCCTTTGTCTTTTGTATCTCTTGTTAAAATTCCTATCATTCTGACCATGCCGTTGTGTTTAAGTGACCATGCAGTGACATGTTTTTAACCACAGGAACGGGCAGTCGCAGCACGTTGGCCGTCTCGTATTTTCGAGCTTTAAGTTACGAGCTTGATTGGTTTTATGAGATATTATTCATAAGGTATAGTAAAGCAAGCGGAATGGCTGACGCTTTACCACTACCTAGTATTACGCCTACCCACACATACACATGCCTTAAGGTGATCAAGTTCAGTTTCAGTTGTGTTATTGAACCACTGATTAGACTGTGTCCTTCCATGGATGTCATCACACAGAAAAAAAACCCTGTCCTGGACAGAAACAAACAACTGTGTGTCTTTGATACCTCCGTGTTCAGATCTTTACTACATTGGCAGCATTTCTTGGATTGACGCCAGTGTGCAAAGGTCACGATGGCCTCCACTTCTGGATGACCAAGAATACTCGTTAGAGCAAGAACCGTCTTATCATTGTCAGAAAAGACACCGCTGAACTCAGTACAAGTCAGGGCAGGGTCTTCACCGGTGGAGATCCTCATGCAGACCTGTTTTATTGACGATTTGCTGTAAACTGCTGACATTGGGACCGACAGAGAGAATGTGCTGGGACGCGATTGTGAACAGCGTGAGAATATTGCCACAGGCAGGATGCAGATACTGGGAGGTGGGATCACTTTAGTCTGCACACACACACACACACACACACACACACACACACACACACACACACGCGCGCGCGCGCGCGCGCGCGCGCGCGCAGAAAAAAAAGAAAGGGAGGACAAGAAACTCTCGCCGTTTATGGCCTTGAAAAATCTTGACAGGTCGTACATAAAGTGTTTTTTGTTTATAAATTGATGTGTGCACAGATATCCAGCTCAGGGTGGGATGTAATCTGTTTCAGACATCGTGGAAAGTGCACCGGCAACGACTTTTCTTGTATCCGAAACCATATGCATTGTTTGACATCCTGACGATAGGCGCTGGGTATCCCGCCTGTCTCCGTGTGAATGAATCACGCTGCAGGTCGTCGGTTTGAATACCCGCCCCTCTCCCTTGACCATCTGCATCTTCACGACCCAGCTACCCTCCACACTCTCTCCCCATCCCCCCCCCCCCTCTCTCTCTCTCTCTCTCTCTCTCTCTCTCTCTCTCTCTGTCTGTCTGTCTCTCTCTCTCTCTCTCTCTCTCTCTCTCTCTCTCTCTCCCCCCCCCCTCTCTCTCTCTCTCTCTATCAATAGCAAATTTTGCTGTGTATCAGGCTACCATTTTTTTTTAAAGGGAACAAATCGGAGTCCCATTTTGTGTGACTCGTCAGGTTTCACACCTCGCAGGATCACCTTTCTTGAAGATAATTATACCGCAAACTTATAGAGCAGAATAGTTTTATTTGCTGGTTTCCAACACACACACACACACACACACACACACACACACACACACACACACACACACACACACACACATACACGCACGCACGCACGCACCCACGCACACACCCGCCTACGTGCATGAAACGCAAGTGCTCCGACTCAAAAACTCGGCTGCAGTCAAAACATGATTCACAAATCACCTGTTAATGTAGCAGGGCGAAAACCACCACATGCAATCAGTCACAAAGTCAAGGCACGAGGGCAAACGGATCAAACAGAAAGCACCGCCATCGTTTTCGGCACTGCAACCCAAACAAATCTCCAGCGAAGAAGTCTGGCACCGCTTTGGCAGCTGTACACCTTCACCTCTTCCTCTCCGTCTGCACCCGTCTACTTTTTCGTCTGTTCGTCTGTCTGGCTCGACACCTTCCACCCTGGTGCCCTTTGATACCACCTGCCCCCGAACCTCACTGACGTAACCCGCTCACTGACTTGCAAGGGAGTTCGTTTTACTGTTTTCTCAAAGATCAACGTTATATATTCCCAAGGCGCCGAACCTCCCACGTTAGAGCTGCTTAGACGGGTTGAAAGTTAGCGTGAGCATGAAGGCGTCACGTTCTGTTATTGTCGGTGCAAAATGCCAGTCATCCTCAGGACATGAACACACCCAGGAGACGGGCAAAATCCCACCCTAGAGTGTATTTACCATCCACTTCACAGCTCGTCTATAGACCCCGTCTCTTGCCATGACGTCAGAAAGCATTCCCTTGTTGCCACTCTCCCGGTCTGTTGAACTGATCTGTTTCTTCTCGGTTCGAGATGACGGAAGGGCTGAACCTTCTTGAAACGACTACGTCAAGAGTCGTTTTCCACCGTTGCATCATAGCTGCAATTTCTGGAACTTTTGTTCGCGAAAATGTGCTGGTATCTTTTATTCCCTTGCAGCTCTGCCTTTCTTCCTTTTTGCATCCTCTCTCCCCACCCATCCATTCACCCTCCGCCCCCTTCCCCTCTCCTGCCCCCCCTCCTCCCCCCCTCCCCCATTGTCCCATGTTATCCACTTTCCCCAATTCTCAGATGACGTAACCCACTCGTTCATTTGCGCTTCACAGAATTTCATTTTACGATGTTTTGGAGTGACCCCAACCATACTGCGACAGTCTGGAAATTTGTGTAAGCGTAAAGGCAGAATACTGCGCGCACAATGATGTGAGGTGGGGTTGGTCATTTAGAACGTGAACTCTCACAGGAGTCTCGCTGTGGTGTGGTTTGTCTTTCTCCGCACACTGTGTCTGTTCGCAATGTAGAACTCATCTTTCTTCCTCAGTCTTGAGATGACGCTGGGGGATAGCCCATCAAAACGTTGCGTCGTAAGTTGTTTTCAAGGAAAGCAGCATAGCTCAGAATTCTCACATTTCATTAACGAGACACTGTTGTTGTGTAGTCTACAGAAAATGGAATGAATGACAAACAGATTGATTAAATGCTTAACTAAACTGATACTGTGTTTGACCTGAAGTTCAAACACAAAACACCGCCTCAAAGTTCGGTACTTAACCCCGGCAACTCCCCAAACCAAGCCTGGAATCTTCTTTTTTATCAGCAGCTGTACCCTTCTACCTTTCCCCCCTCCGCCTTCCTTCCCTTCTTCCCCACCCCCCTCCCCCAACTTCCTTCCCTTTTCCCCACCCCATGTTATCCTCCTCCCCTGCTAATGTAAGCCACTCACTCACTTGCAGGGGACTTCATTTACTGTGTTCCAGAAGATTAATCGTCTGCTCCAAGAGCACTGAACCCTTGTTATCCTGTCCCCCTGCTGTGTTTGGAAGCTTGCGTCTTACGGTCCCGATAGTGCCAGATTGTGGCGAACGTTAGGGACACAAACATATCCCTGAAGACTGGCGGAGCTCCCCTGTACTTGTGTGTTTACCTTCCTTCCTCCGCGCCACCTGGCTGGAAGTTGGCGTGAGCACGAAGACGGCACTGTTACCTCGTGTGAGTGCAGAATGGCAGCAATCCTCAGGACACAAACAGACCCAGGGGACTGAATCCTACTGTGCTGTCTGTTTACCTCCCTCCTCATACCACATCTGTGAACACCGTAGATCCTGTCTCCTGCCCCGATTCCAGACACCTCTCCCTCGTTGCCGCACTCCCATCTATCTGTTCGCTTCTCTCGGTCGGTGATGACGAAAGGGTTAAATCATCAGAACGTTACCTCGTGGGTTTTCCAGCGATTGCATCATCGTTCGTGAGTGAGGAAGTTTCATTCACCGGGGCTTGGCTGTCGCGTTGCGAAACCATCGAAAGATCGGTCAGATTCGCCCTTTCCTTCTCTTCTCCCCCCACCCCCTCTTTTTCACGCCCGGCAGTAATGATGTGCGCAAAAAAAACACCAAAGGAAATGGAATCTTTCCAGCTCTTAAACCTAAACAAATCCTTAAGACCAGACTCTGTGTCTGTTTAGTTGGACGCACCTTTGTTTCCCTTCTTCCACCTTATCTCCCCACTTTCTTCCCATGTAACCCTCCTTTCTCCCCGCACCACAATCCGAACTCTTCGCCCCCTCCCTTCCTCCTCCTCCTCCTCCTCATGCTTCTTTCTCCCCCTGGTGTGACCTGCTCACATGCAAGAAACTTTTGCTCTGCTCCCGGAGATTAATATTTGGGGGGAAAAAAGACCAGGGCATTGAACCCGTCCCGTAAACCCACCCGCCTCCCAGTCCCAACCTCCAGCCCCCACTGCCCCGCTTGTCGCTCTCTTTCCTACTACGATGGCATGCTGTGTTTTGAAGCTAGCCGGTGCAAGCATGAGGGCAGTGCTTTGCGAACATTCCAGCGGGATTATGTCTTTAGGTCCTATTTCCATGTGGCCCAGTGCCTGTCTGCCAGTAATCAGCAGTTGATCGAGTACGCGAAGAAAATGTACTGGGGTCTGTTGCTGCTGGGTGCTAATAATGCCACAGAGCTCTAACAAGACGATTCCGTTCACTGCAGATGTGCGTGGCGCCAGTGGTCATCAGGACAGAACGAAGGTGCAGTGAACTGCCCACGTCCTAGCATGGTGTTCACACCGTTGACTGTCGCGGGATGTTTCTTTATACCTTTTTTTTTGTCACACCTCATCTGTTGACACTGACTGGTCAACATAAGATGTGATCTGCTCCCACCTCGGGGGAAAGAAAAACTCAGCTCCGACAGCGCTGAACCCCTTTCCCCCCACTATCCCTCTTCGTCTCCGCAAACGCATGGAGAAAGTCTGGTCAGCCCAAATGCACAGCACCGGCGTCAGAGTGAGAAGCTGTCGGATCCATGGTTGACCTCCAACTTAATTAAGACGCAGCCTGTTTTCGCTCTTCTTGTTGACGTGTCGTTCTGGTGGTTCTATGTGATGTTAGGTTAGTCCCGCTACCTCACTGTTATGAAGTGGTATAGTAATTATTTGAGCACTGTTCTCTAGGCTCATTAATTAGAGGTTTTTGTGACTGCCAGCCGAAACTTGTAAAATGTAAGCATCGGTTTGATCAGTAAGGTATCACTGTCGTTACTTACCCCTGGAGAGGTGTCAGTTGTTACGCATAATGTTGCAAGCTAGTTCCTGACATCTTAAGTACAAAGAATTATTGAAAGTGTGTGTGTGTGTGTGTGTGTGTGTGTGTGTGTGTGTGTGTGTGTGTGTGTGTGTGTGTGTGTAAAGATGTGCGTGAAATGTGTGTGTATGTGCGTGAGAGAGAGAGAGACAGATTATAAAGAATTGCTGGAAGTGTGTATGTGTGTGTGACTGTAAAAAAATATCGAAAGTGTGTGTCTGTCTTGTGTCTCTGTTTGTGTGTCTGTATCTGTATGTGTTAAAACCGACCACAATACGCAAGTCAGACACCCGACCATAAATTCTCATTCTGTTTCTCCCCGTAATCCTGTTCATTCTCCGGTCTTACATCGGCGGAAACAGTCTGAGAGGCGGACCGGCAGAGGCCATAAACCGGCGCGGAACAGGGACATTACTTTTCCATG
>JADBJO010000307.1:627500-650000 GCA_016801955.1 Conus betulinus
GGAATAGGGTGGTCGCAGTGAGCAGGAATAGGGTGGTCACTGTGAGCGGGAATAGGGCGGTCAGAATGAGCGGGAATAGGGCGGTCAGAGTGAGCGGGAATAGGGTGGTCAGAGTGAACGGAATAGGGTGGTCACAGTGAGCGGGAATAGGGCGGTCAGAGTGAGCGGGAATAGGGCGGTCACAGTGAGCGGAATAGGGCGGTCAGAGTGAGCGGGAATAGGGCGGTCAGAGTGAGCGGGAATAGGGGGTCGCAGTGAGCGGGAATAGGGCGGTCAGAGTGAGCGGGAATAGGGCGGTCGCAGTGAGCGGGAATAGGGCGGTCAGAGTGAGCGGGAATAGGGTGGTCAGAGTGAGCGGGATTAGGGCGGTCAGAGTGAGCGGGAATAGGGCGGTCAGAGTGAGCGGGAATAGGGTGGTCGCAGTGAGCGGGAATAGGGCGGTCAGAGTGAGCGGGAATAGAGCGGTCAGAGTGAGCGGGAATAGGGTGGTCACAGTGAGCGGAAATAGGGTGGTCGCAGTGAGAGGGAACTGGGCGGTCAGAGTGAGCAGTATGGGAATAATTGGACAGAAGACACGCAAGATAAGACAGCGAAGAAAACGGGGTGGGGGGGGGTGGTGTGTGTGTGTGTGTGTGTGTGTGTGTGTGTGTTGAGGGAAGGGGATGAGGAGGAGGGGGGGGGGGGGGTAAGGTAAACGTAAATTCATCAGTAGTAACATGGAAGCTGCACGAGAGCGAAGTGTTCTCCATTTGTACCAGAAGTTATTTCCCCTGTCAGACAGCACACCTCTCCATTTGTTATAGGCTACAAGCATGGAAAGCCTTTTTCTCCCACATTCCTTTCCTGTCCATGTCTCCTGCTTTGCCCCATGCATCACGTCAGTGTCAACCTACCGTAGTCACAAGCTTGTACTAAGATGATTAGATCTCAAAATCAGATGTATTAATAACACCAAGTGCAACTTGTCGCTGTGTATCTATTGAGTATGCACATGTTCTTAGGTTTGAAAATATCAACGCAAAAAAAAAGAAAGAAAAATCGACGCAGTAAATTCAAAGTGGTCCGAGAGAAACTCTGGTGGATAGCATCTAAGTGCTACGCTAGGTTGCATGACAAATTCTGCCAAGGAGATATAAAACACACAATCACGATATTTGTGTTCCAGGAAAGCTGTTTATGTATAACGCTGACCTGTTTATTCTATCGACAAATATATTTGTGAACAACCCAGAATTATTTAGCAATGTTCACATCAAGGCTTCTTTTTTTCCCACATCAAACATCCAGCTTTCACTATTTTTTTTTTTTTTTTTTTTTTAAATATATGTCTAGTGTTTGTGTCATCGCGGCATTACTAGTGTCACTTTAAATGATACGTAAATTGGTATGAAAAATTTAGTCCCACAGGATAAGGTCTTCTTTGTGCTTGACATCCAACTTTCAGTATTTGCAAAGGCTTTCTAAAAACAAAAACTGCCGCTCGGTAAGAAACGGGAAGAGAAAGCGATAAAACAATGTAAACGTATAACCTAAGGTAAACAGGGGCTTGGCGATGGGAAAGCTATCCATGGTACAGAATGAGCAGGCACAGTGCCGTGGTGTCTCACAATGAAAGTATGAGTACATCACCTCCAGGCAAGGATTTCCAACGTATGCATGGTTCTGGGTCGTTGTTCGATTTGTCTCTCTGGATTCAGCCATCGACAAATACCTTCCTGCCTTAAAACCCCCCGATACTGCAGGTATCTCCAAATGAAGGCTTCCCCAGTCAAAGGCTCGTATATCAGGAGCACTCCTGTCTTTGAACAAGTTTATCTCCAAGTAAAGGCTACCCCAGTCAAAGGCTCGTATATCAGGAGCACTCCTGTCTTTGAACACGTTTATCTCCAAGTAAAGGCTACCCCAGTCAAAGGCTCGTATATCAGGAGCACTCCTGTCTTTGAACAAGTTTATCTCCAAGTAAAGGCTACCCCAGTCAAAGGCGTGTATATATCAGGAGCATTTCTACTTTTGTTTAAACAAGTTTATCTCCAAATGAAGGTAACCGCTAAAACCTTGTCTTTCTGGGATTTTTTTTCCTGTTCTGCACCAGTTTATCTCCAAACAGAGGGTACAAACCATTAAATACTTTTATCTCCGGAACATTTTGTCTTTGTCTGCACTAGTTTTTCTCCCAGCAAATGCACCCACCCATCACAAAGTTGTATGCCTGGAACATGTTGTCTTCGTCTGCATTTGATTTACCTTCCAATAAAGTTCTGTCCCTTGAAATTTTTTTTTCCTAAAACATGTTTAAACATTAGGATGTATTTCCAAAATAAAGACTTCTCCTTTGACAGATTTTTGTCAATAATAGAACAATCCTTTCTTTGGATTGTTTTGTTTATTCTAGTTTTACATCCAAATTAAGTCTTCTCCTTTCAAAGGCATTTGTGTGTGGAACACATTTCTCGTCTTTGTCTGCATTTGCCTGTTTCGTGGATTCACCACTGAACTGGAACTCCTCGTTTCTAAAACGGTTGCCCGCGGAACATTGTTATCTTTTTCCACTGTGGATTGTTACGTATACTCTGGATATACCTGTAAATCAAAACTCCTTTCAAAGGCTTTTATGTATGAATTTTCATTATCTTTGAATTATTTTCAATACCATGATCTATTTCCAAATAAATACTTCTGTGTTTTGAAAACTGTTGTCTGTATAACATTTTTTTATCTTTGCCTATATTGGATTTACCTCTAAACAAAGACTCCTTCTCTTCAAAGGCTTAAGCGTCCGGATCATTTCTGTACTTGCCTTACCATATCTGCCTCCTGAGAGAGACCTCCTCCCTTCAAGTATCTCCCAACACATTTATCTGTACGAAATTAACTCCCAGTGAAAACTCTCCTTGAAGACTGGTTCTGTATCGTTTTATTTTTCTCTTTGGCTGTGGATCATTTATTTCTCCCTTTATCAATGGAATGGTCATACCGCAAGGAAGAGATTACCGGTCTTCATGGGATTGCTTCTGGGTCTTTTGTTTTTGTGTTTGTTTGTTATTGTTGTTGTTTTTTGTCTTGTGTACAATACATTTACTTTCCATAATAAATCAAGTTTAAATTAATTGTTGGAATCGTTGTTGTCAAGCTCCATCGCTCTCTCTCTCTCTCTCTCTCTCTCTCTCTCTCTCTCTCTCTCTCTGGCCACAGTAATTATCTTTGGTTTGTTTCCAGTTTCTCTCTCTCTCTCTCTCTCTCTCTCTCTCTCTCTCTCAAAACACGCGCGCGCACGCACACACATACACACACACACACACACACACACACACACACATACACAATGGTGGCCACAAGGACTGTCTGTAGCTTGTTTCCTGACTTTTTTTTTTTCTCGACGTGTGTGCTGTAAATGGTGCCCCAAACGGAAAGAGAGAACAAGAATGTACTGCCCCGTGTCAGTTATACATTTACAACTGTGACGCGTAGGCGGTAATGCGCATTCATTAACACTAAGATTCAGCACACACACACACACACACACACACACACACACACACACACACAGAGAGAGACAGAGAGAGAGAGAGAGAGAGAGGGCGCGACTCTCCAGGAAAAAAAAAGACCGTCGGGGGAGACGGTGACAGTTATGATGCGTTCACCTTGAGCTTCCTGACTGTTTCTCCTTCCTTCCTTCCCCCCCTCACCTCTCCTCTCTCTCTCTCTCTCTCTCTCTCTCTCTCTCTCTCTCTCTCTCTCACACTCACTCTCACACACACACACACACACACACACACACACACACACGCACGCACGCACGCACGCACTCGCTCGCGCGCACACGCGCGCGCGCACACACACACACACACGCGCGCGCGCGCGCGCACTCTCACACACGCACACGCACGTACGCACAGAGTCGGGATTTTACCGTCAGAATAAGTCAGACTACGGTAGTCCAACTCTGTGGTATATGTTTACTAAGTCCAACTTTGAAACATGTTACCTTGGTCCGATTCTGTGATGTATGTTTCCTTAGTCCGATTCTGTGATATGTTTCCTTAGTCGGATTCTGTTATGTATATTTCTTTAGTTCGATTCTGCCATATGTTTCCTTAGTCCGATCTGTAATATATGTGTTTCGTAGTCCGATTCTGTCATGTATGTTTCCTTAGTTCGATCTGTGATATGTTTCCGTACTCCGACTTTGTAATATATTTCTGTCTGAAGTGGACCAAATTAGAGTTACAAACCCTGTTGTACTTTAAAAGCCAGGAACACAAATCCAAGACCAAAACACACATTCCTTCTACAAACCCTAATAATGGAACGCAGTACGTATTTACCCATATCAGCTTCTAATGTAACTGAGATGATTAAAAACTGGAGTGCCCCAGGGGTCTTTTCTTGGGTAGCTTCTATTCAGCTTATTCATCAATGATCGCTCGCTATCCTTACCACATCCAAGTATCTTCTTTATATGATCTCTTAGCTGACGATGCTTCCCTCCACTCAAATGCGACAGACTTAAGTCTGACACTCTTTACAGCTGAGTTTGAACAATGTTTCTGTATAGTGCCGCATATTCCATGACACCTCATCTTAAGAACGCGATAAGCACAATAACTTCGATCAAAGCATTAAGCGAAGTCTCTCAGTCTCAAGCTGATTGTACAAGACAGCGCTATAGGAGAAGGGCATGAGCGCGGAGTCGTGGATGTGAATTGGTCGACGAACTAAGGTGACAACAGTCCGGCTTTGAAACCCTTGTTAGCGAAGTGTCTGTAATCTCTCCCATTCAAACGACCTTGACCTCACGGTGTAGACGTACGAAAAATGTACTACCAAGCTTACTGCCACTCTCGCATCTCCTGTTTCGGACCGTAGTGCGAAAATCATATAGAAAACTTTATTCCATCTGCAAAAACTGCACTAAACGCGCACAGTTCACATTTACCCAGCCACACAATTCTTAAAAGATTTATGGACCTTGTTTAGATACGGCTCTGACAAAAGTATTCTACCACGATAGATTTGTTCGAAATCAATTTGCTTCAATCTTTGTGCAACTCTCTTTCTCCAAACACATAATTGAATACTCTTAATTATTCACTTTACAAAGAGGCCTTCGAAAATATCTTTAAGTCCTTAGAATTGCTTGTTTTGTTTTAAAACTTGTGGCCGTTTTGACTAAGTGGTAACCGCTCAACTCGATGCGTCAGAAATAAAAGATGAGGCCGTCGTAACTAATATGGTCGTCCTGATATGAAATGAAAAATACTGTTAACAATTTCTATATTGGGGAAATTTGCTTCTCTTTGTATACATTTTCTCTTTATCGTTATAACCATCATCATCATCACATCGTCGTCGTCGTCGTCATCATCTTTGCATCATCGACAAAGAACAACAACATCATTACATAACACTGTAGGCCTTATAATGTTGTAAGAGAGAGTGTGTGTGTGTGTGTGTGTGTGTGTGTGCGCGCGCGTGCGTGCGTGCGTGTGTGTGTGTGCGTGTGCGCGCGCGCGCGTTGCAAAATCTCAATTCATTCCATTCAATCTTTCTTTTTCGTAGAGCTGCCCTCACACGCCCCTCCCTCTCCTCCCCCTTAACTTGTCTGTCTGGGTCTGTGGCGGTGGCTTTATGTGTGTGTGTGTGTGTGTGTGTGTGTTTTTTTTTTGTTTGTTTTGGTTGGTTTTTTTTTGTTGTTGTTGTTGTTTTTTTAGGTCTGAGTATGTAGGCCTCGGCGTCCATCCAATATTTTCATAAATTAGTAGCATCTCTCTCTCTCTCTCTCTCTCTCTCTCTCTCTCTCACACACACACACACACACACACACACACACACACACACACACGCACACACACACACACACACACACACACACACCTACGCGCATGCGTGCGTACAAACACATCATGTCCGTCTGTGCTTCTCTACGTCTGTTGTTTCCGTTGGAGTCACAGTGTATGTAGAGGGGTGGAAGGAAAAAGTCAACTACCCAGAATCCCTTGATTAAAACGTGAATCTCACAGGTGCGGTCAAGGAAGGAGTCACATATTACGCGGAAGCTGGCCAAAGTGGGCGCCACACGATCTGATGGCGACATTCAGGGAAGAAGCGAGTTGGGGGCTGAAGGAAAGGAGGAGTAGAGATGGGGGGAGAGGTGTTTATCAAGTGGTAACCTTGTCCTGCTGGTGAAAACAAAGCAGCAGCCTCCTGGGTGAGTGAATGATGGAGTTTTTGTATGGCACCTCTGTGATCCGATGCTGAGGAGCTGTTTGAGTGTGTTTTTTGTTGCTGCTGCTGATTTGCCGTGTTGTGTTCCATCGCATTCCTTCGCGTTGTTACGTATCTTGTCCTTTTTCCATCCTGATTTAATCGGGTATATTTCTGTAGCGCTCTGCCCATAGCATCCACTCTTCTTCTGTCTGATATGTCATGTCCTGTCTCGTCCACTTTTCTCTGCTGGGTCATGTTCTGTCTCATCCACTGTTCTTTGTTGTGCCATGTACTGTCTCGTTTACTCTTCTTTGTTGTGCCATGTACTGTCTCGTTTACTCTCTTTGTTGTGCTATGTACTGTCTTGTCCTCTCTCTGACTTCTTTGTTGTGTCAAGTCCCATCTCGTCCAGTATTCTTTCTTGTGCCATGTACTCTCACGTCCACTCTTCTTTGTTGTGCCATGTAATTTCGTCCACGCTTCTTTGTTATGCCATATAGTCTCTCGTCCACTCTTCTATGTTGTACCATGTACTCTCTCGTCCACTCTTCTTTGTTACGCCGTGTGCTCTCTCGTTCACTCTTCTTTGTTGTGCCATGTGCTCTCGCGTTCACTCTTCTTTGTTGTGCCATGTGTGTTCTCTCTCGTTCACTCTTCTTTGTTGTGCCATGTGCTCTCTCGTTCACTCTTCTTTGTTGTGTTATGTCCTATCCTTCCACTCTTCTTTGCTGTATCTTCTCAGGTCTCTTCTTATTTGCTGTGTCATGTCCTATCTCGTCCATCTTCTTTTGATATTTTCCTGGCACGTCCACTCTTCTTTGTCGTATCATATCCTTTCTCGTCCATTCCTCTTTGTCGTCGTGTTGCATCTTTTCTCGTCCACTCTTCTTTGAAATGTCTTGTCCTGTCTCCCCACTCTTCTTTGGTGTGACCTGTCCCGTCCATTCTTCTTCGTTACGCTATGTCTCATCTCGTCCATGATACGTGATGTCCTGTCTGGTCCATTTCTCTTCTGCTGTGTCTTGTCTCGGCCATTGTTCTTGTGGAATGTTGTCTTGTCTTGATTACTCTTTTCCTGTAATGGCATGTTCTATGTCGTCCACCCCTGTGTTGTGTGAATTCCTGTCTCTTCTATTTTTCTTTTCTTTTCTGTGTCATTTCGTCCATCCGTTTTCTTCTATCTGTCAAGTCATGTTTCACCTACTATCAGACGCCATGACAAAATGGTTGGCGTCGCGTATTCAAGGCGTGAATTCAGTTCTCGTCGTGAGTATTTATTTGTGGAATTTTTCTGCTTCAACCGACTCCTGACCGGGATTGAGTTTGCTGTGGGTTCAAATTGGAAGTCTGAAACCACACCGTTGAGTTCCATACATTTGATGGATGCATCTCTGACATTGCTGCTCAGTTTTCTTGACCAACACCGCCGGTGTCTGTATCTCAGGCCTGGTCGACGCCGGGATATATCATGAAAACAAGCGTAAAGTACAGTCTGTTGTATCATGTCTTGCCTTGTCCGCTCGTCTTTGAACCGTCATGTCCTATCTCGTCCACTCTGCTTTGTAGTGTCACGTCTTTTCTTGTCCAGTCTTCTTTGTGTGTGGCATGTCCTGTCTCGTTCACTCCTCGTTGCTATGTTACCTCCTGTCTTGTCCAGTCTTATCTGCTGTAACATGTCCTATCTCGGTCCTTTTCGTCTTGTGCTGTGCAAACCCCCTCAGAATGTCAGTAAAGTCTCTACAAATACAGTGTGGAGAACGTTTCCAAAAGAGCTCTTAGTCTTACGCGCAGAAGACGATGAAGATGTTGGGCGTCATCATATCGCTTTACTCGATATCGTTTTCCACATTCCTGGTAAAAAATAGGGGGGGGGGGGGGGGGGGGGTGGGGGGGGGGGGGGGGGGGGGCTTTTTTTCGGACATATGTTGTCTTCTACCATTCTCCTTTTGCTTTGTATGAATCTGCAGAATCTGTAGAACACTCATGCACACGCACGCACATGCACACTCAAACAGATGCATTCACGGATGCACACACACACACACACACACACACACACACACACACACACACACATTCGCACGCGCCGCATGCAATGTGTGTGTGTGTGTGTGTGTGTGTGTGTGTGTGTGTGTGTGTGTGTGTGTGCTGTGTGTAGGTTGCGCGCCTGCGTTGGTGGATAGGTATATGTATGTGTATCTGAGCGAACTCGGCTTACTACACTTGAAATTACTGATTTTGTTTCCACTTGTTTTTCCTCACATATGTGAAGCACGTTTTGAAAAAGAACATAAATTAGGAACACCACCGACTGTTGTCAAGTGGATTTCCACGTGTAAGCCACTAGAGTGTGTTGTTTACTTGGCCCAGAGGAGAGAGAAAAGGCAAGAAACATTATCGTTTAGTCCAGGGGATAAGACGATGCTTTATATGTCAGTTTTCACACTGGTGTGCAGTAAGGAGCGCGAAACTGGAGCCACAGGGGGGTGGACATTCCTTCACACGCACAGTCTGGCATAAGGCTCAGCACGCCGACAGGCAGGTGCGTGTCTGCCACCTGCGCAACAGCCGACAGCTCCAGCCGCTCTCCCTCGTTAATTACAACGGAATAATGCAGCCCTGCGGAACATTTTCCCATTTACTCAACTGCCACCTTGACCCATTTCCCAATCTACGCGGCCATTGGACAACAGAAAAACAAATAGCAGCGATTCCCCTGTGCCCGATCAAATCACAAGAAAGAACAGGAGGTGTGATTAATCGATCACGAAAAAGAATGCGTAACACGTATGTCACAGGAGAATATTTGTAGGTGAAATACACTTGGAAGAGGTGCTAACAATCTAGAGCAGTGCGTGTTTTAAAGCTTTTTTGTTTAAAGTGTGTAACACAATATCATGCCCACGTCGGTAGGCCACGAATTCGAACAGCTGGCTTCAGTATTCAACCTTTTAATCAGTCGAGTTGGCAATACACAGCAGCACACACTGCTTGACCGGGGCATAAAACTGATTGTCACTGACCTCCAGCTCCGTAATTTTGGACGATTGTGCTTCGCTGTCCCCTTTCTATCGCGTCCTGTGGATAGAGTGACCGTGAAATGCATTGATCCAGAAAGAAACGCGCTGATCTTGTTAAAACGAGGCCTCCCCAGTTCTAGTTTGCTTTTCGATTTTTAGGCACGACACAAGTCCCATGGCTGCCGGCCGCGCCGTTCATTGGCTGATGATGCGGATTCCAAGAAATGCGTTTCGCCAGACTGGAGCAAATCGTGAAATAAGAGCACCCACAATGTACATTTGAAACGAATTTCAAGTCTTACAACAGTTCATCAAACGTAAGACAGATGAAACTCGTTGCATTTTTTTATTTATTAAAGAAATAATTAAACGTTTCCCGAATTCCACAGTGACAGTGGAGTGACGCTTTTGCTCGAACAATAAGTAGCGAAATTCCAGCTTTCTATCTGGCTAGTAACGTAAGTACTGACACCTGAGAAATGGACAAAACATGATGAAACTTGCCCCTGCTGTGTAAGATTTATGAGAGCAACATTCGCTGTAAAATGGCTAAGAAGGCTGTGCTAAGTGAGGGCTATTACTTTGCATGTGTCGCTTCCTGACCCAGACTAAAGCACATTGTTTACAGGTCCAGACACCGAGAGGCTTCACACAAGCAGTACTGGTCAGGATTTCCTACCGAGGCCAGCTCCGACAGAGCCCCCCCCCCCCCCCCCCCCCCCCCCCCCCCCCCCTTCCCCCGCAAGCTAGTGCCGATGTGTGTCCCTGCCCTGGTCAAAAATGTTATCAGCATTCAACGCACGCGTTCTGGAGTGCGGAAACAGGAGAACACGTAGTCACACACACACACACACACACACACACGCGCGTGCGCGCGCGCTCACGCGCGCGCGCGCAGCTAGCTGGAGAGAGAAAAAATTGGGGGATTAGCCCAACAAACAGAGCTGGGAGCCTACAAGATTTGCTCATACGGTTGTCTCTCCTAGGCCACACACATGCCTACGAGTGGGACACGTCGGACCCAGGGTCCCTGTTAGTTGTTCAGATTAACGTCAACATCACAAGGATTTTGCCCCCCCCCCCCCCCCCCCCCCCTTCCTCCTCCCGTTGCCCCATTACCCTCCCCCCCCCGTATCATTCTTACTTGGTTTTCCCCACGTGAAGGTCAAAGGGGAGCTGTCTCTTTGTACTTTTTCCCTCTTGTCCTCACGATCCAGTCTGAAGCGGGAAACATGACGAGTTTTCATTATCTTCCAAGTGTGTCTTTTATATGTGTACCAAGTGTCCTTATATGGGCACCAAGTACCTGGTTTGGGATGTTCACGTCGGGTTTTAATTTGTCTGTAGTTCAGGTCTGACAAGTGCCCATATGTCTTTACATGCGTACTACCAAGTGTCTTTATACTCGCACTGTCTACCAAGGGTCTTTATGTGCGTACTGAATACCTGGATTTTACATCGGATTGTAGTTTGTTTATTGTTCCGTTGTGAATAGTCTTTAAGTCGTCACATGTTTGTTATGGTCGGCTGTGCAGTCAAACACCATTATGATGGACGGAACCTGGCAGTGATGAAAGACGTTACTGATGACGAGCTAGTGTTACAGTGGGAGGCTGCAGTCTGCAAAAGTCAATGATGATCAGTAACGTCCTTCAAGACAAACAGTAAAACAATTGTTATCACGTGTTCAAACAATGATTTCCACCGACATTTCTTAGTGATTAGTTGACATCTTGCTTTTCGGTCTGATGCCGCGGTCAAACATGATCATATTGAAAACGGCAATTACGACTCACAGCAATCGGAAGGATGTCAGTACAGGATGAATCACGTAACCCAACATATACAACAATAAATAGAAATAACACAGAAGAGATTAAAAACAAAGACGAAGTCTTAAGCGATCTAGAATCTGTTTTAGTGTAGTTTTTTTTCCGCTTAAAATCCTTTTCACATTCGATACGGACAAGACAAGTGTTGTCTGAAAGAGATAAATGTCAAAAAGGAAATCTTTCCGAAGTAAGTTCAGCCATTTCTTTTGTCCTCACACACACCAAAAATAGCATGTCTTCTGATTGGTAGGAGGATCTCTTGGTAATATCACTCTCCGATAGCGTGGACTGTAGGCTTTGCCCCAGAGAAGTTGGGGAGACAAGAACAGCGTCTTCTTCCTTCGCTAGGTGGAGTTCCATTGCTATACTGAAGGCATTCTGTGTTCTCTGCAGTTCATAAGCTGGCGCGCGTTGAAGGCATTCACCTGTTCCCTGATGGTGTGGCTCTGTGTCTGGCTCCTGTTCACAAGTTGACCGTCTGTTCACCACAGTTCACAGGTGACGGTGTCTTCACAGGTGACGGTGTCTTCATAGGTGCGGTGTCGAATTAGCAAGATTGAAGCGCACACTCGGTTCTTCACTTGCGATCGAAGCCTACGTGCAGGCAGTGGGCCGCCCTCACGGACCAGCAGATAAGAAGTGGCTATATGTGCTTACCTAAGGGGCAGCCTAGCCATTGTATTTCTCTCGCCCTTCAGAGGTTAGTTACCGACGCGAACGAACGGGATTCCGACAAAAGCGAAAAGAGGGGGAAAGAGGCGAATTACAGTTCCTGTTCCTTCTGTTAGTTTGTTTTTGCTGAGGCGCAAAAGCCCGGAACTTGGAATGAGCAACCTCAAGTTTTTTTCCTCCTTACTGCTTTCTGTGGTCATGATTTTGTGTTATTCCTTTTGACTCACTGTGTTAAAAACCAGCAAAAATAGTTGTATACACAAAATCATGACTACTGCTTGCAGAGACGATTACTGTCTTGATCTGAAAGCGTTAAATAATCAGTGTGGTCTTATAATATTGACTGTTTTCGTGATTTTTCCAACAGTAGTTAGGATCCACGGAAAGTAGCAAGCTCACATACATCATCCCAGCTACCACGATCAAAAACTTCTACTTCTGTCTCACCTTCTGCCGTCATGGCTTCCATCGTACTATTTTTCTTCCAGTACGACTATAATGAAAAGTCGCTTCAAATCACGTATTTTTGTCAGATGCCAGTCTTTCCTTTTCCCAGATTCAGTATTGCACAGTGGACGGATGGTATAGCTTTTTTCGCTTGCTTGTTTGTTTTAGGGAGAGGGGAGGGATAGGAAAAAAGCGGGGAGTGGAGCGGTCAGGGAGAGAGGGGAGGTGGATGCATGACAGGCGGATGGACGGGCGGAGGTGTTTGTTTTTATTTTTCGGTCTGCCTCCTTGTTTTCGGTACAGCTTTATGACTTACCAGCCATGGGCAGGGGGAGAGGGAGGGGGAGGGGGGAGTAGTCTCAGCCATGGGCAGGGGGGAAAGGGAGGGGGAGGGGGGTAGTAGTCTCAGTTGCCGTTACAGCAAGAGATTGGGGGTGATTACAGGAGAGATAAACGACGGAGTGTGTCGTCTGAATTCTCTCTCTGTGTCTCTGTTTGTCTATCTGTCTGTCTGTCGCTCTCTCTCTCTCTCTCTCTCTCTCTCTCTCTCTCTCTCTCTCTCTCTCTCTCTCTCTCTCTCTCAGTCTGTCTGTCTCTCTCAAACACACACACACACACACACACACACACACACACACACACACACACACACACACACACCGTTCGCATGCATGTACTTAAATACGTAAGCACTCAATTACAAACACATTTCTTGGTCTCCCCACCCTCTGGTCTCCCCTCCCACCCCCATCCCCCTCTCTCTCTCTTTCTCAGTTACCTCTTTGGCGTGCCCACATATTTGTTCTTGTTTCAGTTGTTTCTTCTATTCTTTCCCGTTACTTTCTTTCATTTCCAAGCTATTTTGCAGTTCAGTCATTCGTTCGTTATTTGTTCCTTTTCTTTTTTCCCCATAGTTTTTCTTTTTGAGACACTTGATTTGGCCAGTAAACAAAAGATCTCTCTCTCTCTCTCTCTCTCTCTCTCTCTCTCTCTCTCTCTCTCTCTCTCTCTCTAAATTACCACTCTGTGGCGCTCCCACATACTCGTTCTTGTTTCTGTTCTTCCCTGTTCCTTTCTTTCATCTTTCAAGCTATTTTGCAGTTTAATTGTTCTTTTCTTATTTGTTCCTTTCCCTTTTCCCTTTACTTTGTCTTTCTTAGTGACATTTTGATTTGGCCAATAAACATAAGATCTCTCTCTCTCTCTCTCTCTCTCTCTCTCTCTCTCTCTCTCTCTCTCTCTCTCTCGTTTGCACGCTCTTCCGCCACTAGGATGTAGTTCACTCGCTCACCTGCGCATGGTTTGTCAAGGTATGAGTGGCTTTTTTTGTTACCTTTTTCCTCTCTGTTTCTCCTAACTTCTCTAATGTTTCATATTCTGTCACTTTGTATTTCATGGGGGGTTTTATGTTCCTTCACTACATTTCGTCATTTTTTCTGTCCTTCTCGGATCTCGTCCTACGCTCTTTATAAACGTATCTGACCATTGAGCACACGTCACACATCCAATGGCGGCAATAGGACTGACGTATCGAAAGGTAAGGACATGTCATTAAACGATCAATTGTTGCTCGTTGGCAGCCTTATTTGTCGTATTTTTCATCCATTGCCGTGGCTGAACTGACTGCCACGCCGCTCATTCCGACTGACCCATACACAGCCATAGTTATCAGTAACAGGTCATCTGAATGCCACCCAGCAGAGGAGACACTGCCCTGCTGTTGAGTCAGTGTGACAATCAGAGGTATCTGCTGTGATGCAGTAATTACATCCAGGACACCGTCTGATTAGCCCAGTACTCACGACAGTAATCGCTTAGTTCTTCAATGGAGAAAGAGCGCTACCAAATTAAAGTGTCTGTTTGTTATGTCTGTCTGTCTGTCTGACTAACTAACACACACACACACACATACACGCACACGCACACACACACACACACACACACACACAGACAGATGTGTGTATGGGGGGCATATAGATATGTAGGTAGGTAGGTAAATAGATTTATAGATAGATATCTGGGCTATATTAAGCTTGGACAGCCCCTGGTGAGAGGTTAAGAACCAAATGGAGGAATGGAGGGCCACAACATTCCATGTCGTGGGTTGCCTTTTGGCAGTGGTGATAACGTTGTGCCCTTCAACGCAGCCGCCAGGTATACACACTAATTAGTGTGTTACATGAGAGAGGAGGGTGTGCGGAGAGGAGTGGGGGCGGGATGGGGGAGTGTATGTGTTTGTTGTTTATTTGTTTTTGCTCTCTTTTCGATTCCTGTCCTTCTTCTTCTGCCTAGTCTTCCTTTGTCTCTTCTTCCTATTTTCTCTTGTTTTATTTATTTTTTTCTTCCTCTTCTCCTTCCACCGCCTTCCCCTGATCTTCTTCTTCATATATATTGTTTTCTTCTTCCTATCTCTTCCTTGTGTTCGTTTTCACTACTACCCCTCCTTTCTGCTCCACCTCCGTTTTCTCATTTCCCAGTGACTAGAAAGCTCTTCCTCTTTCTCTCAGATGACAAATGAATAAGCTCGTCAAAGTCCATACTGAGAAAAAAGGCAAAGATTCAGCTCCATGCAAAGAAGAGGAAGCATAAGTAGTTAAAAAGTAGGATGTCACACAAACACGCACGCACGCAAGCACGGATGCACGCACACACACACACACACACACACACACACACACACACACACACACACACACACACACACACACACACCTGCGAGCGCGCAGCACATTTCTGCCTAATGGCTTCTTTGTTATTGTTGTTGTATTGTTACTCGGTGATCTCTGTTAATCTTCCCCCAACTCATTTCTTTCCCTTCCCCGGTCTTTTCCCCAAGCGCTAGAGAGCACGTTTATTCCAGAAGAATGAAAAGATTCAGGAAGACGTCTCATGAACTGTTTTTCGTTGCTTCATCGTCAAGGAAAAAGTAATAGAGTTCGTTGATGTTGTATTCTCACATCTTCAGAGTCTCTTAAGAAAAACGTGTTCCATCTCTTAACAGATCTGAAAACATGTTGTGCATAGTGTTTGTTTTCCTTGATGGTGGTGTGTGTGTGTGTGTGTGTGTGTGTGTGTGTGTGTGTGTGTGTGTGTGTGTGTGTGTGTGTGTGTGACACATGGGTGTGCTATTTGATGTGTATGCATGTGTGTTCGTGCGTGCGTGATTCAGAAAAGGAGTGCAGTAGGGAGCCATTGGTATTAGAAGGCGTGAAAAAAAAAACATTGTACGAAAGCTGTTAAAGTGGCGGTTTATTTGAAATAAACGTTCATTCCGAGGCAGTGAGCTTTGAAGATTTCGCGTCTGCCCGCTGAAACTGCGGCATGGTAAGCTTATGGTGGTGGTTATTGCGCGTTTGCACGTGCGCATCGACACCTCGGGCAGCTAAATCGTCATTTTAATTGGTTTTGTTTATTTGTTTTGTTTTTTTGTTTTCTTTTGTTTTGAGAATTTGTTTTTGTCTTGTTTTGTTTTGTTTTTTTTTTTTTTTTGTTTTTTTTGGGGGGGGGGGGGGGGGGGGGGGCTTTTTCTACATTACTTCCGTCTGTAAGTGGTTTGTCTGGCCCGATGAAGCCTTCAGTGTCGAAACGTAATGCTTGATGTCTTGTTTGCTGTCTGTGTTGATCTGATGCTGGGCCAGTGCTCCTCTGTTATCTTGCTGTGTCTTCTGCCTGCGATCACCCAGATGTTGACTTAGTATGTGTGTGTGTGTGTGTGTGTGTGTGTGTGTGTGTGTGTGTGTGTGTGTGTGTGTGTGTGTGTGTGTGCTTGCATGCGCACACGCATGTGTTTGTTTTTTTTGTGTTTTGACGTTTTTGGAGGGCTGGAGGATAAAGATGTGGGTTAGGGAGGGATAAATCAGTGGTTACCTAGTTAATTCTTACATAATTATGCATCGGGCTTCTTCCGTGTCCTTGTTTGTATGACCTTCATGCTATAAATATTTTCTTCCTTCTTTTTTCTTTAACAATAAAGTAGCCTATATACAACAAAGGGTTGTGTCATATGACCCTGAAAATCGTCTGCAGACTTCCGCAAACTGACAAATTATATGGCTGATGTACATCTTCGTACGACTGGGCACGGTATGTCGGGCACACACACACACACACACACACACACACACACACACACACAACACACACACACACACACACACACACACACACACACACACACACACACCACACACACACGCACCCGCACTTAAACTCCTCTCTCTCTCTCTCTCTCTCTCTCTCTCTCTCTCTCTCTCTCTCTCTCTCTCTCACACACACACACACACGTGTATGTGCGCGTTTGTTACTCGCCAGTAATTAACAAAGGTTGTGGATAACTCCAGGTTGTGAGATGTGCGAAACCGAACATAGAATCAACGACCAAAAACATTGTACTTGGTGGGGAAAAAATAAGGATACCCCTCAAAATAAAGAGAGAGGTTTTTTTTTTTTTTCTTTAATACGTGTACAGTGACATGCGTGCATGCATATCTGCATGCTTGTGCTCCTTGACGCTTGAGGAGAGACTGTGTGTGCGTGTAGGTGTGTGGGTGTATATTGTATAAGTATTTTACGCTTGATAATGCTTTTTATTGCGTTTTTTCCTTTCGCCAGGTTTGTTACCACAGAACAATGCAGAACATGGGTATACGAAGGCATTTCTTTCATGGCTGAATCACACTTCTTGCTGGAATGCTCCTTTATTTGTGGGGCACGCTGCTTATAAATTTTTGTTTTATTTACAGGATCCGACTATTCATACAGCCGGTTATGCGGCCAGGTTATGTGTACGCCTGCACACGTTTTGTACGCGCACGCGCGTGCAAGTGTGTGTGTCATTGGGACTAAAGGACCGACAAGGAGGGGGAGAAAATAATTTCATCTGATTTAAAGTAGCGTACGTATTTATCTTTTGATTACCTCCAACGGAAAAAACAGATTCCGTTTCATGACAAAGTCATGCATTTGTTGGATTGAAATAAGTTCAAACTTGACGACCAGCGTTGTGTGTGTGTGTGTGTGTGTGTGTGTGTGTGTGTGTGTGTGTGTGTGAACTATGAGTTTTGTCCAGCAATCTAATCAAGAGCTCTGAAGAATATGGTGCTCCTTATATTTGTGGTCTATCGGTATTAAAGCTAGCTGTTTGAATTTACATTTAAAGACAGACAGACAGCCCTGCGAGTAACGCATTCGCCCATGAAGGTTGGAAATCCTAGCCGAGTCCTGGTTTAAGGCATTAAATTTTTCTCTCCAGTCCCTCGGGGTGAGACATAAACCGAGGTCCCGTGTGCAGCGCGCAACGACCCGTGGCAACTATGGGAGTTGTCCCTGGAAAGAAAGTCCACTTCGACAGGTACACACAACATTGGTCAACGGACAACAAAGAACTCTGTAATGAAAATCCATTTTGATAGACCCACCCTTGGCCGACAGACACGAAAAAGCTCCACTGAAAAAGTCCGCTTTGACAGGTCCATCATTCTTGGCCGACGGACTAGAAAGAATTCAGCAGAGAAAGTCCACTTTGACAGGTCCACAAACATTGGCCAACGGACAAGAAACCTGTGTGGAAAGTCCACTTCGACAGGTCCACAGACATTGGCCGATGGATAGGAATAGAGGAAGTCCGCTTTGATAGGTCCACCATCCTTGGCCGACGGACAAGAAAGAACTATGTAAAGAAAACACGCTTTAACATGTCCACAAACACTGGGCGACGGACGAGGGAAAAAAACTCTGTGGGGAAAGTCCACTTTGACAGGTCTACAAACATTGGCCGACGGACAAGAAAGAAATGGATGTGAGTGACCATGTACTAGACACTCCGTCCTCAAGCCGGGAGAGGGAAGTCCGAATTTCACACAGAGAAATCTGTTGTGACACTGAAGTCATACAGTGCAATGCGAAACAACACAAAACAATGCAACATGATGCAGTAAACAGGCACAAACTATTTTGCAGCCGTGTTTGTTCGAGAAAAATATTTTTAAGTGATGATAACTGTGAAGATGATGATGATGATGATGATGATGATAACAACACACATGGTATTACCGAATGCAGCGTCTTCTAGCTTGGTGAATATCATGAATAAGAGACAGAAAATCGCCATTGGCAGACATTTATCTATCATTACAGCGGGCAGACTGTTAGGGGGCAGGGGCAGTGGGGGGGGGATGATGGATATAACACGCACATGACAACGTTCGAAGTTTGATATTGCCACCTGCCAGTCCGTAAATGCCGCCGACAGCTCTTGCAAAATGTATAAAGAAATTAGGAAAGGATGAAGAAATGAAAGTGAAAAATAGTATGCAGCTCCGTATAGTTATGCCGTGTGTGTGTGTGTGTGTGTGTGTGTGTGTGTGTGCGTGTGTGTGTGTGAGTGCGTGTGTGTGTGCGTGTGTCTGTGGTCAGTGCATAGCACAGGGTATTACACGAGAATGTGTTGAAACCAATTTGATTTGATGTTCCCTGAAGAGAGAGAGAGAGGGATACACAAAGAAAGGGATAAAACACCAAATAAACAAAAACAACAAAGCACAAAAAAACAAAGAAACCCAATGACTTAGACTTAGTTATATAACACAACACCAAATAAAACAAAAACAATGAGAAAACAAAAACAAACCAACAAGCAGAAAAAAAAGAACAGCGTACCTGCTGATTTGTTTCCTGAGGAACAAAGTGGTAATCCGCTCCAAAAACAAAGTAGAAAGAAAACCACCAAAGTATCCACTCGAAAAGTTAGGAAACGGGTTTGGTTGAACTCAACATAAAAAAAGAAAACCCTGAAGACCGAAAATTCTTGGCAGACAGTGGCAGACACAGGAGCCGTCCAATCAGATTCAGCCTCGTTTTTTGTGAACACTTGCCGCGAGAACTGGAACGAACGCACAGACAGTATTTTTTTTTTAACCAACGGCGTAGCTCTGTCTCTTTCCTCGTCTCTTCGCTGACTCTTCCCGACGTTCGAGACACGTCTTCCCTTTTGGCGGAGTTCAGCCCTTTCATACTAGGCCGCTCTCCGCGCGTGGAAATTTATAGAGTCGACTCCCTTCGTCTGTGCGGCGCTAAGGCTTGGCCATTCCCCCCCCCCCCCCCCCCCCTTTCCTTTCCTTTCTCCTTTCGTTTCTTCCTCGTCCAGTGCCTTACAGCTCACCATGACAAACTGGCCAACTTCGTCGTCGTCATTCATTCGTTCTTTCACAAGAACCTTTCCGGGAGAGGTTGATAATGCGTTGTCTACCAGACGTAGAACTGGCGTTGTAGAATTTGGGAGTGATGTTTGATTACAGGGGTATAGCGACTGTATTCATTTTGACCCCTCCTTTCTGACGCTGCCTCTTTTCTTTGCGATTGAAGGGGGAAAAGTACTGCGCTTTGATCAACCCGTCCTAGTTCTCTGCCTTCTTTTCTCGGTCCCTGCCCCCTCCTTCCTCTTCTCCCTCTCCCCCCTCTCTCTCTCTCTCTCCCTCTCTCTCTCTCTCTCTCTCTTCCCCCCTCTCCTCTCTCTCCTCTCTCTCTCTCTCTCTCTCTCTCTCTCTCTCTCTCTCTCTTCAGAAAGTTATCCTGCATCTTCATTAAGCTACACGTTTTGATGAATTACTTTTTTTACGAGGTATGAAAAAGTCCTGTGTCTGTCCTGTTTGCCTTCGACAAAATATTATGTTCTTATGTCTCTCTCCCTCTCTCTCTCTCTCTCTCCTCTCTCTCTCTCGTCTCTCTCTCTCTCCTCTCTCTCTCTCTCTCTCCTCTCTCTCTCTCTCTCCTCTCTCTCCTCTCTCTCTCTCTCTCTCATCTTGGTGTTTCTGACAAAGCGATGGTGATTAGAGACATACTTTTCGCCCTAACTCCCCTTGCTCCCTTATCTCTCCCAATGTAAGAATGTACCAGTACGTCTACCTGTCTGTCTGTCTGCTCTAGTGCCAATAGTCTACGGTAAGCCATCGGTGTTAGGGCGCCAGACGACAACTCACGGAAGGGAACGCTGCAGCGCTGGTATTAATGGGCTAGCAGTTTCCAGCAATGCCCATCTGATACACCAGCAAGCGAAGAGGAATCGGGTTTTCACAGCAGCGTTGGATTCCTTTCTGGTTGGGTCTATCAGCTTGACATTTTCAAGCGCTGTTTCTCTTTTGTCTCCGATCCTTGCCTTCTTTAGTGGAAGAGTCAGCATTGCCATTAATAGATCACGCATGTGGCTTCACTCCTACATCGTGTGGACAATAATGGTGTCAGTCGAGCTTTGATCTCTCTCTCTCTCTCTCTCTTTATTTTTTTTACAAGATATGAAAAAGTCCTGTGTCTGTCCCGTTTGCCTTCGACAAAATATTGTAAAATAGAGTAAAATACAATGTCATCATTTGATTGAGTGGATGGTCGAGGCAGTCTTAAGTTTTTTTTTTGTTGTTGTTTTTTTTTTAAACCTTACTGCATATTACTCCTGTGTGTGAGGTGAGGACATAACGAAATGTTACAAATTTATTTTTTTTTTGTTAACTTTGGATTTAATACACACTAGGAATGAAAGCGTACTATTTTGTTTGCAGGAAAGGAAGAGGAAATGTTATGTGTGGTGTCCAAGTCAGTTTGCGATATGTCTTGTGTGCGAAGGGTGTATTACCGATGACCAGTCATTTTCATTTTCTTTTCTTCTTCTTCTTCTTCTTCTTCTCTCTCTCTCTCTCTCTCTCTCTCTCTCTCTCTCTATCTCTCTCTCTCTCGTCGACACTGCATCTAACCCTGACGTCATCTTTTCTGTTTATATTTGCGTCTTTTTGTTTTCCTATCCGCTGCTGTGTTGTGTGTATGAATCATGTAAACTGAAACTAGCGCTGCTCGCCCACGCAGAGCAAATTCGTTCATCTTCAGGTCTGCGTTTTTTTTTTAACCCCCTGCAGGTGAAATTATGCGATTTATAAAAACAAGAATGTTGACAGTAAATTTCAAAGAGGGGGAGTATGGCGGGGAGAGGGAGGACCCCAGAGTTGATCGGGTAACACCTCTCTCACTTTCTCTATATCGGTAAACACCTCTCTCACTCTCTCTTTCTAACTCTCTCTCTCCTCTCTCTCTCTCTCTCTCGTGCTCTCCTCTCCTCTCTCTCTCTCTCTCTCTCTCTCTCTGCTTAGGGAAACAGAAGTGTGTAAATGTGCGGAGAATAGACGGGGGGGAGAGAGAGGCAGAGAGAAAGGAAGATAAAGACGAAGGTGTGGGGGAGGGGGGAGCGGGAGCGAGGGAATAGGTGTGGGGAGAAGCAGAGTTGAAATACGTAAGCCTGCTCTGTGCGTGTGTGTGCACGCGCGCGCGTACTTGTGTGCTTGACTCTCTCTGTGTGTGTGTGTGCCTGGGGTGTGTGTGTGTGTGTTGTGGTGTGTCCCCTTTGCCCTGGGGCATATTGGTCCTTTTGCCATGGGGCATACTGGTCCTTTGCCATAGGACATACTTGTCCTTTTGCCGTCAGGCATACTGGTCCTTTTGCCATGGGGCATACTGGTCCCTTTGCCATGGGGTATACTGGTCTTTTTGCCGTGGGGCATACTTGTCTTTTTGCCGTGGGGCATACTGATCCTTTCGCCATGGGGCATACTGGTCCTTTTGCCATGAGGGCATACTGGTCCTTTTGCCATGGGGCGTACTGGTTCTTTTGCCGTGGGGCATACTGGTCCTTTTGCCGTGGGGCATACCGATCCTTTTGCCATGGACTGGTCCCTTTTGCCGTGAGGCATACTGGTCCTTTTGCTGTGGGGCATACCGGTCTTTTTGCCATGGGACCTACTGGTCCTTTTGCCGTGGGGCATACATACCCCGTGTAAAATATACTCATTTTGACTTGAAAGAGCACTGATTTATAGAAATGATTATGCACTTTTTTTTTCTTTTTTTTTTGGTGTGTGTGTGTGGTTTTCCTTTTTTTTTTTTTTTTTTTTGGGGGGGGGGGGGGGGGGGTTGGGAGGGTTAAATCACACGAACACTTCTAATTGAAACTATTTCTGTGTTAGTGTAGGTGCCACTGTGGTAGAGAGTATATAAGGAGATTAAAGCAAAGGTGTCGCTGGACTAATCATCATCATCACAGGGGGATGAAGTCTTCATTCCTATTTTTTTCCCTTGGTAGGAAGTCAGAAGTGGACAGGATTCGTGTCTTGCCTCGTCTTCCCTCTGTTCGCCATTGTCGGAGTCCCGTTAGCCCGCGCAGGTCACAAACTACTTTCCGGTGAGAGAACTGTACAGTTGACAAGTGCCCTGTCAAGTTACCACGTATACTAGCTTCTTGTCAGCTGGCCAGCTCGCACTGCGTGCACGTGCCTTTGCCTGCTGCG
>JADBJO010000307.1:655000-662500 GCA_016801955.1 Conus betulinus
GTTTACAGTGTTTCTTCAGTGTTGCACCCGGTGACTTTAATCTATAATGACTTAAGGACACTTTCGTTATGAAAATTCAAAGAGAAAAAATCCGCCCAGCAAATCCAAGCAGACAGACGTGCAGGCATTCCCTGCTTTCAGGCGTGCATGATACGAAATACACGTTACCAGGGTGCTAGTTTCGTCTTCAGCACAGGACACTGGGTTTAGTCAGAAAATGACTTGACCGCTTTGCTTCTCAACGGGGAAATGACTGGTGCGACTTTGAGCGAAGCAAAACCACTTACCCTTAAAACCCTAGCTGTCAAAACTACCTTGGCTTCGTCAGAGATACTGCCAGCACGTACTGTCTGTGGGTCTGGAGATAAGACTGGATGGATAAAGGTGTGTGGGCGTGGGTTGGGCGGGGAGGAAAGGTAGTATATGGTGATTGTTCGAACATAGTGTGGTTGGCTTGTGATTTGATCGTCCGAAAATGATTAAGTTGAGAAATAGTAATTGTGAGAAAGAAAAGTATTAGCCTGTCAGGCATTGTGCAAAGTAACCGGTGTCCATATAACCATCCATTGTTTTTAGTAGTAGCAACCGTAACAGTAGTAGCAGCAGTAGTGGAGTAGTAACGGCGGCATCAGCAATAGAGGAGTAGTAATAGAAGTAGCAGCAATTGATGGTAGCAGCTGCAACAAAAGCAGAACCAATAGTCCATGGTAACGGGAGGTGCAGCAGCAACAGCAGGAGAATCAACCATGCTAGTTACCGTAGCAGCCGTAGGGAAAACTACAAACTGTAAGCAGCAGTAACAATCGCCGCAGTTATTGCATGCAGTAGACGCAGTAGCAAGAGCACCAGCGGAAGCCGTAGCAGAAGTGATAACCGGAGGAGCAGCTGTAACAGCAAGACGCGCTGCAGGAACTGTAGGACAAGAAGCGAGTAGTGGTATCAGTATGAATAACTCTGGCAGCAGCAATAGATGTAGCATGGGAAGAACATAAGTAGTAGAAGCAGCAGAAGACGAAACAGACGCAATGGAAAAAGTTTCAGTTTCAGTTTCATCAAGGAGACGTCACTGCGTGTGGACTAGTCCATATACGCTACACCACATCCGCTAAGTTTTGAGATCACACTGCGCATGATTTTAAGCTGATGGATAAATGAATAAACAACTAGGATGAAAAAATTGAAGAAGAGGGTCTCGTGGCTACGACTTGGCAGATGTCTGACCTAAGCATTAGCCCGATGGAAAAAGAAACAATAGTAGTAGACATAGTAGTAGCACAGAAGCAGTTGCTGCAACAGTTGTAATAATTGTAACAGAAGCAGCAACAGCTGTGACAGCAATACGACATTCAAAAGCACAATAAAATATAGAAGCTGCCGTTGTTGCAGTAGTGATAATGGTAGTAGCGGCAAAAAAAAAAGGTTTCCGGTAAGTTTAGTTGTATCTCTTCTCTTAGCGATTCATTATGCTCTTTAATTGCACAGATATTCACATCTTCTTTTGTTGTGAAAATATTGATTTTTATCTCGTCTGAGAAAGCTATCCTCTCACCTGTGTTTGATTCATTTGTTCGCAGGAATACTGTAGAGCTGCTTGCTCTGTTTTTAACCAAACTTGGTCAAAAGATAGATCGTGGTCGAACCCATTAAACTTTTATATACATCCACAGTGTGGGATCCTGATTAAACGAAGGATCCAGGATCGTTCAGCAAGATGAAAACTATAGGGGGAGTAACTCTTAAGTCCATACCAACAATTACTTCCCCACCAGAGGTTCTGTTCACGTTATTGAAAAAGAAAATCATTGTAAAGTATCCACTGAACATCATCACTATGACGTTAAGTTACAACTTGAAAATTATGTACGATGGTATATATGCTTTCATGGAATATTAAATCTTTGTAAAAGGATGAGCCTTCAAATGTCGTGTTTCGCGTGTTCCATCGAAAAAAAGTACAAGGGGAGGCAACTTTTTCAGTCCTTATGAACAGTTACTTTCCCGGACGGAAAGTTGAAGTTATTTTCACTCACGAACTGACTCAAAGGGCGTTCCCACGATCTGCCCGACCTTGGCAAGGGTCTCTCGGAGGGGGAAAACGTGCATGCGTGTCCATCCTTAATTCGTTATGTCCATATAGCTACTTATCATGTTGCGCCAAATGCCGCCTCGTTTTCGTTCGAGGGATAGCAGCATGGCGGTGTGATTTGGTCTACTTTTCACCACCCACCCCCCCCACCCCCCCCCCACCCCCACCCCCCAAAAAAAGAAAAAAGGATTACACACAAATAATCCGTATTACTATCGGACACCAGGGTCTGTGGATGCAATCATCGCCGCACGTGCATTCCCCATTCCCCCCCCCCCCCCCCCCCCCCCCTCTCACCTGTTCCCCCCCGCCCCCCCCCCCCTCTCCCTCGCCGCCTCATCCTCTCTCTTTACCTCTGTCTCTCTTTCTGTCCTCTGCTAATTAATTGCTCTATTCCTCTTCCCCCCCCCCTTCTCCCCCCCCCCCCTCTTCTCGCTCCTCTCTCTCTCTCTTTCTACCCACGCCCTCTCTCCGTCCCTCTCTCTCTCTCTCTCTCTCTCTCTTTCTGTCTCTCTCTCTCCTCTCTCTCTCTTTCTCTGTATCATTCCCTAATTATTGCTCATTTCTTTGTCTCAGAAACCCCTCCTCTCCTCTCTCTCTCTCTCTCTCTCCTCTCTCCCGTCTGTCTGCCTCCCTCGTCTCTCTCCTTCTCTCCTCTCTCTCCTCCCTCTCTCCTCTCTCTCCTCTCTCATCTCTCACCTCCTCTCTCTCTCTCTCTCTCTCTCTCTCTCCTCTCTCTTCTCTCTTACTCACTCTTCCCACATCTATGTATAGTTTTTGCTTTGTTGTTTGTTTCTTTTTATTTGAATTTACGTCAGTCTCTCCCTCCCTCTCGTTGAGGATGGCGAAGATTCTGTCAGCCCCCACCTCCTTTCTTTCTCTTATCACAGATGGCAATCTGCTGACCTGCCTCCCTCGGTGTCTGTATCGCCCATTTCTCTCCGGGTCGGCACACGTCTCTGCTTCTCTGACTCGGAGAAGAAGGGACTAAAAGTGTGGGAAAACGCTCTCTCTTTCTTCTCTCCTCCTCAATCCTCTCCCAGTGTGAAATGCGTACTCCCTCCTCCCTCCTCTCTCTCCCGTCTCTCTCCTCTCTCTCTCCCTTCACTCCTCCTCCTCTCCTCTTCTCCATCTCCTCGTCGTCTCTCTCTCTCTCTCTCCTCTCTGCAGAGTCCTAGCAGTTTCCGTTGTCTGGTTGCCTCACGAGACGCGCTCTAGACAGCTCAGTTGAAAATGTTCTCCGTTCTCGTGAATCCTTGAAATCGAGCAACATGCCGTCTCTCCTTCCTCTCTCTCTCTCTCCTCTCCTCTCACTCTCCCGTCTCCACTCTTCTCGTCTCACTAACGTCTCTGCCTTCCCTCCCCTGCCCGTCTGCCTCTCTCGTCTGAAATTGTGTGAATCTGTACATCCACCAGCTCTCAATGGTGCTCCTCCAGTTATTCAGTCCCACCGGCGTTGTCTGGTTGTTTCATAATGAAAAAAAGCCACCCCATTGTTTCTTTTCGGCCTCCAAACAGTGTTTGTAACGGGAGGGACGTGTCTCGTACATGAACGTAGTCTTTTTTTTTTCAAGTATAATAGAAATGAATTACAAGTAGGTGGTTGAACTCTGAACTTTGATTCCCTCCTCCCCCTTCCCCCTCCTCCCCCCCCCCCCCCCCCCCCCCCTCCCTTCTGCACCCCACCCCCCCACCACCCCACCCCCCCCCCACCGCCGCCCCCTTCATCTTTCTCTGCTCCCGCTTCTTCTCTCCCTCCTTGCTTCCTCCCTCGCTCCCTCTTTCTCTCCCTCCCCCTCCCCTCCCAGCTCTCTCTCTCACGCTTTATCTCTCCCCACCTTCTTCTTATTTTTAATCAGTGCCTTCTCTTCTTCCTATGTCTATGTTATTCATCTACCTCCTTTGCTGGTCTCTCTGTCTTTAACCACATCTTTGTCTTTAACACACCCGCTCCCACCTCTTCCCCCCCCCCCCCCCCCCCCCCCCCCCCCCCCCCTTCCTTCCCCTACCTTCTCTCCCATTCCTTCTCGATATCTTTTTCGTGCTGTGAGCAGAGGTTAATATTCACTCAGCTGCCTTCAATTATCAGGTCAGCCTGACCCATTGTGGCTACTTCAACTTTAAACCTTACTCTGGGTCACCCTAATCCATCAGGGGTCACGTGACGTTTAATGTGTTCACTTCGACCTGCCTAGGATACTTTACATTTCGCTGAGTCCTTGGACATTTAACTTCCTCTTGATGTGAATCACCATTTTCCATTGCGGTGACTCACATGTATCTTTGTTCTGCTGGCTCACCGATACCCAGTTCGGATCACTAGACTTGTAACGTCAACCTGGATCACGACGACCTATTTCCGGTCACCTGACCAGTGTCCTCGATCATGGTAACCTGGATCCATTCTGGGTTGTTTGACATTTAACCTTTCCTGGGTCACTGTGACCCAGAACATTGGCCACTGACAATTACGCTTGCTGTTAATCATCTTGGCCCATCTTGGTCACTGGGGCTTTTATCACTTTGCATTCTACCTGTCTCTCGATCACCCGAATCCATTGTTGGTCACTTGAATATTTTATCGGGGTCATCAACCATGACCCATTGGTGTCATGACATCTAACTCGCTCTTGCTCACTCAATCCCACCCCGAGTCACTTGACCTTTAACCTCAAGCTTGGTCACCAAGAATCGTTTGTTTATGTTCTAGTGTAGTCCTGGGACTAAAATCTCGCTCATTGCAGTGCATTTTGGTAACATGACCCGATGTTTTCCTCTTAGTCACTCTGACTTACTTCACTTGAAATTGGCTTTGCACTGGGTTTCCGATACCTAGCCTGGGTCAAAAGACCGATAGCATTGATCCGAGTCACCAGACCCTTCCGGAGTTTGTGACATGTGTATTTGATTCAGGTCATCACGCACTGTCTCTGTCACCTGGCGTTTGACGTTGCTGTGGATCAATGTAGTCGGTTACTTTATCTTTAACGTCGATCTGGATCACGATGACACACTTACGTCAGTTTACATTTAAACCTGCTTTGAGCGAGACCGACCCATCATGGTTCTCTTAACTCTAAACCTTTATCTCAGTTACAATGACCATGTGGATGACATTATCTTTCACCGCAATGTTGGAGGAGACATCATAAAAGGAGGGGGTGAGGTATAGACATGGGGATGCCGCAGACCTGGAGAGTCAGAGATCTCCGAGGACCTTGGGAAACATACACCTGAGGAAATACATGAAAAGAGGGATACAAACCTGCGTAAATATCCCAGGGGTATAGAAAGGGGGGGGGGGGGGGGGGGGGGTGAAACATACCCGAGGAAACAGACCTAGGAATCAAAACCTTCCCTGATACAGACAGATCAGGACAGAGAGGCACAGTCAAGGAGAAAGAAATGTAGAGACAGACCGACAGATAGACAAACATAGACAGACTGACAGCGATAGAGACACTGACCGAGAGACAAAGAGGAATATACAGATAGAGACACAAAAAGGATAGTGAGAGACAGACAGAATTGGAAGCACGAGTCTAGGCAATTAGGGCTGTTTGGACTCGTCGGGCGACTGTAGGAAATCCAGTTTATCTATTTGGAAAAAATCTGGGTACAACAAATCACTCTCTTGGTTCCAAATCCAAGGCAGCGGAAATTTTTTTTTTAATGGCTCTCAGGTTGGAACCACAATCGGTCGAACGCCTTCAACACAAGCTCAGTATTGCGGTGCTGTTTTTTTTCGACAAAAATGGCCGTCCCAGGTGAGCAGGGAGAAAGAAGAGGGCAGAAATGTACAGCGCTTATCAACAGAAGGCAAAGAAAGCGACATCCATCAGGCTTGTTTTTGCGTAACCCCGCCAAGTTTAAATTCATAAAGATGGCAATACTAATGACATCAGTATCCTCGGCACTGCCGTTGTACAAACTGAGAACCACTGTGCTCCCATGGCGAGACAGCAGCACTGCCCGTAACTTCAGACGAATGCTGCTTACGTCACAATTCTTCTAACACAAATGCAGACACAAGGTGCATAGAGCAAACAAGGAACGGTTTAGACGTATGCTGAAGGGAATAAAAACAAAAACCATGGAATACTATGGGGAAGGACACGATGAAACTGTGAGTTACTCATTCGTTTAACTGAGGCCCATCTTGTTTGTTCTGTGCGACATGCGTCTGCATTTGTGCAGTGCGAAGGTGTGCTGTAAGCGGCATTCAGTTGAAGTTAATGACGAGTTATTGTCTCGCCAACAAAGCAAAAGTTATCGTTCTTGTTTCCGATTTCCTGATTCTGTCTCACAGTCTTACTTACCATTAATTCTTACATCCACTCCACTAACTATGTATGACTGTTTGCGCATGGCACACGCTACAGTGACGGCCAGCAATTCAGCTTGTTCTAGAATAATGCGGACAGTCAGCAATGTAACACCGTGAGGAAGGTCTTGACACAGACTCGGGGTCAGGTGACCGAGGTTTTTGAAGACACTGAAATGGTTACGTGAATGTGGTACGCTGAAAATGTCACCAATTTCAACACCAACATTAAAAAAAAAACGGTCGTGGAAGCCGTACATATCTCGGACAATAGTTAACCTACTGGTTTTCAGTCACTCATATCGTTAGGGGTACATTCGGAAATCCATTTTTAAGACGTAAAGGGAGACTGGATAAACTGACAAGGAACAAAGAACGTCCTTGATGGTATCTTCAAAGAAGACGTTCTGTTTAATTCGAGCGACGCAGAGACTGTCGACGATCAAATTCGAGGGGCATATAATAATCATAGAATTGTTATGATTGTACACAGTTTACTACAATAAGTAGTCCATTTGATAAATCGTTAATTCATGACTCTCTCTCTCTCTCTCTCTCTCTCTCTCTCTCTCTCTCTCTCTCTCTCTCTCTCTCTGCTGCCAGACTTTGTTGTTTCGCTGTGTGGTGGTTGAGTATTTCCATAATCACGCGGACGATGACATATATGACGGATAGCTAATATGCGCATTTTAATCTTCCGCAAGGGAATACATATGAATAGGATCAAGGCACTTTCAGGCCTCCCGGTAGGCTGACTTGGTAGATAAGAACAGCCCCCGCCCTTTATCAGTCCTGCGCAGTCGGGATCCTATCCAGAGACCTTACCGACCAGTTGAATGGAAATCTAACGCTTTAATCACGCCTCCGGCTATCGTGCCAGTATTTCCGGGTCTCTCAGCGTGAATACGTGTGTAAACCTGCAGATGTCTCAGCCTCCTTCAAGTCCACAGGAGATCAAAGCAGTGCACGTTAGTGCCTGTCTAATCCACGTGCGCAGCCGGTAAACCGTCAGACATGAAAATGGTTATCAAATTGCTGCTTCGTTTGAACTAGCACACGTGGAAACCGACAGCACAGCTCCCTAAGTTGA
>JADBJO010000307.1:667500-672500 GCA_016801955.1 Conus betulinus
CTCCCTCTCTTTCTAAATTTTGTTTCATTTTCCGCCCTCAGTCACTCCGTTTTGAAACTTGACAAAGAAAAGTTTTACAGTTGTTTTGACTGTCGCCTTGGGAGCATCAGTAACTGCCCACTTAAGCCATCTGAATGACGTAAAGATCAGGGTCGCAACAAAGATTACCTTGTCTGCCTAAATATGCAGTGGTTTCCTGCGTTTTGAGTGACCCGCTTGCACTGACTAGAGTGGAACAACGAAATCTTGCGGAAGCCATCGCCCGTTTTCATGTAAAACTTGGTTCGGCGTTTCATGTTTAAGAAACCGTTAAATTCGGTTCGTACATCTTTAATCAACTTCGTTTTACAATGAGCATGCAGATGCAATTCCATAGAGTTCTGAAAGCTTTAATAGTTGGTGGGTGGCCATGACCTTTACCATGATTAAAGATCACGGAGGTCAGATTCACGGCTAGGGTACCACACAGACTGGGCACATAGAAACTGGATTATTGTAGATGTGAGACCAGTTTTAAGATGGTTCACATCACCGGAGGAGACACTGCACTGCTGCCGAGTCACTTCGGTGGTGTTCAGTGGCGCCTGTTCTGGTCCAGCGTAGGCAGGACACCACCTACTTTGCCCCGTACTGACAACAGTAATTGCTCAGTTGCGGAGCTGTCGTGAGTGAGCTCTCCCTCCGGAGAGCGCCACCACGTCTGTCCAACGACAGCCCCCATGAACTTGCTTACACCGGAGACCCCGTCGTAATTAATGCAAGGCCACAGACGTGGAGAGGACATTGAAACTGAGGTCACCTTGAGAGCAGGGCATGAAGGGCCACAGAATTTGAGACTTTTCTTTATGCTGTTCAATGAGAATGAGGATGATGAAGATGATGCTGCAGATTTCCATTTCGGTCTGAGACTGCATAACAGGGCTGTACTCTACGCTTACTTTCATAATGTATCCCGGCGTCATCCAGACCCGAGAGATACAGGCACCTGCAGTGTTGGTCAGGAAATTGAGCAACACTGTCAGAGAAACATCCATTAAGTGGATGAAATTCGACTGTTTGGTCCAAGTCTTCCCAAATGAGCCCATAGCAAACTCGCAAACTCAAATCTGGGTAGGAGCCGGTCGGGGTGTATTATTTTGTTTAACGTTTGACCGTCGATCGATGTCACAGCGTGGGATAAACTGGTCGTGCGGGACTACGATTTCCTTTTAAAACAGATCTGGATTCCAATTCATATGTGATTTCTGTACTAAACTTGGTTGATAATATTGGTTTTGCTCTTGGTTCAGGATCAGAATTCCAAATTGCTGAACTGTCTCTATTTAAGTCTCCGTGTTCATTGCAATGATTTTGATGAAATTCGATGTGATGGTAGAGAATTAAGAACATTCTGAACCCGTGTCTTTTAAACTGATCTCGTGCCAAGGGTCAAGTTTTCATTATTATTTTTTCTAGTGTCAACGCAGACAGCAGTTTGTTTTTTCCTACAAATACACGACCAGTTCCAATGCGGTTAGAATATTCAAATATTGCCAGCTTTCCTTCAGTTGGGGCGACGGTCAGAAACTTCACTGTATTGAGTTTGATTCTCGATTGTAAATTTTGCCCCATTTTGTTTTCCATCAAAGACTTCAAGCAAAGGATACAGTCGTCAGATGGGGGGACCCCCCCCCCTCCCCCCCCCCTTTTTTTTTTTTTTTTTTTTAAATGAAACCTTTCAGTAAACGGTGTTTCAGATCTGTCTGAAAGCAACATTGTTTCTACCCTCCTGTCCCCCCCCCCCCCCCCCCCCCCCAAAAACAAATGGGGGATCATATCTATGACAGGAATTTTAAGGATCCGAATAAAAGTGAAATAAATATTTTTATCAATGCCGCTTGCATTGCTATCACTGACGTTTTCAGACTAGTTTGACATGCCACAAATTGGAAGCTCTCAAAGTGAGCGTATTTGCGTGATACTTGACACAGTCTTGGTGCAAAGGAACCGATGCAGGGCTGTTTTCACAGAGCTACTGTTTTTATATGCCAATGATCTATGGGCTGATAATTTTGTGGCTGAAAAAGAACAAAACATAAATCTGGGAGATTGGCTGAAAAAGAAAAAGACATAAATCTGGGAGAGTCCAAATCTTGTTCGAACCACATTCCCCAAAACCCACTTATCATTGTCCGATTCCACCTCTGAAAATGATATGATACATATTCTTACCCTTTTCATCATTTTTCCCTGCTGATTTTTATCTTCAGAGGGTAGCAAACCCCTATCAGTATGAGATCTAAAGCACTGACAATTTTTTAATCTTGACATTTTGAAGTTATACAGACGACAATAACAACATTTCTCATGTGTGACTCTCATTGAGATCTTCACAAGGACGGATGTGTTTACTGGCATCACACAAAGGTGTCTGTGTTCAGATGGCATGACCATTTTGCGTTCATTGGGGGCCGCATACAATGGCTCGTTTTGTTAGTTTTTTTTTCCCTGCGAATAGGTGAACTTATTTTTCAGAACAGCTCACGAGCCACACGATCTTTCTTGGGGGATATAATGTGACACTTGCTGCAATTGCTTTCTATCTTGTTTATGAACTCCTTCAGATCTGGTTGACCTGAAAGATTTATTTTCCCACCGTTTTCTTTAAATAGAGAAGAGAAGATATTACGAAGTAGGCTACATACATCTGGAGCACTCCTTTCAAACTCATTTATGCCATCGGAAGGGCAGGGGGTGAAGGTAAATGTCTAGTGATATGCCCTTCACTGTTGCACATCTTACCGTGTGCTGAGTTATACGCGTCAGGTTTCTGTTGACTCGATATTTGAAATTAAATGCATTATGACAAGGCGCTTCTTGACAGAAAATGTTTTTTCCCAAAACTCTTAAATGTAGATTCCTCTCTTCAACTACCGTGTGTGTGTGTGTGTGTGTGTGTGTGTGTGTGTGTGTGTGTGTGTGTGTGTGTGTGTGTGCCAGCGTGCGTGCGTGTGTGTGTGTTTGTTCTAAATGACTAGTCTTCTACATTTTACATTAAAGGGTTGATCAGTCCTCTAATTTAATTTATTCCCATGTCATCGTGTCGGTCTACTTGTCTTTTTCCCATCCACTATCCACCCCCACCATTTCTGTTCCACTGCATCATCTTTCCGTGTTTTGTTTTTAGAATCAATGAAAGCATATAAATGGTAACATGATATCATTTCAGTATGCATAAGCACTTATGTGTGACAAAACATTTCACTTACTTCCCACTATCAGTAAAGACTGTTCCCTTATGTTCTCCCATATATTTCTTTCTCGATTTTCGAAGGAAACAAACGTCTTTTTTAATGTTTGTCTTGATGTGATATCAATTTAAGACAATATTTTTTAACAGTGACCAGTCTCATCAGTTCTAGCTGTCATTTTCGGTTTATGTTGAAATGTTCCTTCAAGAAGACTTGTTTGTTTGTTTGTTTTTTTAGACCTGGTTGGTGGTGTGAAATGGCTATTGTGGCGCGGACTGGGATGTAAACAACGCGATGTTTTGTTCTCGAGCACCACTGTTCATCACATGTGTTGTAGGATATCACATCTTCCATCCAGCAAAAGCACATGACCTTTCAAACCTTGCGGATTCAAGATGGAATGCTGTCAATTCCCAGGTTTGTTTTTTGTCTGTCTGTCTGTCTCTCTCTCTCTCTCTCTCTCTCTCTCTCTCTCTCTTTCTCTCTCTCTCTCTCTCTCTCTCTCTCTCATACACGCGCGCGCGCTCACACACACGCGCGCGCGCACACACACACGCACGCACACGCGCGCGCGCGCGTGCGCTCACACACACACACGCGCGCACACACACACACACACACACACACACACACACACACACACACACACACACACACACACACACACACGCGGAATTGTCTAATATCACGAATAGTGGATAGACGTTAAATGAAGGACACACACACACGGAACAAAAAAGCAACATCAGAGATCTCTCTCCATCTGAATCGACCTTCTCACAAGATCTCAAACGGGACACCAACCAGTGGACTGGGGAACGAAAGCGGAAACCGAAAACAAAAGAAAGAGGAGGGCAGAACAAACACAATAAACTCTTCACAAACCGGCAGGGAGCCACCGTGAGGAATCTGACCATCTTGTCAGCGGCGGAGGCAGCGGCATCGACGAAGGGGGCAAACATGACAAACACGCCGTTTGAAAGAGCGGTGCCAGACCCCCCCACCCCCTCCCCCCTCTCCCTCTTAAGCCAGCGCAGACGGCGGGTGGAGGATGGGGGGTGGGAGTAGAGTAAGTGTCAGTCCCTGTCTGGACGGCTCCTTAATAAAACAGGCTGACCAACAGATGCCAGACCCCGCTCCAAAGCGTGACTGTGTGGTCAGTGCTCAGGGAAGTGCCGGAGATAAGCGGTGGAGGGGATTGTCTGGCGCCAAGGTGGACAGGTAGCAGGAGGTGGACTGACCAGACTGGCTGTCGTCTGGCTGAACTGCACTGCATACACCTGTGTTCTGAGTGGGGTGTCTGTAGGTGTGCTTCGTCTTGGGAAGAAGACGGAAGGGAGAGGAGACTAGTTTGTTCTCTCTCTCTCTCTCTCTCTCTCTCTCTCTCTCTCTCTCTCTCTCTCTCTCTCTCTCTCTCTCTCTCAGTCCCGCCTCATCGTTGTCAAGATCACTTTTTGTTTCTAGCTTTAGCTTTTCTTTCGCTCATGATATCGTTGTGGTTGGTGGCGTTGGCTGAGTTGTCATTATAGTGACTTGTTCTACCGCTTATGTTTTTTCCCGTGAACTACTGTATACCTGCAATTTGGGCGTTTAAGAAGAACCGTCTTGCGATGGATTTTCGTGAACTTCTATGGTGTTGTTCTAATTCTTCTAAATATACGTGTATCACATACAGGTTTTTAAAAAAAATGCTATTTGTAAATTGTAGTGTGTCAGTCTTTCAAAAATGAGATGTGAGCCCGAGGTCCCGCATGTAACTTACATTTATTC
>JADBJO010000307.1:677500-680000 GCA_016801955.1 Conus betulinus
CCTCCTCCCTCCCAGCTCTAGCTGGTTCTCTGTGGGAAAGGGCTTTTTAATCTGCTTGACGCGGTGACAGAAAGCTGCGTCTTTCCATAAAGCTTTCTACTTCCGGTGGCCTTGGGAAGCGATGAACCGATCTGACTTTCCTCCTTTGTGTGCATGAGAGAGTGGGAAAAGCCAGGCTCACACTGCAAGGACCTGCATGTGGCTGCTTCACAATCATCTCTGTTGTGTCATGAAGTGAGAAAACGCAATAGCAGCAAGATGTTGTCAAGACAGCAACCACAGAAATGAAATATGTAATAAGAGGCGTTTGTTTGTTTGTTTTTGTTTATTGTAAGAAAAGAAAGAACTTATCGTTTTGCCATTATGTTTATTAATTAAGCAAAACAAATGTGCATTCCTTCTCTCTCTCTCTCTCTCTCTCTCTCTCTCTCTCTCTCCTCTCTCTCTCGTCTCTCTCTCTCTCTCTCTCTCTGTGTGTGTGTGTGTGTGTGTGTGTCTGAGAATCAGTTTCTCCGAGTGCTTTCTATGTTCCTCTGTTTCTGACTCTATCTCTGATTCAACAGAGAGGAAGATGGAGCACCTTTGTCGATCCGAACTGTATTCCACTCCAGTTCTGTCCCTCCCCCATCACCACCTCTATCCCCCCCCCCCCCCCCAAAAAAAAAAAAAAGTGGGGGGAGGGGGGCAATAAGGAGAGATTACGAATTAAGGTTTACTAACCGCGTGAAGGGAGGGCGGTGGCAGAGAATGGGCGATGCCTGTGTACTCTTGCAGGTCATGTGAATTACAACAGTTCAGCAAGGCAGTAGATTAACTTCCTTACTCGCACTCGATTCACACTGCATTCATATGCAGTGGCATAAAGCTTTCCTTGTTTTCTGGAACTTGCTTCTTACCTATCAGCGTGAGACACCTCTACCACACACACCACACACACACACACACACACACACACACACACACACACACACACACACACACACACACTCTCTACTCTCTCTCTCTCTCTCTCTCTCTCTCTCTCTCTCTCTCTCTCTCTCTCTCTCTCTCTCCATACCTCCCTTCCACCTCTTCTTCCATTCCGCATTCTCTCCAAATCTCGCTCTCAAAAATACGAAAAGGGGCGTTTTGTGTCGTGCTGTCCTGCTTTTCAACGCACAGTCAAGTGCGTTTAGTATTATAGACATCCCACTCTGCCGCTGTTGAGTCTAGGTCTAGTATCAAAGAATAAACCTGTTGATTTATTTAATGAAAGCCTTTGAGTTGGCATCTGTGCTGCTTTTTTCATCTGTCATTACGGTTGTAAACCTCTCCCTCTGTCTCTTGTGTTTTTGCCTGTTTTCCTTTCTCTCCAGTCTCACTACCTCATCTCTTTTGTAATTTCCCAACCGGCCTGTAATAAAAGAGCATATGTCAATAGCGTTGATTTGCCATTTTTCAAGGTTGTGACTTATTTGCCGTTCATGTCAAACATTTAAGAATCAAGATATGCATATTTAAGCATGAAAAAGTATTAATCAGCAAATGGACGGTCTTACGAGTTTTCTTACCAAAACGTTCTGTGATAACCACCGAAAAAAAAAAAGTGTTTCCACCAGAAAGTTTGATGATGACAAAATAAAGAACGTAAAAAAAAAAAAGGGAAGAGCGAAGTAAAACCTCCACAGTGCGTCTGCTCTTCTAAAACCCAGTGACTTAGACATTGAAAAAAGATTCCCATATTGTAGACGAAATTATTGACACTGATCAATCCTCGTCCGAATGTATACGAACTGTATGTGCAACCGTGGTCTCAGTTGCCCACATGAAAAACTTCTGAACATCAAGTCTAGCAAAACCTGTCATGCTTAAATCCCATATTGTTATTACTGTTGTTATTATTCTTTAGAGAATACATGTATAGCACCTGTCCACAGTTTGATATATCAAGCTGTAAGCGCTTCATAGTCCGCACTTTCTTCACACACACGGGCTGCCTACATCGATAGAACCGACCGAAGAGCTGCCAGTATTCACAGTTTGAAATCATCTAAGTCACCATTGTAGACGTGTTCCAGAACTGAATCAGATGAAATCTTCAATAGTAGTATGTCTGTGTGGCCCTGGGTATGTTTTTGTGAAAACTGAAACTGAAATAAAGCCAAATCCGATTTCATTTTTAAAATAACTGAGAATGTGTTCTTTCATCAATTATTGGGAAATGTTAGCTCGGTGGGGATCACCGTCCTCATGAAATTAAAATAAGTGTGTGTGTGTGTGTGTGTGTGTGTGTGTGTGGTGTGTGTGTGTGTGTGTGTGTGTGTGTGTGTGAGAGAGAGAGAGAGATAAATCCAAGTTAGATTTTTTTTAGTATCCCATCTTCAGTACCAAGTCGGCTGGTTATGGAATTCCATCACCCTCCCTCTCTCTCTCTCTCTCTCTCTCTCTCTCTCTCTCTCTCTCTCTCTCTCTCTCTTCTTGAGCCAGCCTTGATGAGGTGGACGTGCGTCAGTAGGGAGGC
>JADBJO010000307.1:685000-727500 GCA_016801955.1 Conus betulinus
CACACACACACACACACACAGCAAGAGAGAGAAGGAGAGAGAGGGATGTTGGCCAGCATGTTTTCCACCCTGCCCATTTGTTCAGTACAGATGTTATATCCGATCTCGCGCGCGCGCACGTTCGAGTGTGCGTATATGTACGCGCATGTGTAGGTGTGTGCGTATTTGTGTGCGCGTGCGCGCGACGTTCTATCCGTCAGCATATCTAACAACAAGGGGCCGGATCATCATGAACAGGAACAAGATGGTTCCTAGAACTACTAACAGATGACAGAATAATGGAGTCTCGGTGTTCCGAATGGACCAGATGTAGAAAGAAACATTACTCCATAAACGAACCAAACAGTTGTGATGTTCTGGCAGGCCAGGGGGGTGAACATATTGGATAGTGGTGTCAAAACTCGACCTAAGGACGAATCCAGGATAGGATCAGCAAAATTACGCAAAAATAACTGCATCAGTTTTTTGTGTTTTTTTTCGACATAGTACAAATATGGCCTTGGGATGAGCCCAGAGGAGTTGGGGGCAAATTCAGTGCGGATCGTTGGTGCAGATTCAGTACGGATCGTTGGTGCAGATTCCGTGCGGATCGTTAGTGCAGATTCAGTGTGGATCGAAATCCAAGAGCGGATCCAGGATCCCTCAAAGTTCAGTGGGGGTCTGCACTCTCCCGTGCCCCCTTCTGGCTGACCATGTGTCAGCTTGGTAGGCGGTCCTTGGCGTTGTCGTGCCCTGTCTAACTGTGCTGATGACTATTGCAAATGAGATGAACACCACAAAAGGCTGTCGGACTGCACGAGCAAACGTTGAGCCGGCTGACGGATTTTCCTTTCAAATCGCCGAAATTTGTCAGTTAAGTTGATATAATGATGCGAATGTTTTCAGAATATAAACACATGCTCTCTCTCTCTCTCTCTCTCTCTCTCTCTCTCTCTCTCTCTCTCTCTCTCTCTCTCTCTCTCTCTCTCTCTCTCTCTGTTTTACGTCTTGAAAATCCTGTCTGTTTACTGCTTGATATTTTTTTCTACTGTCTGTCTACCTACCTTCACCCACACCGATTCCCACATTCATTCGAGCACCAGCTCCACACCATCCGTACGCTCACTTCCCACGCACCCCCCCCCCCCCCTTTCCCTCCCCAATCCTGGCCTTTTCCTATTCTCTCGTTACATTTTCAATTTTCTCTTTTATTACAAAACTAACAAAAGAAGAGGGGGGAAATACAGATGGCACATCGTATCATCGTACACACTTTCAGGTGGAATTGCCGGTGTCGAGGACATGCCATGGGTGTGGCTGTGAACGGGGAGTGGGAATGAGCGGCGTTAAGGAAGTGCAAAGACGATGGGACAGCAGAACATCATCAGCAATGATGATGTCTGATGTGTATAAACAAGCTCCGCCTCTCGACATGCTCTGTCCCGGTCTTTGTGAACCTGTAACAGTTCTCTCCTTCGGCTGACCGTAGGCTTTAGGACGTTTACCTCAAACCTTATTAACGTACGTCCCTTTTTCGTTCGGTCTCTCTCTCTCTCTCTCTCTCTCTCTCTCTCTCTCTCTCTCTCTCTCTCTCTCTCTCTCTCTCTCTCTCTCTCTCTCTCTCTCTCTCTCTCTCTCGTGTGTGTGTTCGTTTCTTTTTGTTTTGTTTTGTTTTTCTGAAGGATATTAACACCTGTAAATTGCTTCATAGTAGGCTTCTAAAATCTGCATCAGACGATTTTTCTCAGCACCCCTATCGGAGCAGTTCAAGATTATTGCTTATTGTCCCATCTTCCATGCGCTAGGAGAAGCATTATTCCCACACCGCTCTTAAGTATATGCAGCCTCAGCCAGGCTCTTCTTGCCGCAGTCCCAGTGTTAGCAGGTGACATGGAACTGTTCTCTAGTTTCCAAGAGGCAACCCACCAGAAGAGACACTGCATTGTCGTTGAGTTCCTTCAGTAGTGTTCGTTAAATCTTTTTTTTTGTGATTTTACATACGCAGGACACGGTTTCTTAACCTCCTGACGACCACGATAACTGCTCTGTTATGGAATTAGACTGACTTAGAGCCTTCCTCTCCGAGAAGACCTTCATCTGGTCCGTTTAGCGACATCCCCATGAACTTGTTGACAGCCAAGACTTGGGAGTCTTGGAGATGAAAAAGAGATCATAACTTAGGTTACCAGGATGACTGGCCAGGATTTTAGAGACTGGTTCTCTCCATTCTGCAAGAGTGCACACGAATTCGGATGGTGCTACGTGACTACAGCTTTGTGACCACTTCCCTCGGGCGTGCCCCCCCTCCCCCCCCCCCCCCCCACACACCCCCTACACACACACGCACGCACCCCACGCGCGCGCGCGTACACACACACCACACACACACACACACACACACACACACACACACACACACATACACACACACACAGGCACGCACGCACGCACGCACACGCACACATACACGATATCATTCTTATAGATAAAAATCTTTCTTTGATATCTTCATTTACAGCCAGACTTGTGAATAATGTCTTTGTTGCTTTATTACATTTGCAGTCCGATCTGTGAACAAATAAATTTCTCTTTTAGGCTTATGCTATCCATCACTCCTAAGATATTGGAAGTAAATTCATAAATTATCTGGATTTGTCCCAAAAAGATTAACTGGCTGGAGTTTGTGTTCTTTTCTTTCGATTATTAATACTCTCTCTCTCTCTCTCTCTCTCTCTCTCTCTCTCTCTCTCTCTCTCTCTCTCTCTCTCTCCATTTGTTTCTTCTTAGTATGATCACACAAACAAAAGCATTTAGCTTCGACTTCTTTGATAGGTCAGACCATTCACTTGTGGGAATAGGAATGGAGGAGGGGGGGGGGGGGGGGGGGGGGGGCAGAAGTATTTTCATTTTTTGCCATTATGAAACTGGGGATAGGCAGTGTACAAGCGGGAACAGGTGCCAGCTCCTCGTGTGTGTGTGTGTGTGTGTGTGTGTGTGTGTGTGTGTGTGTGTGTGTGTGTGACGCGTCGTGATCATCCGCTGTCTTCTGTGGCAAAAAAAAAAAAAAGCGAGCAGCTGATACAGGGAACTTCCGTCTCCACTTCTTGAGCCCAGTGCCAGTGCCCTCCCACGTTCATGCGCCTGGACTCTTTCTTCCTCTGCCGGTCTGTCTGTCTGTCTCTCTCTCTCTCTCTCTCTCTCTCTCTCTCTCTCTCTCTCTCTCTCTCTCTCTCTCTCTCTCTCTCTCTCTCTCTGTGTGTATCAAAGAAGTCTCGAGTCAGCAATTATCAGGAGGAAATTATTGGTTGTATGGTATTCATTCCGACCTTCATTCTGTTTTCTTCATTGTATGTTTGCACTATTCATATAGATCAACAGACGTGTGTGCGTGCAGATGCCTTTTTTCTTTTTTTTTTTTAAACATTACTTCGCAAAAACTTATATCCAAGTCACACTGACTTCAATCCATTCACTCATTATACACACAGAGCTGCGTACCATCCTGCTTTCGGCGGAATTTATCATGCACAAACGCACGTCATTCCGCTTGACGTAAAAAGAAAAATTCTGATCGCCGAAAAGAAAAATGAAGAAAGTGGGAAAAAATAAAGAAAATATAAAGTTCGTTTATTCGCAGGGTTTACACAACTTCCGTATATGTTTAGCCAAAGAGCAGTTTGGAAACTTACTTCCAGTTTCAGCTTCTTCCGCCGCCATCATGTCAGAACGACCTGCTGGACCAATTTAAACATGAGGCAGAAAAGAAGAAAAAACAAGTTAGAAGAGAAGTGCAGATTCAGGTTGCTTTCTGCTGTCATGATGGGAGTGCTGTTGATCCCAGTTAGCAATTCGGCCTGTGAAAGTGTTCAGCCATGTCAGAAAGAACCGTAAAGATTTTCCTCCCTGCTGGGGTTGAGGCACAACGGAGGCACTGCCGATTCTGAGTAGCAAAAATGGGCCAAGTCATCAGATGAAGCTTAGTGACAGTGTGCTTTAAAATGTCAAAGATCAACAATGCAGTGGCTGCGACATTGATTCCAGGAAAGCACTTGACAGAAGGAAAGAAACAGATTGTGTTTTTTGTGTGTGACTGCGATGTATTCCTCTCAACTGCCAGATATTCCTCTTGGTTTTTAAGTATGTTCCTCTCAAGTCTCTATTAGAGGTTGGCAGCTCTACACACACTTCTGTTCTTTTTTCTTCTTGTTTTAAGGTTATACAAACCTCCGATTTGCCCTATACAAATAAAGTATTCTGGGTTCACGCATCCCCGTTCTTATTTATCAGAAATACTGCATTCATTCCATGCGGACAGTTCTCGCATCAAATTTCAAAATATTCAAAATCCTCTCTGCAGCGGATGTCTCTCATCATCTCAAGGCTGTGAGGGGCAGTCATGGTTTCAGTACCACCTCCCACGTACAGGGCGCTTGCCCTTGAAAGACGAGGCACTCTGTTAGTATTCTGAATTAATCACTTACGTAGTGATCGATCACAGGATCCACATCTTACCTATTGAGTGTGTAAACAGGATAGAATTTGAAAAGAACTCCGATCACGATCAAAACGAAAATAAACGACCTAAATTCGATATTGCTATGAAAGCGTGTATTGAAAATGATCAAATAAGTTCACACATCCAATACTCACCCTAGAATCCACATTATATAACGGTACAAATAGATGAGAGTTCAACTCTCTCTCTCTCTCTCTCTCTCTCTCTCTCTCTCTCTCTCTCTCTCTCTCTCTCTCTCTCCACTGTTACACTTATTTGTCCACTTTTCCTCCTAGCAGTCTTCTTTTTTCTTATCAGTCTGTCCTCTCTTGTCCGCTGCCTCTGCCGCAGTGTTAGGCAATCTCTTGTTTTTACAAGAGCACAAATCACTGTTCAAAGAAAACAGACCAATGAGGAGCAAGCACCCTGTAAAGGTGAGTATCTCTGTATGCTCAAAGTGCACACACACACACACACACACACACACACACACACCATATTTTCCCTTCCCGGGGCGCATGCCGCCTGTCCTTCGAGGGGGGGGGGGGGGGGTGGGGAGTGTGTGTGTGTATGTGTGTTCGTGCGTATGTGGATGCGCGCGCGCGTACGTGTGTGTGTTTGTGTTTCTGAGCATATTCATCTCCCGATATTTTTGAATGGAGCATCTCAGCTACTAGTATTATTCAATAATTCAAGAGGTTGAAAAAGATAATCCGAGGGTTTGGCAAGGATATGTGTTCTTGTTGGGTTACACATTTTTTGTAAACAGTCTGTCGCGACGCGATTACGTCTATTGTTTCATAGGAATGATGCCATTTGGGTGGCATTTATTCATTTTTCTTGATGCCATTGGGGTGGCATTTATTCATTTTTCTTGTCATAGAATTGTATATTCATTTGCTTATTAAGTAAGGTAGTTAATTGTGTGTGCACTATAATTATCAATTTCTTGATTGATGTTCATTTCTTTACTTCATCGTTGACTTGCTTTCGAATAACAGTTTACCTATAACGATTTTTCAGTTTACACTATTCCCCATGAGAACAAGTAATTTGTTTGTTTGTTCAACTGCTTGTTATAAAGTTGTTTCAAGAGAGACAGAGAGAGAATGTGTTGTGTGTGTGTGTGCGTGTGTGTGTGTGTGTGTGTGTGTGTGTGTGTGTGTGTGGTGTGTGTGTGTGTGTGTGTGCGCTTGCATTTTTTTTTTGACTCAGCAAAGATGTTTACATATCTTTTTAAATGTGACTCATTAAATTGTCCTCCATTCTGATTTTGACTCGTAGCACTTGCACAAGCACAATAAGTTACTCTCTCTCTCTCTCTCTCTCTCTCTCTCTCTCTCTCTCTCTCTCTCTCTCTCTCTCTCTCATCTCATTGATTCATTAAAGACGTATCTAGTGTCAACAGATCGGAGCCAAAACAGAACAAAGTGGGGGCGTGCTGAGGGGGGAGAATGAAGGACTTGCACGCACAGTATGAACTACCTTTAAGAATTTGAATTTTTATAGATTGCCCAGGGGTGGATTTTTCATGGAGAGGGTACTGCTGCTGTGTCGAGACCGGTACTGATTTTCATCCCTTTGTCATCCTTCGACTGAATTGAAAGGAGCAAATGAATGAACTAGGGTGAAAAGGAGCGAACGAGGGGAGGTAAAGCGACGGAAACGTGTACAAGACTGGACAGGCACGAACCGGTACGTCCCATGGTCGCGTGATCTGAATCGAGTTCACTCAGTCAGCAACAGCATCGCTGAGGAAGATGTCCGGATGGCTGTTGAAAGCTACGAGTGAGTAGTGCATTTTCTTTTGTTGGGAGACTAGGGCTAACTCTAGGTAGCAAGATGACCATCTTGTTATGTCTGTTTCACGGTGGTCAGTCTTCCTTCCGTTGACCTGCAGCGAGGCTGGCTAGACAAGGACCGAATCATCCGTGACCTGAGTGGAGATGAGTCATGTCCGGAAAGGCATAAGGATCACTCCTGGATTAGGCCTGTTCCGTCCATGCAGGCCCTACAACGCCGTTGTTCCTCCTCTTCCTTCCTCCTCCTCTTCCTTCTCCCCGTCCTCTCCTCTACCCTTCTCCTCCTCCTCCTCTTCATTGTTCTCTTCTTTTTACCTTCTTTCAGCACTCTTCTCCTTCTTCCCCCGTTCGTATCCACTCCTCCCTTTCTGTTTTTCAGTTCTTCGCTTCCACATCCGCTTCCACATCCTCATTATCTCTTTTCTGTGCTCTTCTTGTTACCCTCTTTCCATTCTCTCATTTGTCTGTCCTGTTCTTCTCTCTTCCTCCTCCTCTTTCCATCTCCTCCGTCTATTTTCTCCGCTCTCCCTCTTGTTGCTATCCTGTCCTGTTCCTGCGCTCTCCTCTCTTTCTCTTTCTATCATCCTCTCCTCTCCTCCTCCTTCTCACTGTATTTTCTCCATCCACCCCCCTCTCCAGTCGATCATGACCATAAATCCACAGACTGTCAACACTATGATGTGTCTGTCACAAAAGATGAGAAAACGACAGTGATAGTGACCTCAAAACGGGAGGGTGGATTGTTTTCCAGTGAGGACCGGAATAACGAAATGAACTGAAGGATTTCACAGACTCACTACTGACATCAAAAGAAAAGCAAAGAGAAGAAGAAGAAGGAGGAGAAGATGATGATGATGATGATGATGATGATGATGATGATGATGATGATGGAGAACACGCCGAACTCTGTAAACCGTCTCCTACACAAGCCAGTGGGTGCAGAAAGCTCTTCAGTCTGGTGCAGGGCATTCAGGTGCGCCGTGGCACCAGGGGGCTCGGGAACTAAACCCTTCCCACGTTATCAGGGTAGTAAGAAAATTGGAACAAGCCGTCAGTGGCCCCTCCAGAGGCGGAGCTGACAAGAGACGTCAAGTCTCCCAAGACGAAGGCCACAGAACAGGTGGCCCTTGGTTTTGACGTGGGCCTGCCTTCCGCTCGTCTTCAATAACAACGCCGATCAGCGTGGGGCCGTGGAAAGTGACTGCGCATCCACCCCACCCACCTTCCACCCCCATCCCTCGACCGTCCTTCCTTCGCCCACCACCACTCCTTACCCGCCCCCCCCCCCCCCCCCCCTCCCCACTCCCCTCCCCTTCCACTCCCACTCTCATCCAGCAAAGCACACACTCCCTTTCCATGCTTCAAACAGAAACGGAAACGGAAACATTTGTATGCGCGCCCGCGCACGCACGCACGCCCCCCCCCCCCCCCCCCCCCCCCCCCCCCCCCCCCCACCCCCACACACACACACCACACACACACACACACACACACACTCACACTCACACTCACATTCGAGCGCGCGCAAGCAGGGCAGGCGTACACGTACACACACATACAAAACTACGTGCTCTCTCTCTCTCTCTCTCTCTCTCTCTCTCTCTCTCTCTCTCTCTCTCTCTCTCTCTCTCTGTGCGTGTGTGCAAGCGCGCGCGCGTATGGTTTAGATGTTATTTTGCGTGTTTTTTGTACTTGATTCAGATCCATGTTATTTGTGTATCCTCATGTCATCAGGGTTTTCAAACTATGACAATAAATTAATGTCAGTGTCAGCTCTCTTCTGTCTCTCTCTCTCTCTCTCTCTCTCTCTCTCTCTCTCTCTCTCTCTCTCTCTCTCTCTCACACACACACACACACACACACACACACACACACACACACACATACACACACGCGCGCGCGCACGCACGCACATACACACACACACATATACACACACGCGCGCGCGCGCCCGCGTGATAGTGATAAGAAACAAATATCTGCAAACCTCAACTGGAAGTTCTGTCGCCTCCACACACACACACACACACACACACACACACACACACACACACACACACACACACACACACACACACACCAAGAGAGAGTCCAGCATTGTGCAGAAATAAGATAAAACATTTTGGCCAGACAATGGATGGATGATACCCCGAAATAACACTATCACACTGAAGACTCACCACAATAATATCAAATGGAAACACGCCAGATTACATACCAGAAGAGTGATGATTCGCTAAGATGTCATCCGTTGAGTAAAGGGATCAAAAGAATGAAGATTTATCATAACGTTACCAAAAATGGAAGTTCACAAATTGTCACCCACAAAGAGTGAATTATTCAGAATACCAAGAAAGAACTATATGCTACAGAATCATTAAAGAGAAAAGAACTACAAGTTCAACAAGGGAATCAAGATTCACATCATCAGTATTATAAACATTCACCAAGGATTAGAGTAATGAAGATTCGTAATAACGTCATCAAAACAATAATGTTATCGAAAAAATCCAAGATTCACTTCAATGTCATCAAACAAATAATTAAATAAGTGAAGAAAGATCCACGGTAGCATCGGCAAAATTATACAGATTCACTACAACATCATCAAAAAAATGAATCAGTATAACATCATTAAGAGAGTGAAGATTCGCTACAACATTATCAAAATAATAAAGAGTCACTAAATTATCATCAAAGAAATGAGGATTCATAATAAAATCATCAAGAGAATATAAATTCACTGCAACATCTTAAAAGAAACTCAATATTCTCTGCAATGTCATTGACAGAAAGAATGTTCACAACATCAATAAATAATCAACATTCACCACAGCGTCAAATTATTGAAGAGACACCATAACATCATCAAAACAAAGGTGATTCATTACAACGTCATCAAAATAAATTGAAATGTAATTAATATCGAACCGCCAAGAAAACGTAGACAAACGAAAACAACGAAAATGAACGAGCAATCACTTTATCTTCATTCACTTCAGCGCAAGACGGGCGTTGAATGTAAACGAGGCTATCCTGGAAGTTCACTTTAACATCATCAAAAGATTAAGGCTTCGCTACAACAACGTGGAAAAAAAAGAAGATTCTCTACAGCATTAACAAAATAAAACGACGAATCACCACTATGTCACAAAAAAGGGTGAAGTTTAACTAAAAATCACTCAGAACATACAACGTGAAAATCTCTGCGGTGAACATTTTGTACTATATTTCCAAATCTTTCCTACAAAGGTAAATCAATCCAATCCAAAATCAAAGGGCAGAATACTCTGGATTCCAACGGGCACGCATTAGCAAAAATGTCCGTTGAAACTGACGTATGTTGTTTTTGCTGAGCGCAGTAAGCTGCAAAAGGTAAACAACATTGGTTCTAGGCCAGAATCACCGTCGGAACAAAGTGATGATAGTCGGCTATTACCTGTGAACGCTGCGCAGTTATCTCCACCTGTGACGGTGGTGGACAAGTGTCTGGGTCGCGACAGAGGTCTTCGTGGATTCTGATCACTGACAGTTCGCTTGACCTCGTCACGCATTCATTGCTTGTGACCTGCACGAGTTCAAGTCCGTTTATGCAGCCTCTTTGAAACATCAGCCTAAATAATCCTCCTTTTCTCTTTGCGTACTGAAACTGCTGGATACTTTCTTACGGAACGCCTCACAGCGTGCAGACTAGACCATGTATGTTACACAGCTGCTAAGCCGTAGCCGTGCTACAATGCACAGGAGAGTGCGCTGAATAAAGGACTACGTTGATAAATGAACAAGAAAAAGAGATGGGACGGTGGAAGAGACGTGCTAGATGCCTGACCTGCTCATGAACCCAACGGTGGTTAACATGGTCTGCGCCACTGCTGTAGGTGCTTGCATTTGTGCATGCGCGTGCTCATAAGTACGTGCGCAAGCGTTCGCCCTAGCATGTATGCGAGTGTGAGCGCCTGCACATGCACGTGTGATAACATCACCTAACAAGAAGAAAAATGAACTAGAAGTGAGGATGCCATGAAATGCAGAAATATTTCTTTAATCACAACTTGAAAGAAAACGATGGCATTTGATACGATCAAGATTACGACGATGAAGTGAAGGAAGGTTTACAGTCACAGGCGGAAGAATGGTCTGTTTGAGACCAACTTCCATAACTTGCGATGGATGATGGTAGGTGGGCAATAATGGAGTAACGAAAACCGGGTGTGTAGAGTCGCATTTCAGTATATACAGTCACGTTACAACCGAACCATGTGTACGATCTTTTTTCGGGGGTGGGGGTTGGGAGTGGTGGGGGGGGGGGGGGGGTAATGGTGGTTATCTGCTTGGTCGTTTTTGTTCATGTCAATGTCTATGAAAGACGGACACATCTGCGAACAGACAGAACTGTGTATCATCGAAAGGGAAAGGGACTGACGGCTGTTATCGGACTATCAGGAGAACGATGCTATCGTTTTTCCATCCACAGCTCCCTTCTATCTGTTTCGGAGCCGAGGGGAGGGGGTGGAGGGTGATGAGAGGTCACGTGTGAGAACCCCAAAGGTTTCCATCATTGGGAGGAGTTATCTCCCTGACAGTTCAAGCCATTATACCCGTCTCATGTCTGCGCAATTAGCCGACAGACGGCCGGCTGTTGGCGAATGGCATTGCCAAGGGAAACTACTCGCAAGCCAAAAGTTGTCATCCGATAGTTACTACTATTCCTGTGCTTCCCTTCTCTCTCTCTCTCTCTCTCTCTCTGCTCTCTCTCTCTCTCTCTCTCTCTCTCTCTCTCTCAAGCAAGCGTGAGTGCACACACACACGCACACACACACACACACACACACACACACACGCGCGCGCGCGCGCGCGCACGCGCGCGAGCACGCATGCACACACACAGACACACACACACACACACACACACACACACTGGATTTACTGCGTCGGTAAGAATCTGGGGTGAACGCTGTAACGGTTGAGTTTAATGTGTGTGAGGTCAGCAGATCAAGGGACGCGAAGCGAATAGCAAAGGAGGCGCGAGGGGGTGGGAGGTGAGGGAGACATGACAGGGATTGGACGTAGGTGCGACGAGGGTCAGTGAAAGTTGGGGGAGGGGGGGGGGAGAGGAGGAGGAGAGAGACTGTATTATACTTATCCGAGCAAGAAAATGTCTTTCACAGGTGCTTCCAGCACGATGCGGTCTCTGTGGCCCGGCAGTTTATTTCCCGTTCACACCATCTTTAAAACTGATTCTTTTTACCATGCAGATGTGGCAGACGCACGCTGCTTTGAATGATAACGTCTCTCCGTAAACTACAAGACTAACTTTTTACGTTACATCAAAACCATGTAATTTAAGTGTCGTGGTCAGAGCTGTGTCTATTGTTCCGCATTTACATATGTTTGTATTGCTGTGTTGACTGAGATGATTGTCTTATACTTGACCGTTGTCTTCGACTGCTTATGACTGTTGCTGTTCTGTTTATATAACTCGGTTGTGTTGTTGAAGACTTTATCTAAAATTCGGAGGGGGGGGGGGGGGGGGGGGGGGGGGATGTACCCCCTCCCTTATCTCCCAGCACACAAGTTGGCGAATTTCATGAAAATAAGTGTTGAAATACTTTTTTCCCATGAATGCAGGCTGATACTCCTGCGGACACTCCCTGTGTAGATAGGCAAGGATTAATCTGATCTACCCGACAAAGGGAATGGAGTTTTGTGTGTATGACCGTTTTTTGATCCCGCCATTAAGGCAGCCACACTCCAGCTTCAGGGAAGGTGTATGCTATGTGTAACGTGTCTCTACATACCAACGACCAAACTGGACTTCTCTTCCGAAAGTTGGTGATGGGATTTTATGTTTATGCAAGATGTTATGCGTGCGTTCACACACGGAACATCGGTTTATAGTCTCATTCGAAGGACTGTATGGGGAAATGCAGTGAGAACCAATGTTAACTCTGAAGGAAAAATCCCCCTGTACCGAAACGGCCCGGCGGAGATTCGAACCCGCACCCCCAGGATCACCAAGATTACGAGTCCGGCGCTCTACCACTGGGCTATTCCGGCCCCAGTTGAAGTACTGAGCTGCTGAATGAACGCAACAAAAGCTACGGTACGAGCCTGGCCTGACAGGTCTTATGCAGGCAGGGCAAGAAAAATAAATAAACATCAAACAAACAAAAAGAAGGGAGATAAGTAAATCATGGGGAGAAAGACAAGTGCAGATTAAAAAAAAAAAGTGCTCTGTCATTATGAAAATATCTCGACAAGGAGGCCAAAGGGACAGGGCGGGGAGGAGGGTGTGAGAAGAAATGTAATGAAAAGAGAGGACATTGACCGTGTAAGTGTTTTTAAGTCTTCACTGACAGCGTACAGGAACTGTTGAATTCTGTGTTGTAAACAAAACTGTTTGTTCCCGAGTGCTGTCTCCCTGTTACTATGTTTGTACGTTTGTGCTTTCTTGTCCTGCCTGAAAAAAGAACAGTACAGCAGATTAAGGTTGGATACTTTAATGTTGTTGTGTTCATTTCGCGGCTCAGCATGTCAGCAGATCTTTTCACGGTTCAACTTCCACCTTCAGTGATTACATATTGAAGCTGACTGATGATGTTCAGTTTAGCCACGAAGTTCTCATAAATGAGTAATGGGGTCTCACCGAAAAAAAAAAAAGAAGTATTTACTGTTACTGTTCTCGGTTCTCATCGGTGTGCTGGTCATCTGGATATGTTGGTTTTTACTGTTCGATGCATGGACTTAAAATACACAGTCATCACCAACCTCAGTCCTACACTGTCCTTCACCAGCAGGTGAACGAAAGATGTGTTCACACACCACTGTTTCTCTCCCCGGTAGTTTTTTTTCTGTTGTGTCCTGCCGTTTCCTGCAGCTGTCCGGTGACACATGCCAACCGTACGAAGTTTCCAGATGTAACTCTAGCTGATGAAATTTTGCTATCAGTTGACATTGTGATTGTCACAACATAAAGGTACCCCACGGGTGAAAAACATGACTCTCGTCTTTCACAGGTGGGTTGATAACAGCACGACGCCGCCTGGTCTCCACTCAATACACCAAACTGAATATAACGAAAGAGTCAATCCACAGGTAAAGAAGGGAGAGAACGAGCATCTTCGCCTTGTGCTAGTTAGCGTTCCTTTGCTCATATTGAAGGCATTCACCACTTCCTGTTGATCTGATTAGCTCTCGGTCTGTCTCACGCTTACGGCTTGCTGGCTGTTCATCACAGTTTGCCGCTGATTGAGTCATGCGTGAAGCATGAACACTGTGGCTCCCCAGTGAGTACAGGCCATGTGCAGGCACTGGACCAACCTCAACGAGCAGCGGACAGGAAGAAGCTGGCATACATGGTGACCTGAGACGGCAACCCAGCCAGCTGAACAGTTCTCTCACGATGTGTGGTGACTGGTGCCCGGAAGTAGTTAGTGACCTGAGCGAGCGAGCGTGACTCTAACAATAGCAAACAGTGGGAAAGCAAGGTGAAATACTAATCTACTCTCTTCTTCATGTATGGCCGGCAAAACTATGCGGTCATTAAAAACCAACCCCCCCCCCCCCGATCGACGTTCTCCCCGCTTTCCCGCCCTTCTTCATTCTAACGTCCTATATCGTAGTCGTCATAGAATTTTGTAGCAAAGACACTTACCTCCGTAGGCTGATTTGCTTTTGGCTGCAGAAGGAAAGTGCTGATGTTTTCATTCACGCTGACGATGTTCTAGCTAAATTTCTGTGTTCGTTCTTCTACAGAATTTTTGAAAGTGGGAGTACCTTCAGAGCTGAACGAAAGCTGTGATATTCCCAACATCACAAAAAAGTAGTTCAAGTAAAACACAGTTACAGGGATATTTCATTTTTTAACATAATCAGTAAATTATTTTGTGCAGTAGTTAATAACAGACTAAAGGATTTTTGTGTGCAAATAATACTGTATCTCTGATCTGAAACTCAAGCAGGTTTTTCGCAAAGGTTACAGTACCACAGACAACATTTTTTCGCTTCAATCTCTGGTTCCGGAGAACCTCATCAACATGGTGGTCGCTTTTACACGCTGTTTGTAGATTTCCCTAAAGCATTTGATAGTATACACAGACAAAACTGCTTTACCTCATATTAAGGAAAACGGCATTTACGGAAAAAAATGTTCAAAACACTAAAGCTTATGTGTAAAAATGTGTGAAAGCCGCTGTCAAAGTGTAAAGAAAATCTATCAGGTAAGGCTCTGAGAGCAGTGGCAGGAATTAAAAGACCGCATATTTAACTTTAAGGAATTCCAGCTACTACTACGTTATTTTTTTTTTTTTCGACACAGAAGTAAAGCCAATTCTTGTATATGGTTCTGAGATTTGGGGGTTTCACAAATATGACGCTATTGAAAAAAGTCCAATTAACTTCTGCAAGATGGTAACTTCTGCAAGATGTGTGTGTGTGTGTGTGTGTGTGTGTGTGTGTGTGTGTGTGTGTGAATAGTGAGCACACCAAAGAAAAAATTAAAAGAGAGAGCACGTCACAGGAGAGAACAATACGGAAAAGGTGATAAAGGAGAGGATCATCATCAGAGAAAATATAGAGATATCACAACACAGAAGAGAGAGAGTACCATAGATATAAAGCATGATAAAAATCAAGTGAGAAGTAACACAGCCCTTTCTTCCAACAGGTAAATTATGGTCTTATCAGCTACCAATTATACTGAAGTTCAAAGAATTCAACGAAATGTGACGGGGATGAAAACCAAAAATAAAATTTGAACATCCAAATCAATCATTCAACTTCTTTCCGTTAAGAATCCACTTTAATTTTCAACACAAACAACACATAATGTCTCGAATTATGTTCAGCCATTTTTTCATGCACCAGAAATAATAACGTACTCTCATTGGTAGACAAAGTGGCCTGGATTCTTACTGTACCCCACCCGAACAACACCCATCGTACTCTCAATCCGCCACTTCACACATGCACACATCTTCTGCACTCAAAGAAAGGCGGTACGCAGGTCTTGAGCTTTAGCAAACGAACAATAGCGACGTTTCGTTCCAGTGAGAAATCGTTAGGCTGTTGTTGGTACAAAGCTTGTTAGACCCCAGCAGATGCAGGCACCCAGATAATGCAGTGATTTCGTTGGCTTTTTTTTTTGTTCCCCCCGACTAATGGGCAGTCGGACAAGACACTAACTGTGAGTTATGGCCAATACCTGTGTGTCGGATTGCTAGCTTGACCATCTGTTTCTGGTCATCGTCAGTCAGCAATGCTGCTGTTTTGTTCTGTTTTTACAACTTGTGCTATCTGCCGCTTCATTGCTTGTTTTTCCTCTTTTTCTTGCTCGGATACTTCTGGTGTTGGTCTCAATGTCCCTTCATGCGTTTTTTTTTCCTCCGCTCTCCCTCACAGTACCAACCAACCTCTCTGTCTCTGTCTCTGTCTGTCTGTCTGTCTGTCTCTCTCTCTCTCTCTCTCTCTCTCTCTCTCTCTCTCTCTCTCTCTCTCTCTCTCTCTTTCTCTCTCTCACCGTAGCTCATTCCTTCATCCCAAGGATTTATCTCCATCCCAGGACTACCAGTGCAGTCGTCCGTAGCCGTTATCCTCGGCACTTCACTTACTGCCCATCTGACTCTCTGTCTATGTTTCTCTTTTTTTCTCTCTCTCTCTCTCTCTCTCTCTCTCTCTCTCTCTCTCTCTCTCTCTCTCTCTCTCTCTCATAAAACACACACACACACACACACACACACACGCATGCACACACGCATACATCAACACGGATTACCCCAACATCTGCAACTTTAATAGATCACATCTATGCTAACACAAAACAAAACATCATTGAAATATGCTCTCCACATTGTGGTTACAGTGATCATTTACCTGTATGTGTCACTTGGTTAAAGAAAGGTACAAAAATTCCTAAAACTGGATAAAGTTATCACATATAGATCATTTGCCGACTTTAATCGGGATTCTTTCTTATTTGACTTAGCCCATTCATCATTATCTCAGTTTATCAATACACTAACCCTGATGAAGCCTTTGAATTTTGGCACAGAACCTTTATAGAGATTTACAACAAACACGCTCCGTTTAAAACCAAAAGAGTTAAACATTCCCCAAACCCCCGTGGCTTACAGATGAAATTCAAGAAGCTATATGGTTAAGAGATACTTTATTAAAAAATAAACAGTTTGATCAGTTTAAGAAACAAAGAAATAAAGTTACATCTATGCTACGCAGTTCAAAACAGAAATATTTTAGAAACCTAGTTTATAACAACTCTAAAAATAACTCTAAACCAATTTGGAAGGCCATAAACACTCTCTCACACAAGAATCTTGACAAAACCTACACAATTCCGAGTGATATATCTGCTGATACTCTAAACCATCATTTTTCTAATATTGCTGATCAAACTGTGAAACACGATGACTCGAAAGCCAATGACCTAAAACTCTTGATCGATTACAGTGAGTCTAAAGCGATTAAATCAGAATTAGTTATTCCCCCTATAAAGTTATACGATGTTTACTTCTATCTTGTGCATATGAAACAGACAAGTACACGTGGTCTTGACGACTTAGATGGGAAGATTTTGAAACTCAGTGCCCCTCTCATTGCCGACTCCTTGACTTTTCTATATAACCCTTTGTATAGATAAATGTTACTTTCCAAATATTCTCAAGCAAGCTAAGATAATACCAATCTACAAATCTGGCGATAAAACGGATCCTTCTAATTATAGACCCATTTCACTTATTTCTGTTCTCTCCAAACCATTAGAAAAACATATTAACAAACATGCCATGTCTCATATCTCAAAGTACGATTTGCTTCATCCCAGCCAGTCTGGATTTAGAGCTAACCACTCTTGCCACACAGCACTATCAAACCTCGTTGATCAATGGTTAACCAATATTGATGATTTGAAATTTACTGGAGTTTTGTTCGTTGATTTTGCAAAAAAGCATTCGATGTTATAGACCATACATTTACTACAGAAAAAACTGGTACTTTACAAATTCTCTGATAACGCCCTTTTACTAATAAAATCGTTTCTTACTGACCGTCAGCATACAGTCTTCTTACGTAACAAGCAGTCTTTTTTTTTTAAGACAAAAATACGGTGTACCACAGGATCAGTTCTTGGTCCTCTTCTTTTTCTACTCTACGTAAACGATCTACCCTTACACATAAAAGGTTCCTGCGAGCTGTTCGCGGATGACACGTCTGTTCATTCTAACCACTCTAACCTCCATCAGTTATCCGTTAAAATGCAAGAGAATGTTGACCAGTTAGTTACTTGGACTAAACTCAATCACATGTCTTTAAATGAAAAGAAAACTAAGTATATGATTATAACGTCGCGGCAAAAAAAAAGACAAAACATAACTTCTGTAATGCCCTCTATATACATAGGTGTAAACCAGCTTGAAGAAGTCAGTACCCATAAAGTTCTGGGAATCACCTTAGATCATAATCTCACCTGGGCACCCCATATTACTTGTTTAAGCAAACGCGTGTCGCAAAAAGTATTCCAGCTGACAAAAATAAAAAATTTTCTTGATATAAACGCACGTAAGCACTTTTACCATGCATATATCAATCATTTATTGATTATGCCTCTACTCTTTATGATTCGTGTAGTGCTAATTCACTGAAACCTCTAGCCAGGGTCAATAAACGAGCCCTCAAGGCTATACTTCTAAAATCATCTTCATAACCCCTCTCAAGACTATATCAAACTAAACATTCTTCCTTTGTCACTCAAACTTCAATACAACAAAGCAATAATGATGTACAGAATTATGAACGGTTACGCACCTCCTACTTTAACCGCTAAATTTCCTCTCAATCAGTCACGTTACACTATAATATACTTATCCGTCGACCAAGAACCGATCTTTTCAAAACTAGTCTTATCTACTCCGGCGGAACACTTTGGAATTCCCTACCATAAAAACATAAAGAAAAGGGGAGCATTAATTCTTTCAAGACAGCCTATAAAAAATTCCTTATCCAAAACATTGTATCATTTTAAACAACTCTTGCATAAATCCTTATTCATAAACTAAATCATTTCATGCTTATTTCAAATGTGAATAGAAGGTTACAATTATCTAATCTAAAAGTATATACTTGTATTCGTCTATGCCTTAATTTACTTTATGAATATGTGTGTGTGCGTGTAAAAAGTGGAGGAGGTAAAACGGCACTATATTTACCATACATCGATGCCTCCCGTCATAAACTTCCCTGCTTCACACTTACCCCCTCCCCCTCCATTTCCCCATCCCAAGTCCCCCCTTTATTCTCTCCACTTTCCCTCTCTGCTGCCCCCCCTCCCTTTTCCAACCTCCCCCCCCCCCCCCCCCCCTGATGCATTTATAGTATTGTTAGTTCTCATACTTTTGTCAATGATATTGACTTCAGTTGTATATAGCGAATTAATTAATTGTTATTCTGTACATATTTGAGTGTGTGTGTATGTGTCCCAGGACTGGGTGGAAAAAAGTATTCACACACACACACACACACACACACATACACACAAGACCTATATCTTCTCTCTCTCTCTCTCTCTCTCTCTCTCTCTCTCTCTCTCTCTCTCTCTCTCTCTCTCTCTCTCTCTCTCTCTCTCAACGCCTGTATCTCTGTTCGTTTGTGTTTGTTCGTTTATGTGTCTGTGTGCCAGTGTGCTTGTGTACATAGCCTTCACGTTCGTTGGCATATGTGCATTTATTTATGATAAAGCGCGCTAGTGTCGTGGTTTGTGTTCTGATCGCGCGCGCGTGTGTGTTTTGTGTGTGTGTGTGCGCGCGCGCGCGCTGGCAAGTGCGTGTATGCACGCTTGCTTGCACCTTCACGCATGTAAACTGGAATGTATCGGAGTGCAAATTCCACGTATCATTGACTCGTGAGTATTTACACACACACACACGCGCGCGCGCGCGCGCGCAAGCACACACACACACACACACACACACACACACACACACACACACACACACACACACACACACACACACACCATAAGCGTCTCTGGCGTGAGAATTCCTTTCGGCGTGCTACACCGGTGCACGCGCCAACGACGGTCACGCGCGTGATGCAAGCAAGATAGCTACCTAACCCCTGACCCTGAGACAGGGATAAACCAAGATAAACCGAAGCACGGTTCTTCAAAAGTGACGCTAATGATGCTTTGGTTTGTTTACGTCTTTTCCTGTGACGTGATTTAAAACGTTCAGTACTTGTATAATTGGAGCCTACAGGTGGAGTACTCTTTCTGGGGGGTTGCGCGATCATGAGTTAACCTGTGAACAGTCGTTTTCATTTTAGTGTGTTGGGTACTCATAGTCAGTGTGCTTGTCTGTCTGTCTGGTTTGAATCTGTGTTTGGTTTGTGTGTGCGAGAGGGAAAGGGGGCTTGTCTGCTCGTTTGTTGAGTCAGGATAACCTTTCTTAAGGGTTATGGAGTCAACTCTACAGCTTTGGCCTTCCGCCCTGCTCTCACATACAGACAAGAAAAAGACACGAAACGAGTAAATTCAAAGTTGTGCAAAAATCGCTGATGGTCTAGAGCATCCAGATTCTGTCCCCATGATGGTGAGCACATAATTCTAATGAAACGCACACAGTTCTTACCACTACGACAGTTGTTTAAATAGGCAGACAGAGGGACTCCGGTAGGTCATGGCGTGTTTATATTTGTGCACGCGCGCGCGTATATTGCTGCGTGAGTTATATGTTACTTGCGACGGTGGTAGTTATGCTGTTGCTTTTGGTTGACTGGTTTGTTCATTGTCGTTCATTGGTGTTTTTCACGTCCACCATGGAAATAGTAGATTTACTCTCTCTCTCTCTCTCTGTCTCTCTCTCTCTCTCTCTCTCTCTCTCTCTCTCTCTCTCTCTCTCTCTCTCTCCTCTCTCATCTCATACATGTATATGCATATGCGATGACACTTGTGAGAGCTCATGCTTGTGGTAATGGAACTCGATGAAAGGCCCATGAAGATCCAAAGTAAAACGGTTCAGTATTAGGCTGCTTTTCATTGAGTACATTTTGAATTCGATTGTTTACATTAAACAACGAAGGAGGACAGATTGTTCTTGGTGTATTGAGATGAGAAAAAAAAAAAACACACTTATAGCTGACCATGGTCAGAAAAGATTTTCTGTATGGCATCTCGCCTGTAAAATGAAATTAAAGAAAAAACACGTTTATTTTGTTTGTTTCCAAGGTGAAATGATTTTACACGGAAAGAAGCTGAATCGGAAACTAGATTGTTTGAAACTCGTCTACGTTTCAACCTCGTCGTAGGTAAAGCCGTAGTGTTAACCTGTTTGCCTCTTGCGAAGCTTTCTGCGTTCTTTCTCCTTTCGTCTCCTCTCTCTCTCTCTCTCTCTCTCTCTCTCTCTCTCTCTCTCTCTCTCTCTCTCTCTCTCTCTCTCTGTGTACTTAGAGTACCCTGTTCGCGCCGCTTCAAGGACTAGGTCTACATTAGAGGTCCGAGTTTCCTAGACGTTTAGTAATAGTTGAGTGAATAGAGATCTTGATTAGTACCAGTGTGGTCAGAAATACAGAACGATCTTGGCTCTCTCTCTCTCTCTCATCTCTCTCTCTCTCTCTCTCTCTCTCTCTCTCTCTCTCTCTCTCTCTCTCTCTCAGTGGCTAGGTCAGTGGCACAGACAGTGGAAAGACTGCAAGCTGGGTCGGTGTGACGGGCTGACAGAGATGCCCTCACCGTCCTCCAAGAAGAAGCAACTGATGGCAACCCGTGCGGATGCAGCAGACGAGGAACCCCGTCGTGAACAGGGCTTGGGAACGGTTTCTTCACACTGCAGGTGTAGGGAACATGGCAGATGCACCTCCTTCTTCGTGGCTGATATCTTTCCATGACATGACTTTGGGCAGAACAGCCGTTCGAGTACGCCTTGAGCTCTTCTCTCTCTCTCTCCTCTCTCTCTCTCTCCTCTCTCTCTCTCTCTCCTCTCTCTCTCTCGTCTCTCTCTCTCTCTGTGTGTGTGTGTGTGTGTGTGTGTGTGTGTGTGTAACAGATAAGCAGCGGGGGAAAACAGTACCAGACAAATTTCTCTGTTACTGAGACAATGTTTAAGCAAAGAGTCATGGAGGAAAAAGGTGACAGGATGTATAGCTGTGTGCGTGGGTGAGGGGGAGATGAGGAAGAGGGCGTTGAGATGTAACTAGTAGACCCCTCTTGAATCTGGCAGCACATGAGGACCCGTCAGAGTCTGGTTCAAAAACAGAACCATTCATTGTGTCCTTGGTGAAAGTCGTCGGAGGGTTTTTTGTTGGTGGCATCACCTACCCTCAGTATTAAACAGAGATACACTCGCGCAGTATGAAAAGCTTTGACGTGAGGGTCTCTATTTTGAGTATCAGAACTAACACGTGAAGCGTGATCTCAGGCCATAGGTTTATTCAGGACCGGCGTCTGTTGATTCTACACTGTGTTGCTGCGGAGGAAAGAGAGACGGTGTAATCTTGGGCCTATCGCCGTGAGGAAGCCACATGGGTTTCCTCTCCCGTGGTAGTGGTACCCGCGCTCGGAGCACCTGTGGGTTGGGCCAGTCTCCGGTGAAAGGTTCTGCTTTGGGATGGAGAGAGAAGAAGGACAGATGGAGGGTGGGGGTCGAATGGTTGAATGATTGTGGAACGTTGAATAAATCAAAGTGCTTCTCTCTCTCTCTCTCTCTCTCTCTCTCTCTCTCTCTCCTCTCTCTCTCTCTCTCTCTCTCTCTCTCTCTCTCTCTTCTGCTCGGTAGGTGCAATTCCTCTTAAAGTTTTCAGAAGTACAGTACAGGTGAAGAGTTCTCATGTCAGCGCAGCTGATAGCAGAAACAAACATTCGCATTATCCCGTTTTCTCTGCCATCTTCAAAGACAGGCTTGAACACCACACCTGCACACATTGTCTGTTAATTCCATGTGCTCTTTTACACCTGTATCAGCCAGCTGTCTGGCTATGTCTGATTGATTTTGCCATCATGGGTGTAGACCACATCTCTTTGCCATTTGATGCAGTGTACCAGTTTAACTTTTCGTTTAATGAGCAGCTAGAAACAGTTGCTGCATGCCACATTGTTAGTTTTAAGCACAGTTCAGTGCGACCTTGTTGATTATATGCACGCGTATGCCTTCATACGAGAGAGAGAGAGAGACGAGGAAGGGGAGTGAGACTCTCTCTCTCTCTCTCTCTCCTCTCTCTCTCTCTCTCTCTCTCTCTCTCTCTCTCTCTCTCTCTGTGTGTCTGTGTGTGTGTGTGTGTGTGTGTGTGTGGTGTGTGTGTGTAGGGCGGTGGGTGGGTTGTTGGGTGTTCCTTTTGTTGTTGTCTTCAGTTTTACGTCTCCATTCAGTGAAAATAAGATTTTGAAATTGGAGAATTGCAAAAGAAAAAGGGAAAGTGTGTGTGTGTGTGTGTGTGTGTGTGTGTGTGTGGAGGGGGAGAATTAGAAAAGCGCGGAACAAATATAATGTGTTCATCCAGCACGGGTTTGGGATTTCTTCATGTGTGTGTGGTGTGTGGTGGTGGTGTGTGTTTTTTTCTGTTCTATTTCTCTGTGTGTTGTGTTGTGGTGGTTTGTGTGTAGTTGTGTGTGCATGCGTGTATGTGTGGTGTGTGAGTGTAATGTAGTTCTGTGTGTGGTGTTTTGTGGTTGTGTCTATCTGTCCCTTCGAGCTCCATGCGCGCGCGCGCGTGTTTTGCGTGCGTGCTACAATTGCATATATCCTCCGCTAAGTGGTGACATTTTTGGCCGCGTCTGTTGGCTTTGTTTGTCAGCATGATCACACAAAAACCACCGAACCGATTTCAAAGAAGCATGGCCAAAGATGGAATGGTGCCAGGGAACGAAATCACTAAATGGTGGTGTGAATCCCGATTAAAAGACGGATCCAGAAATTGGTGGCTGTGGGATTGAATGTTTAGTGTGGATCCCGATTAAAAGACGGATCCATTAAGACTTTGTTAACAAAGATGCTTTTTATATATTTTTGAATGCTGCATGAACATCTACAATATGTGAATTTTCTGCCATAATGCCTAACTTACTTTGTCTGATTTTAATATCGCGCGCGTGTGTGCGTGACATCATTCCTTGCTACCCCCCTGCCTATAACACCCACACTTGCATTGCATCCATATCCTCTCGCTAAGTGGTGACATTTTTGGCCGCGTCTGCTCTCTCCCTCTCTCCTTGAAGCCCATGCTCTCCTCTCATCACCCTGTGAATCTCCCCCCACCTCTGCTCAATTCACCCCATAACCACCCCAACTCTCAGAGATCGGAATCTCTGCCTCTCCCTCGCTCCCCCCCAATCCCGTCAAATCTCTAAGGGTCTCCCTCTCCATCTCCAATGTTCCCCTCCCCCCTTTCCCCCGAAATCCTGAACCCTCCTCTTCGTTTCTTGCTCGACCACCATCTCCAAATCTCCTTGTTTAGGAGTCTTCTTGCCATCACAACAGTAGCAGTACAAATTGACGAAGACGCTGATCCGTTATATATCTTTTTGGTGAAAAAAAAATGTAAAAGAATGTATGTATGAAAATCTCTGCGCACTGTCCTCTTTGTGGGTATTGGAATGTTCTGTTGCTTGATAAAATGTGTGACGGAAAAAAAAAAAAAAAAAAAAAAAAAAAAAAAAGACGGATCCAGAAATTGGTAGGAGGCTGTGGGATTGGAATGTTGGTGTGGATCCTATTTGAAAGACGGATCCAGAAATTGGTAGGAGGCTGTGGGATTGGAATGTTAGTGTGGATCCTGATTGAAAGACGGATCCAGAAATTGGTAGGAGGCTGTGGGATTGGAATGTTGGTGTGGATCCTATTAAAAAAGACGGATCCAGAAATTGGTAGGAGGCTGTGGGATTGGAATGTTGGTGTGGATCCTGATTAAAAGACGGATCCAGGAATTGATAGGAGGCTGTGGGATTGGAATGTTAGTGTGGATCCCGATTAACAGACGGATCCAGGAATTGGTAGGAGGCTGTGGGATTGGATTGTTGGTGTGGATCCCGATTAAAAGACAAATCCTGGAATTGGTTGGAGGCTGTGGGATGGGACTCAAGAGTTTGCGTTTGTTGTAGTGAAGAGGACTGTTGCACCTTGTCGGAGGCCTGCGTTCTCCAGAATGCCTGTCTTTTTTCAGTATGCTTGTTCACTAATTGTTGTTTTTTGTGTGTTTTTTTTTAAATCCTGGCATGTCTTGCATGTTTTTGAACAAAAGAGAGGGAGATGCATGAAAATGATTGTCAGTTATTTGTTTTAACCTTACTTCACTTATTTTTTCAATTAAAAAAAAAATTCGTATTCGTTTACGCAACCACACAACAGTGAACGAAGAATCATCATCATCATCATCATCATCATCATCATCGCCTATTGCCCCTCCTGGGGTTCAGGCCGCCAACCAAGGACCTCCAGGCATCTCTGTCCTGGGCTCTTCTTTCCAACTGGTAGTCATCCCCATGTTCCTTTCCAGCTGGTAGTCATCCCCATGCTCCTTTCCAGCTGGTAGTCATCCCCATGTTCCTGATGTCTGCTTCCAGGTCCCTGCGCCAGGTGTTCCTTGGCCGACCTCTTTTTCGTTTTCCTTGGGGGGTCCATGTTAGGGCTTGTCTGGTGATGTTGCTTGCACGCTTCCGCAGCGTATGTTCAGTCCAGCCCCAAAGTCGATACTACAGTAAATTACATTGTGACTAGTATAATACACAGAGGGTTTTTTGTGTGTATTATGGAACAAAAGGTTTCCCCGCGACCCACTTCCGATCCCAAATATCTGTTGACACTTGATGGTTAAAACTATTTTGTGACCGCATGAATATGCCTATTATGCATGTGTGAAAATCTCCGCGCATTGTTCTCTTTCTGCGCATATATAAGCTCTACTGTTTCTTGAATAAAATGTGTGGGGGGAAAAGGGGGATTAGAAAAAAAGGTGGAACATTTGAGTTCAAGCACTCTGGTATGTAATTTTTACTGTTCATATTTCCATCCATAAACACTAGTGGAGCAGCAGCTCGATCTTACACAGACATCCCTCACACTATTAGTTCAACGCTGCCTTGGGATTAAGATGGACGCGGCCCGGACTGTTTGTATTTGACTTTTATTTCCACATTTTTACTCTCGAACCCGGCTTCATAACGCTTGTCATTTTATTACTAAAGATTACTTTCTTCTAGTGGTTCACATTCCAGTCAAGGTTGCCCTCGCAAATACTGGAGCCGCGTTTTCTGTTGACCTTACAACCCAATAGCTTCTTCACTGAGGAATGTTTTGAATATCCAGAGTCCATGTAGATTTCACTTGATGTTTTCGTCACTTGCTCTGATAGAGACTGAAGCACCGGCATCCCGATGAAATTCCCAAAATCGTCCTCGACCTGAAAGGTTTACAATTCTTGAATAAGCAGGCTCACAGACCCTAACATTCTGTAAACAAAATTTCGGCATATTTCATCTGGGTTTTTTATCCATTGTTTTTTCTCTCACATTATCGCTTTTACACTTTCCCAGCACACAACTGATTCACCCCCAACGATAGACCAACTAGAAATAATCAAGGGAAGATAACGCCTGCATTTCCATTGCGTTATATCAGTTTGTGGATCAAGCAAACACATCTGGAGAGTCAGCTATTACATTTGAAGCGCACCCCAGGATACCAGTCATGACATCGACTGTGAGTTACAGTTGCACCTTTTCACATCCATGTTTTGGCATGATTTATACTCTCTCTCTCTCTCTCTCTCTCTCTCTCTCTCTGGACTGAGGCGGCAAAAAACGGTTTGGGTGTGCCAACCAGTGGCATACGTCCTATGAAAACGGCAGGGTCACTCTCGCTGAACGCGAGCTCTCACACAGATTACATCCCTTGCAGATTTCCGTACATCATTTGTTTCGAACCTTCACACACCCTAAGCCCCTAATGATTAAAGATACGACATACTTCTTCGTCTCCTCCGAACGTTGTTTGTGCACTGACAACATCCTTAATCTAAATGGACTGACAACGACCAGACGACACTTCATCTTTTGTTTTTTTCATACTGTATACAAAAGATCAAACGCCTGAAATTGACGTCACTATTTGTGGACGGCCAACATCACAGAAGTTGAAACTGAGACAAGCTTATTTGATCCAGTGTGTAATGGAAAGAGTCGCTTCAGTAAAAAGCATCGTCATGTTGGATCAAGACTTTTATCCCTTTACCTGTAGCTACATAGCACATGACGCATAAAAGGAAGGTGCTTTTTGGTCTCCTCCGTACGTTCTTTGTCGCTGACGTTTTCCTTGGGTCAAATCTAATCAAGTCTTCGGAGACTTTTTTTTCATATTTGATGAGGTCATACGTTTTTGCGTAGAGTCGGTTTTGTGGTATCCTTGTGATTTTGCAACTGATTTTCTTTTGTGATCATTGTCATGATTATGAGAAAAGTACATTTATTATTTTAACCATTGTTAGACAAAATAAAACGAAACTTTCTTTGCGAGAATGAAAAAAGGCTGTTTTTACACTGAAACTGTTCAAAAACAAACTTTATACTGACACTCGCTAATAAGGCTTTGTTGCCATAGTGGATGAAACATTTGGGTTCTTCGTGTTCAGTGGTCCTTGATTTGATCCTCCCTTGAGACAGATGAAATATTCTCTTGTCGTCAACATCCGTACAGACTCCGCCCCCCCCAGTCCAGTGTCAACATCTGTACATCTGTCCAGACTCCCCCTCCATTGTCAACATCTGTACAGACTCCAGCGCCCTCCAGTGTCAACATCTGTACAGACTCCAGCAACCTCCAGTGTCAACATCTGTACAGACCCCAGCAACCTCCAGTGTCAACAATCCCCTCTGGTGTCAGCATCTGTACAGATTCCACTTTACTGCGCATGTGGCCATTCATTACATCATCGGACTTTATCCTTTAATCTAATGACGGCGATGAAATGGTTCTCCAAAGTTCCTCTTAGGTCTTAGGCTACACGACAGGGCAGGACTCTACTTCGCAATGTATCCAGATTTCAGCCAAACCAGTGCTAAGAACTACTGAGCAGTAGTCTCGGACACACACACACACACACACACACACACACACACACGGACTTGCGTGAGACTTGCTGAGCCTGACTTACACACAGACTCTCTTTGTTTACACATGTCGAGCCAGTTCAACACCACAACCAGAACCAAAAGAGGAAAGGAAGATGTTTTGATTAAAAAGAGGCCTACGGTCACAAAAAAGAAAAAAAAAAAACCAGCATACAGCGTGCCATGATCTGGTTCACAAGACAGAAATAATCAACTAGCTCTGGTGGGGTCGACTCCCTGTCTCATTACAAAGAGGATGTGAGTGTCAAAATAAGAGGATCCCCTCCCGCCCCCGCCCCCCCCCCCCTTCCCCTAAACAAGCGGATGAAGGGATGGTCGAAACATGACAGAACAGAGAGAACAAAGAAATTTGAAAGGGAAAGGTGGAGGGGGGGGGGGGGGGGCAGAGAGAGGAGGTTGGAGAGAGAGGGTAGAGAGAGAGAGGGGGGGGGGGGGAGGGGAGAGAGTGATCGTAATGGATGGTGTGGCGGATGTGGCGAAGGCAAATGGTATGAAGAAGAAAGGAGGCTTGGCAGACTCTGGACTGTAGGAAATGTTAGGGTGTTAGGAGAGGGAGGGAGGGAAGGGGCGGGAGAAAGCGGAGGGGGAGAAGGATGGACAGCCGTATCAAACTTTGCTCATGTTGTTTCGAAGGCAAGTCTAAATGTAAAGTGCTCAAAAGGTTGGTTCGTTAGGGTTCTCCAACAGGACATTCTGAAAGTCATCTACTCTAATATGTAGGCCTACCATCACCCGTGAAAACCAGACCACTGAGTAGATGTTATAGAATGAGAGGACTACGTGTGTTGCCCTTTCGTTTCAAGTGTTTTGTCATCTAGGCATCCACACTCAGTCTTCATATCATTGTATTCTTTGTCAGGAGATTGCAGAGACAGGTTATGCCAGGAATCTATCATGGCTGAAGCAAAACACCACATAACATTGCACAGCGAACAGATTTTAAATCAAGGTAAGCCTCCGAGTCTTGTATATATCACTGTCCAGCTTAGAGCCCAAAGCTGTTGCACAGTATCAAGACGTCAGACTCATCCCTGCGTGTCTCCGCGCGATTCGACATGTCATTGTCACCAAGTCTGTATCATAAATCCTGTCGGCCAACAAAATCTTCGGAGTGAAATTAAAAACTGGACTTTCAGAGCCTAGTACAAGATTCAGTCTAGTACAAAATTCACAGTTGACGGTACCAACGATCTGGCGCTTTCAGATTTGCTGCCATTTTGCGTCATTTCTAGTATATCCGGCACACCTCTTGCTGGGTTCTACGCTGGAAGTCCCCTAGCCTGTACTGTACTCGAAAACCCTCTATTTGAGTTCACTAACCTCTCTGTTGAGCTAAATTAGTCAGAATGCCAGGTTGTGTTTTTTTGTTCTTGTTTTTGTTTTTTTTTTTACGAAAAAAAGGTGTGATTTGCTCTTGTTTTCATTCTCTTTTCCATCTCTCTCTCTTTCTCTCTCTCTCTCTCTCTCTCTCTCTCTCTCTCTCTCTCTCTCTCTCTCTCTCTCTCTCTCTCTCTCTCTCTCCATCCTCCCAGTCCATAGTACTCTACTTTCGGTTCCAGGAGACAGAGCATGAACCTTCTATCAGACCAGTGGCAACTTCCAGCCTGTTCTTATCCCTTGCTGTAACCAGAGTCCAGATGAATGACTGCCCCACTTTGAGGAGCGGGGAACAGCACACGCCGTCCCCGTGACTGAAGTGCCTGCAGTGACGCCAGATCAACGTGACTGACGTCACAGGCGTGGAAGTCGGCCGACTTTCTGTGGGAGATGATAGACAAGAAGTACCAACCTCAGGAACACCTGGACCAAAGGCTCAGTGGCGCCTCTGTGGATAGCGCGATAAGGAGCGGGGTCCACAGCTGACTTCTTGTCAGAGTTCAGGACACGTGACCCGGATGGCAGTTTGATAGGAGCGGGCAAACTGTCAACCGGCTGTAGACAGCTGGAGCGGAAGCACACGTTGTGTCGGAAATGGTGAGAATTTCTGAGAGACAGAAGATCTGTGGAGATTCTGTTTGATTCCACCTTGATAAAATGTTAGAGGAGGACGCGTTTTTTACAGTACTGACACTGCATTTAAGGCCGCGATCAGATATCAACAGAAAAATTCTGACTGTCACGAGTGTAGCGTTCGGTAATTTTGACTAAAATTAAATGTGTATCTGTCCATTTTAGCGCTCTCTCTCTCTCTCTCTCTCTCTCTCTCTCTCGGAAATGTTTTTGAAATCTGTTACTAATAAATGGCATAGAAGCATATTGGCCAGATTTAGAAGTCGGACCCTTGGTTTTAAAGCAAATAAGAAATGGTTTTGCAATGAAGTTTTTTGTTGATGATGTTTGTGTGTTGTGTCCAGATAACAGTAAGGAAGATGAAGAGCACTTTTTGTTTCAATGCAAGGCATATGAAGATAAAAGGAAAAAATCAAAACTGTTTTAATTTATGCCAGAAAGACCATTTACTTTGATTGAACTATTATCTTCGGATGATGGAAATATTCTTCGTCTGTTTGCTAAATATATTGCCGAATGTTATGATATCAGAGAGAAAAAAATGTCTGTTGCTGTGTCCCTGTGAGATAGTGCTTTGGTTCTTCGTATGTCATAGCTGGTCATTTAGGCCAACGTTTGGTGATCTTTTGTTTGTCGTTGACTTTATTATTCCCAGATAGATCAATACCGGGAAATCATGTTTGTAATGTGTTACACATTTTTCGTTCATGAATTCTTGACGCTGCATTAATGATAGCCCCCTTGACATGAAGACTGTAGTTTGTCATTGTCAATAAAAACGTTTCTGAAGCGTTTCTTAGTTATGTCCAAAAAAAATCTAAGATACCTATGACCGTTTGTCTAATTTACCTATGAATCATCACAATTCCACATGTTTGGAAATAGTATCAAAAATGTCTTAAAATGAAAGATGCCAAATATCATGTGAGTATCATGTTTATCGATATGTTGTTTTGAAAGTGACTCTCCAACCTTTTCTTTTTTCCTTAGCAAAGTCCTGTTTGGGATGAAAGTCGTTCCCCTGGGGGATATCCTCTCTAAATCTCAAGATCCGGATATTTTGTTACTGTTGGCTAGCAAGCGAATTAAATCATTTTATATTCTCGATTATTAACTGACACCGACGTAATAATCCCAATTATCGTTGTCAGTTCATGACGTCATTTAGGTCATTTAGATGGCACTTGCCCCTCTCTCCACCCACCCCCACATCTGAGGTATCCCTACGTTTGATTCAATTTAACTTCTAACTCGGGGGCATTTTCCGGTTCCATGTTACTGAGACTTGGCCTTTTTGTTATTTCTGGTTAACCTGCCCTTCCATTAAACTGGTCAAGGCCAAGTAAAAAACTGTATTTTGTAGTAAACATATGCTGTAGTAAAGAACAGCACAGTGTAGTGTAAGATAGCAGATGAGAGAAAAGCAGGTGAGAAAGGTGTGGACTTTCTGTAAGCGCTCTGGCGAGTGTCACACAGATAACGTCGGACACGTCATCCTGCGGATCCATTCCGTGCCTCGCCTTCCTTCCCGTCTTTCTCCTTCCCTTCTTCTCTCTTTCCATTTCTCGCTTCATGCTTCCATGCTTCTGTCCCCCTCCTTCCTTTGTTCCTCCAGTGTTTCCATCCTTCCTTCATCCAATCAATGATTTTTGCCTTCCTTCCTTCCTTCAGTCCTCCGCTGCCTTCCGTTTTTCGTTGCTTCTTCCCTTATCAACTTCCCTTTTTCCTTTTCTTCCTTCGTTCCTTCCAACCTTCCGTCCTACATTTTTTTTTCTTTCTTGTGTTTGTTTTCTTTCTTGCTTCTTTCACCCCCACCATACTTCCCTCCTCCTTCCCTGCTTACCCTCTTTCCTTCGTTTTTTTTTTTTTTTTTTTTTTTTTTCCTATCCTCCTTTTTTTTTCTCCTTCATTGTTCTGCTCAACGTTCTCTTTTGCCCCCTCTTTTCCTTCCTTCTTTCCTTCATTTTCTTCACACCATCCTTTCCTCTTTTCGCTCGTTCCCTCTTTTCCTTCCTTCTTTCCTTCTTTCATTCATTAAACTTCTCACCCACCCCCCCCCCCCCCCCCGTTCTTTCCCCCGTTCATTAACTTCTTACTCCCCCCCCCCCCCCCCCCCCCCCCCCCCCACACACTTTCCCCCCCACCATCGCCCCCCCCCCCCCCCCTTCCCCCCCCCCCCCCCCCACACCACACCCCCCCCCCCCCCACACACTCACCCCCTCCCCCCTTTCTTTCTTCTCCCCCCCCCCCCCCCCCCCCCCTCGATCCGTCGTTATCCGTCGTTCCTTCCTTTCTTCTTTCCCTCTTTCATTCTCACTACCTTCCCTTTAACTTTTTCTTCTTTCCATCTTTCCTTTCCTCCTCTCTTCCTTCTTTCCTTCCTCCATTCTCCTTTGATTTTGTTCTTCCTTCCTTCTTTACTGCTGTTCGTCCTTCATTCTCTCTTTACCTCCTTTTCCTCCCCACACTCCTCCCCCCTCCTCCCCTTCTCCTTTGCGTACCTTCTTTCTTTCAAGCCTTATTTCCATTCTTCCTTCATGTATTTTTTCCCACTTTCTTTCCCTCCCTTTCCCGTCTTCCTCCTTCCCTCTTTTTCCGTTCTTCCTCCTTTTTTCCTTCCATCCTTCCTTCCTTCCTCCTTTTCTTCCTTCTTTCTGTCTTCCCCTTCTTCTCTTTCATATGTTCTTTCTTTCCTCCCTTCTTCGACTTTCCCTCTTTCATTTAGTACTTGCATCCCGCCCTTTTTACGTTCCTTCCTTCCCTACAGTTTTCCTTCTGCTCCACCTTATTCCTCCTGTCTGCTCCCCCCCCTCTTGCCCGCGCTGCCAGGGAAAGGGACAAACAAGCTCAGCGTGGTGCTATCAGTGGTGTTATCATCAGGCGATAACAGAAAACGATCTGCCAATTGCTGCCGGTGCCATTCCAGCCTCATTGTGCCAGAGTGCGTTTGATGCTTTCTGGCTCACGAGAAACAGGTTGCGTCTGTGAGCCTTGTTTCTCTGTCTGTCTGTCTGTCTGTCTGTCTGTCTCTCTCTCTCTGTCTCTCTCTCTGTCTCTCTCTGTCTCTCTCTCTCTCTCTCTCTCTCTCTCTCTCTCATACACACACACAAACTCTCTCTCTCTCTCTCTCTCTCTCTCTCTCTCTCTCCCCCCCCCCCCCCCCTTCCTTTTATCTTTTCCTTCTCCTCTCCCTCTCTCCCCCGTTCTCTATCACCCCGCATATCTCTTTCTTTTTATTTTTGTTTTGCTTTTTCCTCTCTGTCTTTCTCCCTTTCTTTCTCTCACCCTAATCTTAAATCTGAATTTTTCGGAATTTCAATCAGTGTTAAATAATTCTGCGTCGGGTAGCAGAGAGAGAGAGAGAGAGAGAGAGAGAGAGAGAGAGAGATGACACAACCTTTTTTTTTAATCTTTCCATGTTTTTTGTTGTTGTTGTTTGTAGTCTGTTTTGGCAGGCTGGTTTTGGCTGAACGGTAGGGGATGAAGTGGTGAAGACAGCAAGACATCTGGAGGTCATGACCTGAGTTTGGAACGTTGTTTGCTGTTGTTCCGATGACGTTTTTAAGTGCCTGAGAGCGTGCATGTGTCTGTCTGTTTACGTCTGTGTGAGAGTTTGCAGAAAAAAAAAAAAAAAAAAAAAGAGCATCAGTGGGCGGTATGTATTTGTATATGCATGTGTGTGTGTACCTGTGTTCATGTATATGTGTGCCAAAAAGTGTTAAAGCATTTTTGTGTCTCTTTTGTGTCATAAATTGCTTTAAAAATGAGAGGTAGTTTGCATCCTACCTTTAGGGCTGGCCAAGTAGTGACAACGCCTCTGCCCCGTTGGGTCGGACCGACGACAGCAGAGGGGGTGCGGGTCCCTAATTGCCGACACGTCCGTCCTGATACACCTGGACCTGCTGCACTGAGGCGATAAAATGATACTAAAATTCTCTCTCTCTCTCTCTCTCTCTCTCTCTCTCTCTCTCTCTCTCTCTCTCTCTCTCTCTCTCTCATATTGTCAAATCTATAAACTGTTACGGAACTACATCCTCATAACTTGAGAAAGTAGAAAAAAAATGAGTACTATAAGCAATATGTATAATCCGTTCACTTCTCCGAATCCGAAAAAAAAAAAAAAAAAAAAGTCATGAGTTTGTTAGTCCGCACGGATCGGAGGACGTTAATAACATTGACGTGTTTCTTTCTCCTCGTTCTGTTACCCACCGTCAAGTCTTTCATTGTGTCTGCCCTCCACCTCATTGTTCCCCTACATTGCACACCTACAGAAAAAAGAAACACGCGGAACAAAGCAACAGTAAACAAAGAAAACCCACAAACTAAACGACAAAAGAAAAGAAAAAAAAACATTTGAGCCATAAGTCAGCGGATTCTGTCAGCGACTGGTATCAGCGCACACCCCTACGCCCCCCGCCCCCCTCCCCGATAAAGAGATAACTGCTTTGTGTCTATCGATCATTGTGTCATGCCAGAACCTGTGTGTCGGCTTTGATGAGCTACTTCTTCTGTTCGTCTGGACTTACACTGATATATGAGCTCAAATGGAAACAGAGAAAGACTTCTTTCCTTCTTCTTCTTCTTTCTTCTTCTTCTTCTTCTTCTTCTTCATCTTCTTTGACTGCTGACAGCTTCTTTCCGCTGCTTCGTCGATACTGATCAACTGTTGTTGGGGCGAGGGGGGTGGGGGGAGGAGGGGTGGGGATGGGGATTGGGGGGGGTTCGTTTTTTTCCTGGAAAGTTGTGATCTTTTGTCGTCGCTTGTCGTTTTTTGTTTTGTTTCGTATGTTTGTGTGTGTTGCTCGTTTTGATTTTCTTTCACAATGGTCGGAGTTACGAATGTAACTTCTGGCGTTGGTGACCTGAATTTCAAGAGATTTGTTAGCTGTGTTTGGCGTCTGTTTGCCAGCGCCCCTCCCCTCCCTCTGCACTTTATACCCATCTCATTTCCTTTCTTCTCTTCCAACCAAACCTACGCCCCAGCCTCACATTCAGATCAGCCGCGCTACTTTTGCGCACATTAGTCAGTGAAAGGCTGAATACATCTTGTGATAAGATAATGCAGACAGTTAAAGATTAAAAAAAAAAAAAAGTAATAATAAATAAATAAATAAATAAAAACATTGTCTTATTGTCTCTCTTGACCCGTTTCACCACAAAACAGGATACGTTGACTCAGGGGAAACAACACAATCTTTGAAATCTGCACAAAGTTCAGTTATTTCCCTTTCAATCATTACACGCCGATTCGCTTTCAGTGAAATGCGGCACACAAGGGGTTAAAGGGGATCTACCCTTTAATTAACGTGGAGAACGTCATGCAATGTATGATGACGTGCAGTTTCAGAAGAAACATAAATGACCTGCAGGGCAGACAAGAGTCGAGGGAGGGCAACAGGAGCAAGGGTGGGGAAAGGTTAGACATACTTGACACAACTCACACAATGCTTGAAACTCGGGTTATGATCTGTAAAATCACTGCCACAGTCACGATTCCAGCCGCGTGTTTAAAAGAATGAATGATGATATAGATATTTTCCGCGAGAAAACAAAACGGCATCATCACTACCAACAAAACTGGCCGTCATTGTGGAAATAGTCAACAGAAACCCTTGACCCGTAAAAAAAATCACCCCCCTCCCCTTTCTCCTCCCCCCCTCCCCACGCGCCTGTCTCAGCTTCTGGTGAGCAAAAAGAAGTTTGCCAACTAGCACAGAGGGTCTAACATCTCTCTCTCTCTCTCTCTCTCTCTCTCTCTCTCTCTCACACACTCACACACACACACACACGCACGCGCCCCCCCCCCCCCCCCCCCCCCCCCCCCCCCCCCCCCCCCCCCCGCGCGCGCAACACACACACACACGCACACACACACACACACACACTGCCTTACTTTGAAGTGAACCGGTAGAAGCCGTCCATTGAAACTGACACTCAAGTTCAGACATGACACAATGATCGACAGACACAGTGTTGTTATCACGTTGACGAAGCAGGTTATCTTTTTTTTTTTTTTTTTTTTTTTTGCTGTCCCAACCTCTGCGCCACCTCAGAGGGAGTGCACCCACGCCGCTCATTCCGACACCCCGTCCACAGCCACAGCCCGGTCAGCCCCGCCGCAGCCCCGGCACCGGCAATCCACAGGGAGCAGTCAATGTCAAGTCGTCAAGAGGCAACCCACCGGAGGAGACACTGCACTGCTGCCGAGTCACTTCAGTGGTGTTCAATGGCGCCTGTTCTGATCTAACATACGCAGGACACCACCTACTAAGCCCCCTACTGACGACAATAATTGCTTAGTCGCGGAGCCGGCGTGAGTGAGCTCTCCCCCGGAGGGCGCCACCACGTCCGTCCAACGACAGCCCCATGCACTCGCCGATACCGGTGACCCCGACGGAACCAAACCAAGGCCACAGACGTGGAGAGGACATCGAAAACTGAGGTCACCACCATGAGAGCAGGGCATGAAGGGCCACAGAATTTGAGACTTTTTTTTTATGCTGATCGATGAGGATGATTATGATGATGCTACGGATTCCATTTCGGTCTGAGACTACATGACAGGGCTGTACTCTACGCTTCCTTTCATAATATATCCCGGCGTCAAACCAGGCCCGAGAGATACAGACACCTGCAGTGTTCGTCAGAAATTTGAGCAACACTCTCAGAAACGCATCCATTTAGTGGATGAAACTCGACTGTGTGGTCCCAGTCTTCCCAACTGAGTCCGCAGCAACTCAACTCTGGGTAGGAGTCGGTCGGGGCAGAAAAACCCACATGACTTCTGATGGGATTCGAACCCACGACCTCCCAGCCGGGAGTCCGCGACGCTAACCACTTCGCCACGGCGGCTGGTACGAAGCAGGTTATCTCTTTGAGAGAGGGCCGCTTATGCTAGTCAATGACCGGATCCGCCAACTTTTTTTCCTGAGTTTCACAATAGCTTCTGTTTTTTTCTCTATGCTAGTGCATGGAATACTTCGAGTATGGGACCATTCTGAGCAGGAGTGGCAGCTGAAGACCTGGGGAGAAGTGGAGGTTCACCTAGGCCCTGTACGCCATGCCAGAACTCAGCATCACCCGGAAGACAAAATCTATCAGCTTTCCATTGAAGATAACACTCTCCAAGTCTCTGGTGATCTCCGCCCTTCTCTGTGGCAGTGAAAACTGGACACTGTCGGCTGATTCGGAGCGAAACATACAGGTGGTCAGAAGTCAATGCTACAGATGAATGATCCCCATCTCCAGCAATGAACGTACAACACGGGGCTATGTCCGACAGCATGCCAACACATCTGATGACAGGAAAGCAGCACTCCTCGCAGTTATCAAGCACTGTCAGCTGGCCTGGCACTGGCATACGCCTCGCCATGACTCCAGGTCCGAAGGCTTTCTGTAAGGTGTGGCGCAGAGTGAACGTTCTGGTGGCAGACTGAAGAACCCCTGGACTGGTCTAGATATGTAACATCTCTACCCCGTCGCGCATGATTGAGGGCAGTCTTGTAACAATCCCTGACAGCCAAGTGTCCGTTTGGATACCTACCAGTCTGTCATTACTGGACAAGAACGATGAGTGAAAAAGTCTTTCTTGATGCAGGAAACGAGTGGTAGTATGACCCAGATGCAAAGGAACGTCAGGGGAAGAACATAAGAAGCACGAAAATGAGAACCACATTACTTCATTTTTACCCAGATGTCTTGCTTTTAGCAAATCATGCATGTCATTGAGCAGGAAAGACACATGCAGAGGGCATCTGTGGTGGAGAGAGAGAGAGAGGGAGAGGAGAGAGAGAGAGAGAGAGAGAGAGAGAGAGAGAGAGAGAGAGAGAGATTAATCTTTTCGATCTGTCTGAACAGCACTTCCCAGCATCAGCCCATAATCTAAAATTGTATTTAAAGTTGATTTGTTTGTAACTGTTATCTTGCGTCGTCCGAGGCGATTTGTTTTAGAAGCAGTTTCTTCACAACGATAAGTGATCTTTTTTGGGAAACATTGCTGAGCTTACCGTAGCCTGGAGAATCAGCAGGGGCAGACAAGCGATACCAGATACAGCCAACATCATGTGTGAAAGTATGGTCACAAACTCCAACATTTCTGCTGTATTCAAGATTCCAAGAGATGCCTGACTCAGGCAGCGCCATTCCTGAAATTCATGTCACAAACAGCAACATTTCTGTTCCACTCACGACGTCCATCATTGGCGTTACAAAAAACCAACCAAAAAAAAAAAAAAAAAAAAAGAAAGAAAGAAAGAAATAAGAACTTCCCCAAAAAGGAGAGCCCCACAAGTCACATCATCAGAACCGTTCAGCATGGAAGGAACAATGGAAAAAGGAAAGAACTGAGACAGACAGACAGACAGACAGAGAGAGAATAGATAAGTACTGATGCGCTTTCTTACACCCAGTCCTCGGCCTGACAAGGGACGACAAAAGGCAGTGAAAGGAAATGATGTATAAAAACAAACAAAAACGGAAACAAAACGGTCATGCAGTCGCAATAGACAGAAATGAATATCACATGAAAAGAAAACAGAAATGAATGCACAATAAATGATGGGGAAGAAGAGGAGTTGGGGGTGGGGGTGGGGGGGCATATAGAAATGTACTACATTGGACAATTAGCATGTATAATAAAACAGACAATGAAATTAATGTGACAAAGTACAGAGAGAGAGAGAGAGAGCTGCTTGATTATTTCGGACGTGACCAACATGTCACACCGGATCTTAAGTAAATGTTAGCGAACCGCCCAGACAAACGTGGACAAACGAGTCACAAGACAAAAACACGACGCGTTGCGATCTCTTAGGTCTTTTTCAGGCAAGATACAAACAAATAGGACAACGAAAATTCACTTAGATTTGATCGCTTCAGAGTTCTGCGCAAGGAAGGCGTTGGATGAGAACGAGGCTGTTGGAAGGGAAATAATGTGTGAGTCAAGGTCGTAATGATGATAATTATATATACTAATAGGAATACTAATAATGTTCAGAATATTGAAAAAATAAATTAAGACAGGATTACTACCACTCTTGGTGACAGTAAGGCAATAGCAGCATAGTATGGGAGAAAGGAGAGTGGGTTAGAGGATTCTTTAACAGCAAGGTTGCCGTGGCCACAGTCCAGCGGCGAAGGCGATGCCAATGCTAGTGGAGGTAGTACAGTACTAGCAATAGCATTACTGATGATACTGCTAACAACCATTGTGAAGGTTACGGTAATAAAAGCATGATACAGAATATATTTAGAAAATACAGTTTTTACAATATTCATAATGAATAAATAAGATTAAATAAATAAATGAAAACATAAGTTGTAAAAAAAAATGATAATAATAAACGCATAAATAAATAATTGAAAAATAACAATAGTAATAGAATGAATAAATAAAATTAATAATCAATCAAAAAATATCAGTAATAGTAACGATAAGGTATTAATACTATGGGGGAGAAAATTTTTAAAAGCAATATCAGTAATAGTAATTATAAGGTATTAATGTTAATATTAAGGGGGATGGGGAAAAAACAAAACAAAAAAAACATCAAAAACCACGGGGAGGGGGGGAGAGGGGAGGACAGGAAGAACGGAAAGGAAAGGAAATAGAAGATATAAATGATTGGAAGGATGGAATCTAATAGGTATTTCAATAATTATATTAATAGTTTTGTTGATAATGGTGATTGTAACTCTACTGTAATGGTAATGATGCTATAGGAGGCTAGAAAAGTGGTTATCTGGAATGTAAGAAATATTGTAAAGAATGATAATGACATTAATGAAAGTCGTAAATATAACATTTGTAATAGTTAGGGAGTTGTAACAAAAGGTATACTGATTAGCTAGATAAATGAAATTAAATAAAAAATGTTTGCAAATATATATATATATATGTATTATATATATATATATATATGTGTGTGTGTGTGTACGTGTGTGTGTGTGCGGGCGAAAGAGAAGAGCGAGAGAGAGCGTGTGTGTGTGTGTGAGAGAGTGTGTGTGTGTGTGTGTGTGTGTGTGTGTTGCCCCTCCCCTCCCCCAGTTAGTATGTAAACCCATCCCCTTCTTCCCTCCACCCTCATAGCATCAACACCATAAAGTAACAAGTACCTATCCACCACTGCAATCTCAGCCCAAAATATCCTCCCACAAAAACACACATACTACCATATCTCCCACTATTTACCTCACACATAACTTATAGCTATCTTCCTTTCCCTTCTCACCACACTCTCTCTATTTCTCACATCAGTCTATTGTTTATTCAGATACTTGTCCACTCCATTTTCTCATTTGGTTTTCTTTTAATTTCATATACTATTTCCTCAACATGAACTTCTGTTCCATCTTCCCTCTTTCCTGTGCATGTGTTGTGTAGATGTTGATAAATATGTGGATCGCCCCCCTCCACACACACACACACACACACACGCACGCACGCACGCACGCACGCACGCACATCCACGCACACACACACTCTCTCTCTCTGTTTCTCTCTCGCGCGCGCGTGCGCACACACACATATACACATATACATATACAGACATATATATATATATATATATATATATATGCAAACATTTTTAATTCAATTTTATTTATTTATTTATCTAATCAGTATACCTTTTGTTACAACTTCATAACTATTACAAATGTTATATTAACTACTTTCATTAATGTAATTATTATTCTTTACAATATTTCTAACATTCCAGCTCACCACTTTTCTAGCCTTCTATAGCATCACTACCATTACTGTAGAGTTACAATCAGAATATTAATAAGACTTAATATAATTATTGATATACTTATTAGATTCCTTCCTTCCCATAACTTATATCTTCTATTTCCTTTCTGTTCTTCCTGTCCTTCCCTCTCCCTTCACCCTTCATTTTTGTTGATGTTTTTGTTTTTTGGTTTTTTGTTTTGTTTTTCCTTCCCCTTAGTGTCAGTATTAATACCGTATCATTACTATTATTGATATTGTTATTTTTTCCATTGATTATTATTTTTTATCTATTCATTCTATTACTATCATTATTTTTCAATTATTTATTTATGCATTATTATTGTCAATTTTTTTCCAACTTACGTTTCATTTATTTATTTATTTATTTTTTTATTTATTCATTATGATTATTATAAAACTGTGTTTTCTAAATATATTTCTGTATCATGCTTTTATTACCGTAACCTTCACAATGGTTGTTAGCAGTATCATCAGTAATGCTATTGCTAGTACTGATACTACCTCCACTAGCATTGACATCGCCTTCGCCGCTGGGACTGTGGCCACGGCAACCTTGCTGTTTAAAGAATCCTCTAACCCACTCTCCTTTCTCCCATACTATGCTGCTATTGCCTTATTGTCACCAAGAGTGGTAGTAATCCTGTCTTAATTTATTTTTTCAATATTCTGAACATTATTAGTATTCCTGTCAGTAATATAATTATCATCATTACGACCTTGACTCACACATTATTTCCCTTCCAACAGCCTCGTTCTCATCCAACGCCTTCCTTGCGCAGAACTCTGAAGCAATCAAATCTAAGTGAATTTTCGTTGTCCTATTTGTTTGTATCTTGCCTGAAAAAGACCTAAGAGATCGCAACGCGTCGTGTTTTGTCTTGTGACTCGTTTGCCCATGTTTCTCTGGGCTGTTCGCTAACATTTATTTAAGATTTATTTGGAGATCCGCCTGCAGTCGTCTCACTTTGCAACTACGTCACACCGGGTGCAGCAGTGACGGTTGATTTCTACGCCACTTAAAATTGACACCGCTGTTCGATTGACAGCGCTTGTGGATGCCTGAAGGAAAAACGGCAGACCGGTTACAATTAAACACACACACGCGCGCGCGCGCGCGCGCGCGCACACACACACACACACACACACACACACACACACACACACACACAGATTTCCTTCAATTCATTTGAAGAAGCGAGTACTGGCTTGACAAGAGAAAGGCGCCAGACTCTTGTTTAGAGATCAGGGGGTCGATTACCACTCGAGAGACATCGGGTTGGAGGAGATTTTCTCCTTGGAGTTGGCATTTGTGCAGACTGCGGTCTCCTCCTGATCCTTCAGATGAGACTTTGGACAGAGAACCAGTGCACGGACGCATGCATGCACAATCTTGCTTGCGTGTTAAATTCCATTCTACCTTTGGGAAAAAGAGCAGATCATTGTGTGCTGGTGGGATGGAAAACACGAAAATTAAAGACATGCACGCTAGCCATAATCCCCGAAGACAGAATGTTTCTACCTTGTTGCTGGAATAAAAACAGAAAGGTCGCATACCCAAAACAAACAAACAAACAAAAAAGTCACCAGATGTGAACCTAGGGGTTCTAGCTAGGGAAGCATGGGAAAAAAAAATCAAAGAAATGGGATATATCTTTAACAGTGATGGAGTCATGGGCTTTTGTGTGACTAAAAATCAGCCGCCGCTGCGAAATGCTGAATGGGTGAGGCTAAAGGAAAGCAAAACAAACCGTACGAAGTCTCAGACTCAGGTGAACAGAAGAAGCTGCCCACGGCAGCTGATGCAGAGGATCGCGCGTAGCACAATGATAAATGGACAGTGTTGTTATCACCTTGACAAGGGAGATTTCTCCTGTTGTCAGGGTGGCGGTTACGAGTCCCTGACACGATCCAGCCTTAAAAAAAAAAAAAAAAAAAAAAAAAAAAAAAGGCGTGTGTTTTTATGTCTCATAGGTTGTTAATGCTTTCCATGTTCCTTGACAAAGGAGATAGACTGAAAGAATGAGAGATTACGGAGCTGGAACAAACTTGGGCAGAAGGAAAGAATGGAACAGAAAGAAGAAAGAACAAGATGCAAAGCATATAAACGTACTCCCAGTTTATCCTGAATACGCGTGAGATATTCCATAAAGAGGTAAAACCGTCTTGGGCTGGTGTAACCGTTAGTGATGGCTATTCTGGTAAACAGGAGCCATTGTAGCCGTTAGTAACGGCTATAACGGTAAACTAAAACGTCGTGCATCATCCCGTCGCCCATAATGAACATACCTACAAATTTTCAGAAAGATCGGTCAAGTACTTTCTGAGATATTCCATAAAGAA
>JADBJO010000307.1:732500-735000 GCA_016801955.1 Conus betulinus
TTCTGCTGTTCATTGTAGTGGTATACACAAGTAACAAAGAAAGAACAAAATTCATAACTTTGATCATTTACTGCATACACTTCTATGGCTTACTGCAAACAAAATCCAAGATGACTTTAGACATATTTCGCGACATGAAAGTTACAGACCTCATAAACAGTAATCATGATAGGAACACCTGAGTAGTATTTCTTACGTGTAATATTTTACATCAGCGTCTCAATGCGCTAACACCTGAGTAGTATTTCTTACGTGTAATATTTTACATCAGCGTCTCAATGCGCTAACCATCCGAAAATGCACTCACATTGCTCCCTGTGTGAAATTACGGATTTCGGTTTGAGATTTGCTTTGCGGGTTCAGTGAACTCGGAACAGGAGGAGATGCTTTAACTGTCGTAGCATAGCCTGGCCTGCCACTGAGTTTCCAAAAAGACCATCTTTAGGGTGGGAGATAGAGTAGATCTATCACCTGTAGTTTATATATCATTGATGTCAACCCTCTCTGCCGTTGATACATTAACATTCAGAAACACGGGATGTCATCGTTCTTTAGACCCACCAAGACAGCTGTAGCAGTACGCGTTTTGTAAATATATGAGCAAAGAATATAGAGGCGTATGTAAATAAGAAATAACGAAGATAGACTGACATATGTTTCAGTCAGTTCCAGTTTGTAATTTCTGCCTTCCGGTTGTACAAATGTGGTGTGGCGTATATGGTCAGGTCCGCACGCAGTGACGCCTTTTGGAACCTTCTGCTTGCCTCCCCTCCCAATCGGATTTGTTCTTGTGACTAAAACGAACAAACACGAGAGAACAAAAAGTGCGCGAAGCGGGCGCCTTTCCCACTTCCTGATAACAGTCAAGACCGGGAGGGGGGCCTCAAGTGGCGCTGTCTTCCTCATTCTTTCTATCGCTTCCCCGTCTTCATCCTCTTCCCCTCTTCCTTCTCCTCCTCCTCCTCCTCCTCCTCCTCCTCCTCCTACTATCCCTCCTCCCCCTGCTTCCACAATACATTCTCTTCCTCCTACTCCTTCCAGTCCCACTCTTCAACCTCTGTTCCTTCCTCCTGTCATTGCCCTTTCCCAGCCAGAGACTGAGAGAGTGAAGGGAACAAACAAGCCCCGCATGTTGCAGTCAGCGTTATCGTCATCGCCATCGTCATCATCACCCGCCCAGTCAACGGCAGAGAATGGTCGCTGTCTGTATTCTTGCAGACCCATAGTGTTGGCAAAAGCTGAACGCTACTACTCGGCTGAAACGAGAAAGAAATGGCATTTTGATTCTCCAGGCCATGTTGTCGTCTTCTCCGAGACCGCTGACGAACTTTCAAGACAATTCCTTCCACAGAGTGCCGGGGCTTTCTTGGTGTTGGTCTGTTTTAGCTGCCGTGAAATGGTCTGATTACGTTTGACTGAACGCCTTTCATCTGCAGTCCGTTTCCGCTCATTTTCTTTTCAGCGCGGCTGAAATTCTGATGAAGTTTTCATTTCCGAAAAAGCAGTACGCTTCTGACGTTCTGCGGAAAGTGTGGAATTAAAAAAAATGGTGGTGGAAGTGATGTGTGCGGTCGCTGTCACAAGTAATCGGCCATGTTTGACCTCACTCAAACCTGAAAATAATGTTTCTGGAATGACCTCTTTCGTCTGCAGATTGCAAACCGCTGTGGTTTCCTGTGGGGCCAGATCTTGAACGAGAGGCATTTGAAATTTCCGACTACTGCCAATGAAATAATACCACACCACAGCATAAAAAAGTATAGTGAAAGAGCACAAAGGCTAAAGGATGGCTGGGGCAAATGGGATGGAGAGGGGTGTGTGGAAGGTTGCGATGGCAGAGGGCGTAGATTGTCAATCTGAACTTTTTAAAGGATGTATCATAGAGTCCATGTTTGAACGACACTCCCAGCATCTTTTCTCCACCCTTCTCCAGCCTCCAACAGCCATCCCAGCACTTTCCTCTCCAAATGCTACATCTGAAAAGAAGAGGGGAGAACTGCGAGCGAAGCGTCGGTGAAGGATTCGCCGGGAAAAAGAAAAGTCGTTCAGATATTTTCCAGTATCGATGTGGGTGGACGGGTCCTGTGGAAGCCTCAACAACTTTACAGTTTCAGAGGGATCCGCAGTCAGATGGTTTGAGCGCGCGAATGACTCGTGGGGTAAGATTTTTTCGACTTGAAAACCACCTTTGACCACTCATTAGTGAATGCGTAATTACTGGCGATATGAGCCTACTGCTTTTAAAAGCTGTAATGATTATTTTTAACTGAGAGTATTGTTACATGGCCACTCATTTTCATGCTTTTCGGTCTGATACAGCGGTCACACGTTATAACCTTAAAAATGATAATGATGACCCGTGAAAAGAAGTGACCGTGACATAGTGCATGCAGAGTGGTATTATTGGTATCTTTATACGGCACGTTAGTCCCCACTTTCCCAGTTGCAGAAACCAGAAGCTGAACATTGTATTTGAAAGACTGTTTAGCAAACTGCAAAA
>JADBJO010000307.1:740000-765000 GCA_016801955.1 Conus betulinus
GCTGTAAACCTCGAGTCAGTGTGAAGGCTTGGTACTTCGCGTGGATGTGCTTTACGTTTAAATCATTTAATCGATGTGAATCCTTGAAAGCGATGAGCATGTTGGTTGTGTTCTCCATAATGCGTTTACGAGAAGGATGTATTTTTGATGGATTTATCATGTGTGGTTTTGTGAAGATGGCGTATACCCATACTGGGTTGTCTGACAATGTATTGGATACAAGTGATTCTGTGTGTTGGTCGTCATTCATGTCATCTTGTATGGTTTTTTCGACGGGGTTTGCTGGGGAAAATGTCCCTTCACTATTCATCTTTCTGCGATTAAAGAACCACTCCTTCCAGTTTTCAAAGTTTAGTTGACTGGGTATTGCTTTTTTGTCCGTGCTTGGTGTTTCCTGAGCAAAATCTCTTCCGATCTTCAGCCGGGTGGCTGTGGTCTTGCCGCCAGATCCTGTAGAATGCACGTTCTTCATTTCGTTTGGGATGGGATCACCAGTGATCATATTGACTTCCTTCAGCTGGTGGCCAAGAGTTGGGCTTCGTGATGAAGATCTTGCCATCGCTGCAGCTGGAAGTGCAGGTGCAGTCTGTGCATATCCCGTGGGTCCTTCACTGGATGCAGGTCAAGGCTGTGGCCAGGTCTGGGGGCAGCTGACCCATGAATAAGCTGTGCATGTAGTCTTGGTAAAAACAACTTTCTCATCTGGAGAAACAGACAGGCGCACGCGTATGCACGCACACACACGCACGCACACACACACACACACACACACACACACACACACACACACACACACACACACACACACACACACACACACACACGATTGTCGTCTGTATGTACCCAAGCAGACATGCACACACACGTATGCGCGGGCGCGCGCGCACATTCACACACACAAACACACACACTCTCTCTCTCTCTCTCTCTCTCTCTCTCTCTCTCTCTCTCTCTCTCTCTCTCTCCCCCCCCCCCCCCCCCCCCCCTCTCTCCCCCCCCCCCCCCCCCCCCCCCCCCCCCCCCCCCCCCCCCCCCCCCCCCCCCCCCCCCCCCCCCCCCCCCCCCCCCCCCCCCCCCCCCCCCCCCCCCCCCCCCCCCCCCCCCCCCCCCCCCCCCCCCCCCCCCCCCCCCCCCCCCCCCCACTCCCCCCCCCCCCCCCCCCCCCCCCCCCCCCCCCCCCCCCCCCCCCCCCCTTCTCTCTCACACACACACACACACACACACACACACACACACACACCAGAACACACAAAACACGCCCACATGATTGCTCGTGCGTTTGCACCCAAGCACACGTGCATCTACACAGTTGCATGTGACGTCTGTAAATAACTTGATACGGTCGCAATCTTCGGTCTCACAGAATGCAATTCACAGAATTTTATAAAACGTTCTGTCCATATCAGACTTTTGTTAGATGAAACAGATGAAAATAATTATTTCTAGGAATGGTCGTACCCTCTCATGTCTTTTTCACAGATTATTGTACATATATGAAATTTGATTGGATTGCCGTGATAGTTCGATGTGTTGATAGAATGTATTGTACTTTTAATGGATGGAGTGCTTTGCCTTTATTTTCGTGATTATGGAATCTTTTTTGTATATAACTGTGTCCAAGAAAAAAAAATATTGTTAAAAATCCAGAAATTTGACAAGTACTGACTAGGTCAGGACATGACAAAAATGGCGGCTAACACCCCTTCGTTTTCTGAACCACATCAGTAATAATAAATGCACAATGGAATTAAAAGAGTTGTTTTTGCTTTTTCAAGCTTCTTAAATTACCATTTAACAATTATCAAAAACGGATTATGTTTTTTTTTTTCTTTTGACTTTGTGTCAGACTCATTAATTGGCCCAAGACTGTGGTTTCCAGCAACTAAGAAATACGGCTAAATGTAATGGAACACATGAATTCCTTCAATGCTTCACTTAAGCAACGAAACGAGAAGCATGGCCGTAAGAATGCAAAAGCCGGTATCGTTTTTCGTTTTTAACAAAACATACAGAAAGAATAGACCAACGTTCAGACGTGCAACTGGAGAAACCTGTCTTAATAAGTACGGTGCTAGGGATGTACAACAGTCACACACAAGTATACTGTGTACGGAACCATGTAAAAGAGAGGTGCCTCCAACCTGTCTGTTGGTGGTGCAGGCAATGTTGGCGTACTGACCCACACAGCGCCCGAGCTCTGTATCTTCATGTGACGTCACCGTGTCCTTGGCGCATTCTCCTAGATGATGCGCCAGCTGACGTAAGGTAGGGGCTGACAAGACCACTCCAGGGCCCCTATGCAGTAAGGCTTCCCGGGAGTCAGTCCCAGCCGACCCTCTCTCTGGGAATGCCGACCCCGGACTGACCCATGTACCAAGGAAGAGCACTGTCCACAGACTGTAGGTACGTCACCAGCTTGCCATAGCGGATGTACACGTCATCATCCGCCCTCATGAACCAATTGAAGCGGTCCCCGAAGTTGTGGAACATGTGACGTAACATTGCGAAGCATTTGTCTCGGGGCGGGTAGTTCTCGTCGCTGACACCCCGAAGCTGCACCACAGGAAGATCGTTGATCCACTGGATCGGTTCGTCCCGGGAAGACGCTTCTGCGTGAATGTTGTTCAGGGTCATCTGTGACTCTTGCTGAACATTCTGTTCGTTGTCTTTCAGATCCGATCGTTCAGCCATCGGCATTCCACGTGGACTCCCACGATTAAGTTCGCCTTTGCCGCGCCGGACGGTCCAGCCGGATGTGTCGAGACCCGACGATGATTCAGGTCGGTCGTCGCTTCCGATATAGAAGACTATCGCTCCAGACGCTTCTTTACCCCAGGTGGAATAGATGGCTGAAGCACGTGTGGTTAGGTTCTCACGTGACGTCATGATTCCTATCATCAGTGAATTGTCGGACGTTCGCATAGTGTCATGCTCGATGTTTGCGGACCGAAGTTCGGTTCTGACCACGGCGCAGGGACCCGAACCAACAGCCGCATGTCTCCTCAGGACAAGACTCCACCCCGCCACACACCCGAGCATCAGCAGAGGTACATCGATCACCAGCCGCTTCCATTTCACACGCATGTCGGAGCCGATTCGTGGTTGATGCGAATGTTCAAAGTTGAAAAAATCGGGGCTGGAAAAAAAGGTTAGTTAGCACGAGTCAAAAGAATCAACTTATCTACAACTATAACACAAAAATAGGATGTCCACTTAATCAAAGATTAAAAAAAAAAAAAAAAAAAAAAAAAAAAAAAAAAAAAACTCTCTCTGTCTCTGTCTCGTCTCACCACTGACTGTTATCGATATAAGTATTTGCCAATTGGACTTTTAGCTAAGTGCAAAAAGAAAAGATATGTTTCACTTGCTAACAGGAAAACATTTTGAATAGGCTGTACAGACGCATTTGGAATGAATTTTTTTTTTTCATTAAGTTACACACAAGAATGTGATCAGCTGAAATGCTATGGCCACATATACAATGTACATTTTTGACATACTTTGTTTTTAAACAATCCAGTTTCCATCTACAGATTAAGGAACTTATCTGTCGTCTACGATAAATATTTTGATCGTACTTACTTAACTTTTCATGCATATTTTTCATTTCATTGTGTAAACCAAAAACACCCAGTTTCTCTTTCTATCAAATGAAAATGAGAAAATTGTACTTTTTCTGCCAAAGTATAGCACTCTTGCACTGACATAGATAGTTTAAAAAATGCGAATCTGAAGACTGTTTTGCTCCTCTCTCTGCTAGAATATCAACTTTTTCATTATAATATAACCCACAGTGGGAGGGCACCCAAAGAAATGTTATTTCAGTGTCTCTGATTGAGAGGAAATGTACTAAATTATGTATTTCAGTGATCATCTCAGGTCGAACTTTTAATTCAAAATTCTTCATTGCAGTAAGAACTGACTTGGAATCTACACATAAAACAACTTTACATAAATTTTGAGGGTAATCAACAACAAACTTTAAAGCCATAATTATAGCAAATAACTCAGCAGTGAATATAGATTTTTTTTTTTTTCCGAGATAATAAGACTTTTTTTGTTAAGGCCTGGGATAATGTATGCTGCACCTGCATGTTCATTGATTAATGATCCATCAGTGTATATCTTAAAATGGTTGGAATAGTGATCATGCAAATGCATTTTGACATTGGATAACAATAAATTAGTATTTTCAGCCTTTGTTAAATCTGTATGCTCAATGTCAAAATGTGCTCGTATTAGTTTCCAGGGAGGGAGGGACAGGAGACACAATAGATCTTTTTGCAATAGATGTTAGTTCGATATCTGAGGATTTCTAAAATCGAAGTATATGTTCTAAGAGTCGTTTGAGATGATATGTTTTTAGCCCTTTTGGGAAAATCGGTGTCCGATTTAATATTTATTCAGGGCCTAAATTATTGTCTATAGTAGAACTTCTTATAACAAATTTGGTGCATGCAAGATTCCTATATTCTTCCAGTGGTAATATCCCAGCAGCACTATATGCTTTTGTACAAGAGGCATGGACTGGTAGTCCCATGGCTAACTTATATGCTTTGGAATCAATACTTTGAAGTTTTTTCAGTAAGTATTTGGGTGCACTGAAGAACACCTCTTGTGCATACGTTAATTTTGATCTAACCAGTGCAGTAGAAAGGTGCAAAAGTGTAACTGTGTCCTGAGCCCAAGCATGCTTGCTAATAATCTTTAATAGATTTAAAGTTTTTCGAGCTTTTGTTAGAATATGCTCTATATGAAAATTCCATGACAACTTTGATGTTAAATTTACTCCAAGGAATTTCACCATTTTTGTATATTTAATGGGTATGCCGTTGACTTGAAATAAAGGCATATTAACTGGATCAGATCCAGTGTTAAATAACATCATGTGTGTTTTTTCAGTTGATATTTGCAAACCATTTTCAGTCATGTAAGCAGAAAGGGTATTTAATTCTTTTTTTGATATAACTTTTTTGATATAGTTTGTGATCTGACAGGTGTACTTTTTTTTAATGTCACTTTCATCCATATGCATATGTCATCTGCATATTGGGCTAGCTCTATGTTCTTAGTAATTTTTGTGGGTAAATCGTACATCAGAATATTAAAAAGTACAGGGGCAATAACAGACCCCTGAGGAATGCCCATGTGTAATTTTCTTCTTGTAGAGTAAGAGTTCCCTACCTTTTTGTTCTAATATATCTATTTCTAAGAAGTCTTTAAGAAAATCATAGATGTTTCCTGATAATCCAATCTCTTTAAGTTTATAAAGCAAACGAGAGTGCCATACTTGATCGTAAGCTTTAGTGATATCAAAAAAGGTTGCTAGTAAGCATTTTCTCCTCCTGGAAAACTGATGTTTTTAATCTGAGTGGTAAGTTTGACCAAATGTTCAATAGCACTTCTACCCTTTCGAAAACCTGCTTGGTTTGTGGGAATAACTTTGTTCTTTTCGCAAAAGTAGTTCAGTCTATTTAAAACAATTGTTTCATAAAGTTTACAGACATGAGAAGTTAATGAAATAGGTCTGTAACTATCTATACTATCTTTCAGTTTACCTTCCTTGTGAATCGGTACTACTACTGATTCTTTCCATATTTGTGGCAAATGACCTGAGCTCCAGCATTTTTCAAATATTCTAAGTAAAATGCTTATCCATTTGTCTGGAAAATGTTTAATCATTTCATTAGAAATGGCGTCAATCCCAACAGCTGTTTTTTTTGTTTGGGAGAGAATCTATGGCATCTTTCACCTCTTGTAATATAATTGGGGCGTTGATGTCGCTTGTGTCATTATCAGATACATCATTAAAGACACGGGTGGATTCTTTATCCTCTCTGAATTTTCTTTGGTTTTCAGACAACCCATCTAACCTGCTCACTTTAGCAAACTGGTCGGCAAAACGCTTCTGCTTTGTCTGTGGATGAGGGTAACTTGTTATTGTCAAGAATAATAGGATACTCTGGGAGTTTGATTCCATTTTTTATCATTTTTATCTCTTTCCATACCATTCTACTATCTTTATGATCAAATGTGTTTCTTTTGCAAAAGTTATCCCAATAATCCTTTTTGGCTTGTTCCATAACTCTATTACTATGTATATTTGAATGTTTCATTTCCTTAAATTTTTCATCTACCATTTTCCTATCTTGACTTTCCTTAGTGTGCATGTATTCCTAGAGGTGTGTGTGGTGTGTGTGTGTGTGTGTGTGTGTGTGTGTGTGTGTGTGTGTGTGTGTGTGTGTGTGCACATGAGCAAACATACATGCAAAACGCACACACACTACTTGACAGAAGGAATGAAACCAATCGGTTGATGAAAATGATTGACTGAAAGATCAACTGATCTTTAATACAGAAGGCTGAAGATGTTAAGACTAGTTCCAGTTTTATAATACGCCAGTGCAATGCTTACAAATCATCCACGCTGACAAATCAACATCAGCATTTACAATACCATGGGATAGTTTCAAATCAAGGAGCAGTGACGTAACTGAAGACAGAAATAAGAAAGAGTAACACAGTAAATAGATAAATTGAAAAAAAAAAATTTAAATCAAACAAATCGACTCTAGATCTCATACTGATGTTACTCCAGGACACTTGAAAGAAAGCATGTACCTGATTGAAAGATGTAACACGATAGGTAAAAATGTTGGCCATAATGCTGTCTGACGGTGCATTCAGACACGCTAATTTTGCCTTGCAGAATAGTGTACAAAGGGCGAAGGAGTTATCTAGAAATTGAATTTGGCTTAGATGAACCTTGAAATGTTGTAGTGAGTTAATACTCTATGGTATAGGTGAAGGAAGGTCCAGACATGTAGTCTGGACTACTCTGGGTGTGTTTTGCATTGGTCAGTTGAGGAAGCATTTATTGGATACAACGTTGCTTTCCTAAACAGGACGCTGCTTTAACCGGGCAAGGCATGTATTGTTATATTTTAAACGATTAATTTTACATTGTTTATTCAGATGATGTACATCTGACAATTGAAGCATTTCGTGCGCCTGAGGAGAGAGGATGGTGTGTATCAGGAGTGAAACGCAATCTGTTTCACAGACCTCACAACCACCCTTCTCTATTGTTGAAGCGTCACTGATAGGTCATAGTAGCGCAGTAATGTGACTTGCTAAGGTAAGAGGAAGATCTTTCGAGACAATTTTGTAAACCTTGTTAACACAAAAATTGCCGTTACAATTCTTAATCTGTTCTTGTATCTGGAACATTTGTTCATGCACCTGTACACTTAGGATGCAGCATAAACGAAGGTTTAGGCAACTTAGAACTTTAGCTGGAGTTGCGCTCTAGGTGTCTATTCTGATACAGCGACGGGTGTGGCTGGCCAGTCCGACGCGGGAATGACAGTCCCTGTGGCAGAGGGCACAGGTGAAGTCTGACGCTGGTCTGTCTGCCTGGGCTGCAGCCTTTCTTCTCATTCTCTTTTCCGCGTGCTGCTGAGCGAGTGTCTCTTCGAACTTGGAGAGACCTTTCTGCACAGTCTGTCTCCAGGCTGACCGTTCGAGGGCTGTTGCTTCCCAGTTGTGTTCTGGTCAATGTTCAAGGCTTTTTAGTCCCTCTTGCACACGTCTTTGAATCGCAGCTGTGGTCTGCCTGTGGGACGTTTTCCCTGCACAAGTTCTCCATAGAGGAGGTCTTTAGGGATCCGTCCGTCATCCATGCGCACGACATGGCCGAGCCAGCGCATACGTCTCTGTTTCAGCAGCGTGTACATGCTGGTGCATCCGGCTCTTCCAAGACAGTGTTGTTTGGGACCTTGTCCTGCCAGGTGATGTTCAGAATGCGTCGGAGGCTACGCATATGGAAAGCATTGAGCTTTCGCTCTTGTCGGGCACGCAAAGTCCAAGACTCGCTGCCATACAGGAGGGTGCTCACGACGCAGGCTCTGTAGATCTGGATCTTTGTGTGCTCGGTCAGCTTGCTGTTGTTCCATGCTTTCTTTGTCAGTCTGGTCATGGTGGTAGCTGCCTTGCCGATGCGCCTGTTGTGCTCTGCGTCAAGTGAGAGGGTGTCTGAGATATTTGAGCCCAGATAAACAAAGTCATGGACGACATCCAGTTCATGGTCATTGATGCTGATGACTGGGGGAGTCAACATCCTGTCCACATCTGTGTTTTCTTCAAGCTTATGGTAAGCCCGAAGTCTTGGCAGGCATCGCTGAAGCAAGTCATGAGCTGCTGTAGGTCCTCGGCTGAGTGGGCGGTTACTGCTGCGTCGTCTGCAAAGAGGAAGTCACGCAGCACCTCAGCTTGACTTTAGTCTTGGCTCTTAATCTGGAGAGGTTTGAAGAGAGCTTTCCGTCTGTCCTGGTTCGGAGGTAGATACCTTCAGCTGCAGGACCAAATGCGTGTTTCAGCATCACAGCAAAGAAGATTCCAAACAGGGTGGGAGCCAGGACGCAACCCTGTTTCACTCCGCTCCGTATGTTGAAGGCAGCTGATGTTGAGCCGTCAAAGACGACAGTGCCTTTCATGTCTTCGTGGAAGGAGGATGATGATGCTGAGAAGTTTGGGTGGACATCCAATCTTGGGGAGGATCTTGAAGAGGCCATCCCTGCTGACCAGATCGAAAGCCTTTGTGAGATCTATGAAGGCAAGAAGAGTGGCTGCCTTTGTGATATTTCTCCTGAAGTTATTAAGGGTAGAAGATCATATCTATAGTGGATCTGTTGGCACGGAAACCGCACTGCGATTCAGGATAAACTTGCTCTGCAAGTACTTGGAGCCTCTTCAGTACTACTCGTGCAAAGACTTTCCCAACGATACTAAGGAGGGATATGCCACGATAATTATTGCAATCGCTTCTGTCACCTTTTTTTGTACAGTGTGACGACGTTAGCATCCCTCATGTCTTGTGGTACTTACTTCGCCTTCACTCCAGCAGAGGCAGAGGATTTCATGCAACTCGGTGATAAGTGTCTCTTTACAGCACTTCAGTACTTCGGCAGGAATACCGTCTTTCCCTGGTGCCTTGCCAGAGGCAAAAGAGTCCAGGGCTTCGTTGAGTTCGTCTATGGGTGTGTCTCTGTCAAGCTTCCAGTTCTGGTAGGCACTCTATGGCATTCAGGGCATCTTCTTCTGTGACTACATTTTCCCTTGCATATAGCTCAGTGTAGTGTTCTACCCAGCGCTCCATCTGTTGTTCTCTGTCCTGAATCACCTCCCCTGTAGCTGATTTCAAAAGGGCAGTTTTCTTTCTGTGTTGGGCCCAGTGCCTGCTTGATGCCGTCATACATCGCCTTAATGTTGCCTGTGTCAGCTGCGATCTGGATCTGGGAGCAGAGCTGAAGCCAATAATCGTTGGCGCATTGCCTGGCACACTGCTGGACTTTGCTGCGAGCAGCACGGAGAACCTGGAGGTTCTGCTCACTGGGATTGGGATTGGTTTTGTATGCTGTCAGGGCGTTTCTCTTGGCCTCGATGACTGGTGTCATTTCTTCTAAATGGGCTTCGAACCAATCAGCTGACTTGCTGGTCTTTTTGCCAAAGGTGGACATGGCGGCGTTGTAGACAGCATCTCTGAAGTGTTCCCATCGGTCTTGGGCATTTGCAGTGGGTGGGCCAGGGAGAGAATCCTCCAACACGCGCGCGAACTCCTCCACTTTCTTTTCTTTGATCGCGTGTTTTGCTGGTGTCGATGCGAGGCCGGCCCTCCTTTCTCCCTACTGTGCAGTCTCTTCGCACGGAGCTTCACTTTGCTGCACACCAAAGAGTGGTCAGTGTCACAATCGGCGCTCTGGTAGCTGCGAGTGATCTTGATGCTGGAAAGGTTGACACGTCTGGTGAGGATCAGATCGAGCTGATGCCAGTGTTTGGATCGAGGGTGTCTCCAGGAGACTCGATGCTGAGGGTTTCGTGTTGAAGAAGGTGTTACTGACGCACAACCCATGATGACAGCAGAGCTCTAGCAGGCGCTGGCCATTCTCGTTCATTTTCCCAGTGCCGAACTGACCCCAAGCAGGTGGGCCAGGAGTTGTGATCGACACCTACTCTGGCGTTGAAATCGCCTGCGATGAACAGTAATTCTCTGTCGGGAATTCTCCTTATAGCAGCACTGAGGTCGTCATAAAACTTGTCTTTTGCTTCTGCTGTGGATGCCAAAGTTGGTGCGTAGGCACTAATTAGACTGACTGGTCCCGATGATGTTTGGAGTCGGAGAGACAGGATTCGTTCTGTTCCTTCTACTGGTGGGGTTATAGACTCCAATAATCTGTTTCTAACTGCGAATCCCACGCCGTGTTCTCTGACCTGTCTGATGGTTTGCCCTGCCAGAACAGGGTGAAGTCTCTCTCCCTCACAGATCTGTGTTTTTGGGAGCCTGGTTTCTTGAAGGGCGACAATGTCCATCTGCAGTCTGCTCAGTTCTCTGTCGATGACGGCTGTCTTGCGAACATCGTTTACTTCCTGAAGGTCGTCAGAAAAGCCTGGTGTCATTGTCCTTACGTTCCACGTACCCAATTTAAAGGCGGAAGTTTTCATTTTTCTGTTGCCTGGTGCATAGTTATCGATCCGCTTGTCGGTTTTCACCCTAAACCCCCACGCACCCAGTGAGGCTAACGGACCGTGGCGGGGCAGCACCTTACTGGCTGGGGCTGCCCAGCTTAAGGCGGGCGGTAGCTGCCCAGTGAGATGCGATGATCTCTCCCACCGTCGGAAGCAGCCCCTGGCGTCTGACTCTACGCCAATTGAGTATGCAGACTTATAACCGGTAGACTGCTACTTCCCGTGTTTTGTCGACGCTGCAAAGCGAAGCTGGAGTGACCTCTCCAGAGCGCAAAGCCTGAATAAGTAAGTATGGAGGGCAAGCTGTTACCCATGCAGCCCCCCCCCCCCCCCCCCCCCCCCCCCTCTCCACGTCGCTGGAATGGTCCATTGGAAAGGCAAACGCCGATACACATGTTCCAGTGCCGTCGCAGGAGTTGCCAGAACGTTGCTGTATACAGCCTCGGACTGCCTTGGGGACTCCGACTCCGATTTTTCCTCAGGGTTGACTCCCGAAGCCTTTCCTAAGAGTGGGTATAGCCGCAAGGCAGCGGAGGTTTGAGATCAGAGTTTTCCTTCTCTTGGGTGGGGCTGTCTTCCCAGACTAATGAACCCAATCTGCCCAAGAGGGGGTGTTAGCCCCACACACAAACCAGAGGCGTAAGACACCAAGGTGTCACTGCGTGCGGACTAATGCATATCCGTTACGCCACATCCGCTAAGTTTCGGAACCACACTGCGCATGATTTAAAGTTGATGGATATATGAATTAATGACTAAGATGAGAGAATTTAAATAGAGGGTCTCATGGTTTCGACTTAGTAGATGTGTGACTTACGCATTAGCGCGACGCGCTGGTCAAACCTTAGACACCTGCCTAATATTGGCTGCGCCATCATTACATCATTATGTGTGTTGTGAGCATACACATGTGTGTGTGTATGTGTGTGTGGCATGGGTCCATGCGGGTGTGTATGTGTGTTAAACGGTAATGCTGTACGATTCGTTGAATCCTGTAACTCGCTTCTTTGTGATATACAGCAAAATGTCCAGGTACTTTTTTTTTTAAAGATAGTCTTTATAACATATTCTGTATACGCTTACTGTGACGACATCTTACAGAAGTTTGAAAAATTACGAACCTACCTCTCTCTCTCTCTCTCTCTCTCTCTCTCTCTCTCTCTCTCTCTCTCTCTCTCTCTCTCTCTCTCTCACTCACACACACACACACACACACACACACACACACACACACACACACACACACACACACATACGCGCGCGCACATACACACACACACACAGTGTATGTATCACCGCACATTCCTCTTGCCCGCATGCACAGATGAACACCACGATCATCTTTCTCGACGAACGCTGGATTGGGCAAAATGATCCCGCTTCCCACTGCAACAGGTGCGATTGATCGTGTACACGATTATCGATCTACACGGCAGAACTAACTAATTAAACTGTTAGTGAAAGGTGTGACAGCCTGACGCGCTGTTGCAGATGTGCCCTGTTCGCAGTCCTGGTGGGAAGGGGGGGGGGGAGGGCTTCGTTCAGTATAATTTTTGCCCCCGCCTGTTGGAAATTCTGTGCCAGTAACTTCCTCTGTTCTGTAACTCTCTTTAGCTGCCTTCTTTTTCTCCCTGTCTATTGTTTCGTGAGAGATACCCCTGGTCAAATGATCAGAGCGTTGGTGTCCACAGCTGACGATCGTGAGTTCACCTCAATGGTGGTGATGGGGGTGCTTGTGTTATTACGGCCCAACAGAACAGTAACATGAACAGAACGATCATCCCACATGCAAAATCCTCTTAAGGCAATCACAATGCACGACTGATCTGTTCACCTCACAACCAACTCTGATCCATCAACATCTCCCTATATCTATTGAGGAAACAGGAAAAGAAAAACTATTGCTACTTCTAACTACCACTACTATCCTAACAATGTTATTTCTTCCAAGTTCCCAACATTGCAACGGCCCGCTAAACCTTACATTTCCAGAGATTCCAGCCAACCATACCTTATGCAAATCCTTGACTCGAGTTCTTCCGTTCAACAGTTTCTGCCAACCAGACTATACGCACGGGACAGTGCCAACTTGAGAACGAATTATATACCCGACGAAGCATGGAATCAGCATCGAAAGAACCAAGAAAAGGAGTATCCTCCCTTCTGCCACATTCTTCCCAACTTGACGTGTGTGGACTCCTGGCCACACCCCCAAGAACGATTTTACATCCACCACCAGAGGATGACAAAATTACCGCCCTTTGCAGGATCAGAATTTCACAAAGAACATATTAAAGAACCCACTCTCACATCATAACCTTGCACTCAGTATACCATCCTTTGATCATTATTCAATATTACATGTCACCAGCATTGGGAATCAAGGAATGTCGTCAACGTAACAGCCACCTCCTCTATCCTAAGCCAATGAGAATAAACAAACATACTGTACTTCTGACAGCTGCTATTTGCTAGCAGAATGACCAACATTACTGTCTGTACTCGTTCCCACTGACTTCCTTCCCCAATACAACTGCCTACAATCCCGTGAGTATGAATACAAAAAGAAACAAGTAAGGATTTCTATTAAAATAGCAACTACCTTCTCCCTTAGGGAACAATCCTTACCATGTATCCATCTGACCAACTTTACGCCAACTCGGGAAAGGTGAGCGATCGCTCTCGGCGACCGGTCGTGTGTGTTTGGAGCTCCGCGTTTCATTGCCAATTCAAGGATTACTTCCATATTTACAGTGGTGAAATGTGTTTCTGAAGTATTTTGTCGGCTGCCACAGCAAGAGGGTGGACTTAATTTTTGAAACCACCGATACTTGAGTCATGAAAGCAGTGTTTTGGACTGCGCGCACTGTTGGAAGATAGGGGCTGAATTGAGCGCATCCATGTTGGCTCCTCTTTCGATTTAGCATGTCAAGTTTTGCCCGCGCGAAACATGCCCACCAAGGCGAAGAAGCGACAACGTGAACAGCGGGAGAACATCAGCACTGACACGGACACAAGCTGTGAGGCTTCAGCTCTTAGCCAACGGCCGGCGATGCGAGACCGGTCTGTAAGAGAAGTAAGGTTTCGAATTGAAGGTCTCTGTCTCAAACTAGACTTCATTTTACTGTGAAAAGAACTGTTGATTGCGAAGTAACAATGGCCGAAAGTGCACCTTTCGAAATATTGCAGAAAGGTTTTGACGATTTGCGTCAATGAATTGACACTTGTCAGTCAGCTTTGTCAGCCAAACTTGATGAGCGAATTGAACAACTAGAGGAGGCGATATTTACTCTGCAAAGGGACATTGATAATCTTCGCACACTTAGATAACGCTTTGTGCTTCTGTCGTGACAAGGAGGAAGATATTCGTAATCTTCGTAGTGTTGTTTTAAATCAGAAGGAAGCTTGCAACGAACTGGAGCAGTATACCAGACGGGAGTCGGTGAGAGTGATTGGTTTGACTGGAGATGGAGGAAACGAGACGGCGGCAGATTGTGAGGGGAAGGTTCTGGAACTGTTTTCTTCAAAACTGGGTGGAATTGACGGTAGCAGGATTTCGGCTGTGCACAGGATTGATAGGCCCAATAAGGACATGAACAGACCTGTCATCGTTAAATTTGGGTCAAGAAAGGATAAAGTGGAGGTGGTGAAAAATCGACGCAAGCTAAAGAACACTGGAATTGTGATCACCGAGGACTTAACGATACTGAATTTTCAACGCCTGTCCAGAATCCGTCAGCACGAGAAGGTGGTGAGGCGCGGTCGGCCAATGGTAGCAGACTGTTTGCCCGACAGCTGAACAATTCTATTGTGGAGGTGAAGCGGGGTGACACCAGTGTCATTGATGAGAAGCTGATCGGCTACATACCCACAACGCAGTAGAGGCAGCAGCAGCAGCTGAAGCAGCAGCGTCTCCAGCAGCAGCAGAAGCGGCAACGTCACCAGCGACACCCGCAACCCAGGCGTCAGCCGCAACGACAGTTGCAGACAGGTGAGGTGCGGGACCATGGAGTGGGGAGGGCAGACATGCACACGGGACCGGCGCCGCCAATCTCACTCACTCCACCGGTGATTCCTGACCCTAGTCGTCGCCCGCTGTCTGGGGGCGCTCATGGAGGTAGGGGATTCACCCGAGCTGAGCACCATGACCTCCACCTCCCTTATCAACCCTGGCTCCGCCCCCCCCCCCCCCCCCCCTCCTCCTCGTGGCTCTCCCTCTACCTGCGGCTCTCCCCCTCCCTGCGGCTCTCGTGTCTCTCCCTCTCCCTGCGTCTGCTCCCCCTCCTTGCGGCTGTCCCAGAGACCTGTCATCCAGCGACGACTGCAGCAGCTGGTCGATGAGGGGACGGCTCGGGGCAGCCGGAGCGACACCACTTCAACACACCTTGAGGATGCGGATATCCGAGTGGGGGTGTGTGTGCAAGTGCAGGTTAGCGGTCCTTGTAGGTTGGTGTTCACTGGCCATGACGAGGCTGTGCACAGAACGTGTGTGCACATCTGTTCATGCGTGTGCAGCAAAGGGCCGACTCATCGAAGGCATACAGCTGCCTGTTTTCAACACTCTGACTGCGCCTTTGCGATGGGGAACAAGGAACATAATTACCTTCCAGTCCAGCAGAGCACATCAGATTTATTCAATGACAACAAAACGTAAAAAACAAAAAGCTTGAAAGCTGCATGCAGATCTATGTTAAAGTAAAGTGTGTGTGTGTGTGTGTGTGTGTGTGTGTGTGTGTGTGTGTGTGTGTGTGTGTGTGTGTGTGTGTGTGTGTGTGTGCGCACACACACGCGCGCGCGCGCGCGCGCGTGGATGTGTGGATGTACTTGTATGCGGGCATGTCTATGCGAGTGTGTGCGTGTTTGTGTAGATATATGTTAATGTTAATGTTTCCCTTGCTCATGAATATTGGCACACACATACACACATGCACACTGTGTGTGTGTGTGTGTGTGTGTGTGTGTGTGTGTGTGTGTGTGTGTTTTCGCTCAATAGCGGCGGTACAAGTTGCTGGCAATTCTTTGCATTTATACTCGTAGGCCATTCATTTATCTGTGAATATAATACTTTATGTATTACAGAATAGTTGGTTTTGTTGTTTTATTTTCGATGTAGGTGGATGGATGGGAGGGGGGGGGGGGGGGGGGGGGGGGGGGGGGGGGCGAGTGAAGGGTTTGTGTGTGTGTTCGGCCTGTTTAATCTCAGTGACACAAAAAACTATTGGCAATTTTTTGCATAATTATGCGTAGATATGAATGCACAGTTAAATTTCTTATTGAATGCGTTATCATATGTACCATTGATAACAAAATGAATAAGTCCAGCTCACTCTTAAAATGAGGTTTGCATTTATGTGCAGTTTACAGACACATAATGATTTTGATCTGGCAGATATCTGTTCATAAAAGTATATTCAAATACTTGATAGTTGGTGCCGGCTTTCAAGGTTGGAAATGTGCACAGTGGATGGTACACGTGTGCAGCTTACCATTAGGTTGGCATTGGCAGATGAGGGTCCAGCTTGCCTCTCGCCCTCCTCTTCCCTTCCCCTCCTCCATTCTCTCCCTCTTACCCCGACGTTGCACTTCCCTTTTTTTTTTTTTTCCAGAAAAAGTGGTATTTATGCGATGCACTTGAATTGTATGCCTTGCGCTTTGCTTTGCTACTACCTGTACCCTCTCCCTCTCTCTCTCTCTCTCTCTCTCTCTCTCTCTCTCTCTCTCTCTCTCTGTCTCCTGTCACATCCCAAAGAGCTCTATTATTACAAAGATGATGGATTTCACTGCGGGCAGCATGAACTCATGTCACACGCCGTGGTGGGTTGTCTTCCCTTTTTTTTTTTTTTTTTTTTTTTTAAATTACAGACTTCAGTTGGCGCACAGTTCCGGGTGTCCCCCTTCCCCCACTCCCTTTCCCTTCCATCTGCTCTGCTATCCCCGTTGCGACTGGTCTTGAGGACATGCACAATGTAGTAGTGCATAAACAGGAGTTGAAGAAATCCTCGTGAAAGTCGCGTGCAAGTCTAACTGCATGCGCTATGGCACACGCTCCTATATTACAAGTGCGAACAGATGGCTGCAGTTCTGTCTGTCCTTCCCCTTCTTCCCAACCTTTGTTTTCATTTGTACTTTTTACACACTTATGATGTCAATTTCTGATTATATCCTCAATGCTGTCGGCGCACATAATTGCATTGCTCCCCAGAAGTTAACAGTGTTTTGCTATTATTGCCTTATTTTTTTTTAACTTTAGTATTTTTTGCTTTGTCTTATGTCATGCTGTTTTTCTTGTATACATTTGGCCTTTGTTATGTTCAACTGGAGGACATCCATTGTTGAATGAGATGCTGTTTTCTCTTTGTGAGCGAGATAGTGAGGATTTGCTGTCACATAGGGGACCGGTGATCTTGTCTGTATTTAGCTGCTTGTATTCAGTTGAATATTGTGTCGATTGCAAGGTATGTGTGTTTCTGCCTCCACTTATAAACATATAACATGAGTAACTCTGTAAGGTGTTGTTCAGTGAACTGGAGGAGGGATGTGTTTCACTGTTTAAGAGAAACAGCGTTCCCGTGTATCTTTTACAGGATACCCATTTTTGACCCCGAGCTTGAAATGTGTATCAGAGCAGATGGGGCTATGAAGCAAAACGAACTGTACCGGATTCCCATCTTCGGGAAGGGCCGACCGAACACTTTCAATGAACTCTTCGACATCATACCCTTTCTCACTGATGTCCCCGTGAATTTGCGGACTTTCTTAACTAGGGGCATCACCACCATTACTCGCTGTGTCTGTGAACCTGGTGCGGCAGGTCTGCTCTCGCTTCCTGACAATCGCCTACCTCGGCCAACACCACCAAACGGGGTAAATGGCGACTGTCCCTGTTCATCTTCTCTTTTCAATTCTGGCACACGCAGTTCGTCTGAAAATTCCGGTTCTCTCCCTTTTCAGTCTTTTTTTTTTTTTTTTTTTTAACAAGTTCCCAACATTGTAACGGCACGCTAAGCCTTACATTTCCAGAGATTCCGACTAACCATACCTTATGCTAATCCTTGAATTGGGGTTCTTCCATTCACCATTTTCTGCCAACCAGACTATACGCACCGCACGGTACCAACTTGAGAACAGAATTATATCCACGAAGAAGCATGAAATCAACATTTAAAGAACAGGAAAAGAAGGAGTATCCTCCCTTCTGCCATGTGTAGTAATGGGGCAGATATAGGTAGTGAGACTGTAAACACTGCTTTGAATTGACACTGACTATTTTGCAGTATCTTTTTGACTGAACTGCCTTTTCAGTGAGACTGTAAACACTGTTTTGAATTGACACTGACTATTTTGCAGTATCTTTTTGACTGAACTGCCTTTTCATGTGATTGTTTTTTCTACATAAACACTGTTCTAAATTGACACTGTCTGTTTGAAGTGTCTGTTTGGCTAAACCGCCTTTTTATGTAATATTGATATAACACTGTTCTCAACTGTCACTGACTGTCCGTTTTGCAGTGTCCCTTTGATTAAACAGACTTTTGATGCAATTTTTGATATAGCACTGCTCTAAACGAATGTTGACTACTAATCTAACAGTGTCTCTTTGACAAAACCACCTTTTTATGTAATTTTTAATAAAATACTGTTCTGACTTAATACTGACGATCCATTTTGCAGTGTCTATTTGTCTGAACGGCCTCTTTGTGTAATATTTGTCGCACTTTTTTTTCAATTCTTTCTTCTTCTTTTTTTTTTTTTTTTTTTTGTAAACTCAGGAAGAGGAATAGGTGACACCCCTTAGCACGCCTTAGTTTTTTCCCCGTCTTCGGGATTCCAACAGTTTAGCCCGTCGTGACACTAACTGCTCTTCATTTTCCGCAGATACCTCTCTATTGAGTGTTGCTGTATGTTCAGGATAGGACTTTTCCCCTTGTGTGTGTTCGCCCAGAAATGGCCCTGTGTGGTCGGCTGGGCTGTACTAACACTGAAACAGAAAGGCTGGATGATCGTGTTGCCCTGGATCCCACCTCAACACAAACAGTCTCAGTAACTCGTCATTTCATACGAGAGAGAGAGAGAGAGAGAGAGAGAGAGAACGAAATATATAGAGAATTGACGAAATATATAAAATTGATCTCCCCAGAAAATAAAAATGAATAAATCGTCGTCCTCCCCTCCCTAATGGTGTAAACGCCTTACTTCCTCTCCATCAACAATCTCACCCCCTAACCCATGTACAAATACTCCTCTTTCTCTGGTACTCTAAGCACATTTGTCTATATAAATTTAAGCGATGTTTTAATTCTAGTGTGGGTATTTGTATCGTGTCCGCTGGACCCTATAAACACTAACTAACTACCTACACACACACACACACACACACACACACACACACACACACACACACACAGAGTTAGTGACAGATAGACAGACAGACAGACAGAGGGAGACGGAGAAAGAGGAGCAACAGCTGTAAATGCATATCCTGTAAGGAAAACAAATTGAACTCAAGCTTTAATCTATACACCGTTTCCTTTCCTCCAACGCCCACGTCTTACACATAATTATAAACAATAACCACGCGCGAACGGGCGCATGTGCATTTGTGTGCTTGCTCTTATGTTTGTTTTCAGAAATATTCTAACCTGCAAATTCGGAACAGTAAGAAAAAGAAGGGTGGGGAAGCGGGGGAAGAAGAAGGTTGGTACTGGTGGGGAAGGGGAGAGAAAGTGTGAAAGAGAACGACGCGGATCTGCTTACCTCCCTTGTCGTACACACGTCACCAATTGACGTGATAAAGGGATAGAGACCACCATTTTTTTTTCTGCATATAAGGTCCTCCGAGAGCTGTTGCTGAGCATGGGACGTGAGCGATGACATGCTGTCTCCTTTACCACGTCATCACCTAACCAGCCCCTGCTGGTGGGCTTGCCAGACGTGATGGGCAGACAGGAAATGCGATGTGATGCATATTATTAAATTTACAAGAACTTTTTTTTTTTCCTCAGAATTTACAGGACTGATTACGTTCCTAAGCAACTCGGGTTGTGAGATAGGAAGAGGAGGGGGTCTTTTTCAGACGTGCGCAAATAAATTCAAAAGCACGTGCGTAAAAGCATGTCGTTTATCAGTAACGATCTCTCTCTCTCTCTCTCTCTCTCTCTCTCTCTCTCTCTCTCTCTCTCTCTCTCTCTCTGTGTGTGTGTGTGTGTGTGTGTGTGTGTGTGTGTGTGTGTGTGTGTGTGTGTTAATGGGCGTCCACCGATCACATGAACGATAAGGTCCCGTCATTAGTGCATCTCTAGTCACAGTGACCTGTCATCATGGTGACCCGCAAACTGGGTCGTGGTGATCCGTACCGACCATCAGAAGAATCACAGTGACCGATTCTGGAACAATCTGGTCTTAATGGATTCCGTTCCAACCAGGCTGTCATCTTTTCATCTCTGTTAGTTAGGGGTATCTTAAACTTTGACGTTAATACGCATCACAGATCTCTTTGACCAGTTAAGGGTGTCTTGACTTTTGGTCTGAGTGCATTTAAGTGCAGGTTCTCTCTGTTCAGTTTACAAGTCATCCTGACCTGTGACCTCAGTGTGTAGCACCCGTTCTTAGGGTTACGGTGACCTGACGTGGGTCACTGGGACAGTTGGGTCTGGATATGGGACCTCAACGGCTCAACAATGACCTGGCAACCATGAATACGAATGTGTTTGCCTCCAATTATCACTGACATGAGGTATGCTGATCACGGTGTTTTTTCATAGGTTGTTCATACGTATGCCTCCACCGTTTTCTTTCAGACCCTTCTAACTTATCTTTCCTTTCCCATTGCTTCCTTCTCTTTTGAAGGAAGTTTGCTGGCTTCAAAATGTCAGTAGATATGCTTGAAATGTTATTATCAACAAGAAAACAGTGGTCAACACTTCTAATCAAAGCATTTCTCATCACTGTACGAAAGCATTCAATATTTAGGAAACGATTATATCCACGTGAACTTAATGATTTTCGTCGGCTTTGACGCAGTTAAAACGAAAGATGACAAGATAAAGGGAACAAAAACACTTTTTTGATCCTGGTAAGCTGTGAGAAGTGAAGACTGTTATTTTCACAGTTTATTTCTGGCTTTAGGCGTTGCAAGTCTTTGCTAGGCAGTTTTTAAAAGTCCACACAGCAAGTGTGCGCGCGAGTCATAGTGACGTGTTTTCATGAGTCATAGCTATCTCTTTTTCATGGGTCGTTTTAATCTTGTTTCTTGGGTCACAATTATCTGTGTGCAGAAGTTACAGATACCTGTTTTCATCAGTCACGTGAACCTGTTTCACGAATCGTTACTTCTTGTTTTGAGTTATAGTAACCTGCTTTCATGAGTTGTGGTTACTTATTTTCATGAGTGATTGTCATCTGTTTGCATGAGTCATTACCATCTATTTTCATGAGTCATGATCACCTCTTCTCATGAGTCATGATCACCTCTTTTCATGGGTCATGATCACCCTCTTTTCATGAGTCATTGTCACCTCTTTTCATGAGTCATGATCACCTCTTTTCATGAGTCATGGTCACCCTCTTTTCATGAGTCATTGTCACCTCTTTTCATGAGTCATGATCACCTCTTTTCATGAGTCATGATCACCTCTTTTCATGAGTCATGGTCACCTCTTTTCATGAGTCATTGTCACCTCTTTTCATGAGTCATGATCACCTCTTTTCATGAGTCATGGTCACCTCTTTTCATGAGTCATTGTCACCTCTTTTCATGAGCCGTAGTTTACCAATTTTCGTGGCTATGATTACTAGTTTTCACGAGTCGTAGTAATCGAATTTCACGAGTCATTCTTACCTTCTTTCATGAGTCATAGTAACATGTTTTCGTAATCGATTGATACTTTTTTTTAAGAAACGATATTAGTTCCGGCAGACGATACTGACAAACAGATTACAGGACGAAACATGATTCATTTCGACCTCTTGGGTCTTCATCAGGCAGAAACAAACATTTGGTACATGAAAACGAAGAACGAGCAACCAGTTATCTTCTCATATTCGGCGCTAAAACATTTTTATTGTCCTAAATTGTTGTTTGTTTTTGCCTGAAGAAGACCCAAGAGATGAAAATGTGTTGTGCTTTGTCCTGTTGTCTGTATTTTCTGGTGGAACTAGTACCGTTTTTCTTTTTTTTTCAATCTGCTTAATTTTTCCCCCTCATTCGTCTCGTTTTGAAATTGATTGCTACGTGCTTTTTTGAGTCAGGATTATCTTATTTCATGAGTCATAACTATCAGTGTGATGAGTGATAACTACTTGATTTTATGTGTCATAGTGAAGTCATAGTGGTGTAGTTTCTTTAATAGTGGAGGAGAGGAGTTGTTTATGTGATTGTTTGTTTCACGAAAAAAAAAAAAAGGTAAAAGTTCTGGCTTTGAATGTAGGAAGCTTCCATCCTACACAGCATGTCTGCGGTACTGATAATGCCCTGCTGTTATATAACTCGACAGAAGATCGTCACTTCCATTGATTGAAACATCATATTACGTCTGTTGAAAAAAACAAAACAAGGAAAGAATTCAATAAACATGAAAGATGACGACAAAGCGATCAAGATCCATCGTCACACTGCAGCCGCATTATATATATATATATATATATATATATATATATATATATATATATATATATATATATATATATATATATGTGTGTGTGTGTGTGTGTGTGTGTGTGTGTGTGTGTGTGTGTGTGTGTGTGTATAATTGACTAATAAATTCCAAGGATAAGTAACCGAGCACCATTCCAGCAACTTACAGAGCAGCTTGGTGTTGCAAAGACTGCAAGAAATATTCAATTATAAAACAAAATATTCAATTATAAAACAAACCTCCCCCTATTTCTTCACTCTAAGACATAAGAGCAAGTTTTGTTTATAATTGAAGAGAGAGAGAGAGATTGAGAGAGAGAGAGAGAAAAGCAAAACAGTTAAAAAAAAAAAAAAAAAGAAGTATTGTTGTATACGTTTTCCAAGCTCCCTCTTCCTTCCTTCCTTTCCCCCCCCCCCCCCCCCCCACCCCCTCCATTACCTCCTCGTCCCTCCTGATCTCCCCCCTCCCTGCACACACCCCTGCCCTTTTTTCTCCCCTCCCCTGAACATGCAGATGCAAATGCCGACAGAGAAATATCCCAGCCATCGGCTTTTCGGTCAGCCTTTTTCTAAGAAGCCACGTGCACAAAGACAACAATAACGAACGACGACGAAAAGAAAACCGTAGTCCTTAAACAAAATGGGGGGTAAAAACAAGGATGCCATTGTCTTCGTGTGCATTCTCAAAGCTTACTTGAGGGTATCACGTGCGCGCTCTGCTTATTACTTGGGCGGCCCGAGTACACACCCGTCGTTGTGCTTTATTTTGCTGTTGAGGATAACGTTCATTTCTCATCCCCGAGCGCTTTGTCAATGGAGGTTGGCAAACTTTCCTCACAGGGAGTTGAAGGAGGCTGGTGTGTGTCTGTGTCTGTGTGTGTGCGCGCGCGCGTGTTCGTGCGTGCGTAGCCTTGTGTGTGCGTATGAGTGTGTACGTCTATATAACTTCGTATGTGTGTCCTTTATTCTTCGTTTGTTGTGTTTCCCTGATTTAAATCACAATTTGTGTGTATGCGTGTGTGTGTGTGTGCGCGCGCGCGCGCGTGCGCGTGCGCGTCTCTGTGGGTATGAATATGTGTGTCTGCATGTTTGTGTATGTGTGTATTTCGGATGTGTTTCCCTGATTCGAAGCACAACAGTATGTCTCAAATAATTCATGCTGAAATGTTTGACTTTATTTTTTCCAATAACACGGCACTGCACCCACCCAAACTTACTGAATTTGGTTGCATGCCTGATCAGTCAACTTGAATTGGATCAGAAATCAACTCAGTCTGTATCATGCACATCACAGCGGTGAACTGAAATGTGCACATACTGCACGAAAAAAAAAAAAAGGTGCAAATCAAACAGGCCTGTACAACAGAGCACATCTGAACTGCAGGAATACTGCATGCACGTGCAACCCATGTCTTATCTGAACACAGGTCAGCCAGTTTTGAGAGACTGGTGGGCATTTATGCCTGTGTTTACGGCACTTTTGCACCATGCCTCGGAGACAACGACTGAGTCAGATGACCAAGGGCGGGGCAATTGCGTGCTTCAGGAGGGCGTGGGGGTGCGAGAGGTTGGTCGTCGACTGTCAGTCCCATTTCAGTCATTCAGACTTTGAGAGAGACCGCTTCAACCAGACAGGAAGTGTTGCTGAGCGAAGACGTCCAGGACGCCCAAAGTCCACCTCCAGGCAGCAGGGACAGGTTTGTTGTCCTGTCGGCTCTGAGGCAGAGAGAACGGCCACTTCCGACACACTCAGGGGGCAGCTGCAAGCAGCCGGCAATGTCACCGTCAGTGACCAGACCATTCGGAACCGGTTGAGAGAGGCACACCTGCGCTAAAGACGACCAGCCGTCCGTCCTGTCCTGACACCAGCTCACCGTGCTGCTCGTTTGGCTTGGGCCCAGCGTCACTTAGCATGGACCAGAGATCAGTGGGCAAGAGTATTGTTTACTGACGAGTCCCGCTTTGCCTTATCATTTCATGACGGCAGGAACCGTGTCTGGCGGCGGCAAGGAGAACGCTATCACGATGGTCTCGTGAGCGAGCGTGATCGCTATGGTGGTGGATCCATAATGGTGTGGGGAGGGATGGCATGGCACAGAACTACAGAACCCCCCTGCACATGGTGCAAGGCAACCTCAATGGTGTGGGCTACAGGGATGGCATCCTGCAGCCCCTTGTGCTGCCAGCGCTGCAAGCTATTGGACCAGGCGCGGTACTTCAAGACGACAACGCCAGACCTCACAGGGCTCGAGTCGTCAACAACTTTCTTCAGCAGCAACACGTGATCCACATGGACTGGCCAGCCTGCTCACCGGACCTTAATCCAATCGAGCACCTATGGGACGTGCTGGGCCGGCGACTTCGAAGCAATCACCCCCCGCCAGTTGACCTCAACCAGCTGTTCCAGTTCCTTGAGCAGGAGTGGCAGGCAATACCCCAGATGACTCTGAGGACTCTGACTCAATCCATGAGGCAAAGGTGCATCGCGTGCATTCCACGCAAATGGCGGGACACACACGTTACTGACTGTGTTTTTGTGTATTTCTGGCGTTCTGACTTTTGAAAAGATGAAACATGCTGTTCAAATCATTTTGTCATTAATCTGTGTCATTGATGTTTTGATTAATGGCTGAAGTAATGTTCGAAAGCATTGTTTTGGGCTGTTTCCGTTCTGTTGAGAAATAGCGAGAGAGAATTTCCAAGTGGCCTTTCAATTGTTTTGAGCAGTATATAGTATGAAAAAGGAGATTCTGGAAAGATTCAACCACACAGACTTTTCATGTGAACTATGTACAGGTTTATTTAATCTCAAATACGTTCAATGTTTACGATTGGATTGTGTTG
>JADBJO010000307.1:770000-777500 GCA_016801955.1 Conus betulinus
TAATTTTCTACCTATGGATTACGCCTCTTTTAACATGTTAATCTGCTTGAGATGGTGGCTCCACTGTTTAGCCGGCAAGACACCACATTTCATAAAGCAGTCCCACCTGGAGAAAGAGTGGGAAAACGCGCTGATAGTTCGCTTTCCTCGTGTCCGCCTTGCTGTGCAAAGAAATGCACCATAAATCCGGCTCGGCGTGATAAACAGAAATCAGATCAGTGATATCATGGTATTCCAAAATATTGCACTTTTTTCTGACAGAAAGAAGATGCAGCGAAAAACAAAAATCAAGCAAACTGTCAGCGTGCTAAATTCAACAGAAGTGGACCAGGGACACTTGCTTGGTTCGAGATTTCCGCCAGATGGCCATATACTTTCCAATGTTCCCACGGGTATAGCCTGGGTTCATCACTGATCGGCAAAGCGTCAAGGTCAAAACGATGAAATGGTATGAAAGCTGAGAACAATGTAACAGTAGCAGTAGTAGTAATAGTAGTAAGATCGAAACTGAATGCTGTCCAACACAAGCTCCAACAGGTCATGCAACGATCGTGTGCCACTCGTGCGCTTTTGGTACTTAACACATGGCTCACTGACGTGAGCCACCGGACATTACGGGCAAAGTGTGAACCAACCTTAAAGCAGGCACACGCCAGTTTATTTGCCAAGTGTTCGGCCAGTGTCGTTAAAACGGGCATGTCGTTCATGGCCGCCCAGAAATCGACTCAAATTATTCAGTAATGTTAATTACGGATCGTTTTCATGCTGGGAGGTTGCGAGGCTACCGCAAGTTGGGTAGCGAAGATCACGTCTGCTTGATCGTAGGAGATGTAGGCGGTGTAACACCCCCAAAAGTACTCCCCGCCCAGAAGTACTCCCGGGGCGTTCCTCTGGGCCCGCGCCAGAATGACTCCCGGGACTTCTAGTGCAGTACCCCCTTTGGTCCCAGAAGTACTCCTCCCTGTTGACATCTTTGCAAATAAATGTTTGTTTTCTGTAACTATCTTATAACGCTAATTCCTTTAGACAGAGGAGTACGTTTGGTACCAGTCCCAAACTGCCCCCCCCCCCCCCCCCCGGCACCAGAATGACTCCCGGGAGGACGTCTGGGCCTAGCCCAAATGTACTCCCAGGTATAACTTTTGCGCGCGGCTCCAGACTTACCCCCCCCCCCAAAGCTGGAGAGTACTTTGGGGCCCAGCCGAGGATTACTCCCGGGAGTAAAACTGGGCCGTTTTTAGCGGACCCAGAAGTACTCCCCGGGGAGTACTTCTGTAGCAGGTGGGGAGTCTTTCTGGAACCAGGACCAAAAGTACCCCCCTTTCATATCTTCTGTATTAAAGAGCTTAGGGATGTTGTGTTTCTCGTTTATGAAGACTTGTATGGGTATTGTTTCAGAATCAACATTGAAATACAATCTGAATCAACTTAAGTGGAAGTACTTCTGGGCCGGTCCCAGATGTACCCCCCTTGCATATTTCCTGTATTAATGTGTTCAGGGTTGTTATTTACAAGTTATAAACTCATACATGGATATTCTACCTGAATCAGCATTGAAATACAGTCTGAATCAACTTTAGGGGGGAGTACCTCTGGGCCGGTCCCAGAAGTACCCCTCCCCCTGCATATACCTCCTTCATTAATGTGTTCAGGGTTGTTATTTATGGTCATAAACTAACACATGCACATTCTATCTGAATCAGAAATGAATTATAGTCTGAATCAACTTTAGGGGGAGTACTTCTGGGCCGGCACAAGAAGTACCACCCTTGCACGTCTCCTTTATTAATGTGTTCAGTGTCGTTATTCACTTGTAATAAACTCATACATGGACATTCTGTCTTAATCAACATTGAAAACTAGTCTGCATCACCTTTAGGGGGAGTACTGGGCCGATCCCAGAAGTACCCTCCTTGGACATATCTCCTTTATTAATGTGTTCAGGGATCATTAACTGACACATGGACATTCAATCTGAATCAACATTGAAAACGAGCCAAAATCAGATTTAGAGAGAGTACTTCTGGGCGGGTCCCAAAAGTACCCCGCTTGCACATCTCCTTTAATAATGTGTTCAGTGTCGTTATTTATTCGCACATGGTCATTCTATCTGAATCAACATTGAAATATAGTCTAAATAAGCTTGAGGGGGAGTACTTCTGGGCCGGTCCCGGAAGTGCCCTCCTTTATCAGTGTGTTCAGTGTTGTTAGTTACTGGTCATAAACTCACACATGGACATTGTATCTGAATCAAGATTGAAAGCTAGTCTGAATCAACTTTAGGGGTAGTACTTCTGGACCGGTCCCTGAAGTACCTTTCCAGCATAACTCCTTTATTAATGTGTTTAGGGTTGTTAATTACTGGTCATAAACTCATACATGAGCATTCTGCCTAAGTCGTCATTGAAAACTATTCTGAATCAACCTCATGGGTGGTGGGGGGGAGAGGGGGTGGGGGTATTTTTGGGCCAGTCCCAGAAGTATCCCCATGCGCATCTCCTGAACTAATGTGCTCAGGGTTAATGTCTACTACTCATACAGTCATATAGAGACATTCTGTCTAAATCGTTATTGAAAACTAACCAGAATCAAGGAGGGGGGAGGATGTATTTTCTGGGCCAGTCCCGGAAGTACCCCCCGGACCCCCCCCCCCCCCCCCCCCCCCCCCATGTTAATGTCAATATCTAATATTAATAAAGCTACTAATAATCATAATAGTGATGAAATAGTTTTTTTTTAATGAATTAAATAAGATGAATGAACGTAAAAAGTGGTAATGAAATACTATAGAAAATTGTGACGTAGAATACATACATAAACTATTTAAACAAAAGAAAAAAAAAAGGGGGGGGGGGGGGGAGGGCATCACTTAGGATCAACATACAATATTCCTCGCCACACTTCCTCACGACATACTATTACACAACTCTTCATATACCTACTCACAGCTATTTTGCTTCCTTCTCTAAGTGTCAAAATTAGACTTATCCTATGTTATCTATTTTATCCTCGGTTCTCATTAAGTGCCCCTGCATCCCCTCATCCTTTCCCCCTTTCTTTACATTGTTTGGTTGGCTCTCGCTTCTTTATATATATATATATATATATATATATATATATATATATATATATATATATATATATATATATATGCACACACACAATGTACTAATATCACTTCTGTTATTACCATCAACATGATCTTTCCGTTTTTACATCATTTTTTCTTTATTACCCTTTTAAAATAACCGATATTATTCTTATTGTTGTTGATAACATTATTATTGTTATCATTAGCGTTATTGTTTGTGTGTGTAAATCTACTCTTCCCTTCAGCCCCTCCCCCTCTGTTTTATCTTTTTTTTTTCAAATTATTATCATTTATCACTGTTATTATTATTAGCAGCTTCATTAATGTTAGTGCTAGTATTTGTATTCCTTTAATTCATTATAATCCTTTTTTTCCCTCTTCTTTTAAATTCCATTCTGTAATTTGGGGTGCCCACCAAGAAGGCTGACTTTCATTCAAACGCAAATGATTTTGTACCATCGGTTTTTTGTTTGTTGTTTTTTTTTATGTTTGTTTGTCCTGCCTGAAGAAGAAAGAAACGCATCATGTCTGTCTTGTAATTTACTTGTCTTATTTGTTTGGCTGTAAAGTAAATAACCTACTTTTGACTCTTTTCATTATCAAAATTCAGTATATTGTCATTGATCGACATGAATGGGTGGCATCAAAAACTAGAGAAACATCAGAAAAGGCAATGGATACATCAGTTATTGTAATATGCGTGGCATCAGATATTTGAGAAATATTAGAAAATGCAATGGGCATATCAGTAATCATCAAGACAGATACACATGACATCAAACACTAATCAAAACACTGAACAGCCTGGGTATAGTCCCCCCCCCCCCCCCCCCCCCCCCCCCCTCATCGCAACTCATTGTCTAAAAAAAAAAAAAATCAATGAAAAAAGAAATCAAGATAACAATTTCTGCAACTGAAAGAACGTTAAGTATGTGTTTTTGACCAATAAAGAACAATCCCGACCACACAAATAAAGGACAGATGCAATGGGGTTACTTCCGCGACTGGCCCAGAAATACTCCCTCTCAATCCCTCTCAACTGATTGATTCAGAGTTTTTAATAATGATTCACATAAAATGTCCATGTATGAATTATGATCAGTAAATAATCTTGAATACATTAATAAAGCAGATATGCATTGGGGACGGGGGGGGAGAAAGACTCTCCCTTAAGTTGATTCATTCAAGATTCCAATGATGATTTGGATAGAATGTCTTATATCAGTTTATGGCCAGTAAATAAAAAATCCTAAACACGTGAATGAAGGAGTTATGCAAGGGGTGTACTTCTGGGACTGGCCCAGAAAGACTCCCCCTACAGTTGATTCAGAGTCGTTTTTGAATGTTCATTCAGATAGAAAGTCCATGTGTCAGTTTATGACCTTTAAATAACAACCCTGAACACATTAAATTAATAAAGGAGATAATATTTCATTGTTGGTTCAGATAGAATGTCCATGCATGAGTTTGTAACCAGTAAATAACAACCCTGAACTCATTAATGAAGGAGATATGCAAGGGGCGTACTTCTGGGACAGGGCCCAGAAGTACTCCCCCTAAAGTTGAATCAGTCTATGTTTCAATGTTGATTTAGGTACAATATCCATGTGTGAATTTATGACCAGTAAAAATAACAACCCTGAACACATTAATAAAGGAGATATGCAAGGGGGATACTTCTGGGACCGGTCCAGAAATACTTCCCCTAAAGTTGATTCAGACTCGTTTTCAATGTTCATTCAGACAGAATGCCAATGTATGAGTTTATGACCAGTAAAATAACAACCCTGAACACGTTAACAAAGGAGATATGCAAGGGGAGTACTTCTGGGACCAGTCCAGAAGTACTCTCCCCAAAAGTTGATTCAGACTCGTTTTCAATGTTGATTCAGGTAGAATGTCCATGTGTGTGAGCTTATGGCCGGTAAATAACAACCCTGAACACATTAATAAAGGAGAAATGCAAGGCGGTACTTCTGGGAACGGCCCAGAAGTACTCCCCCTAAAGTTGATTCAGACTATATTTCCATGTTGATTCAGATAGAAGAATGTTCATGTGAGAATTTATTACCTTTAAATAAAACCCTGAACACATTAAATAAAGGAGATATGCAAGGGGGGTAGTTCTGGGACCGGCCCAGAAGTACTCCCCCAAAAGTTGATTCAGTCTTGTTTTCAACGTTTATTCAGATAGAATGCCCATATGCGAGTTGAAGACCTTCAAATAAGAACCCTGAACACATTAATAAAGGACATATGCAAGAGGGGTACTTCTGGGACCGGCCCAGAAGTACCCCCCCTAATGTTGATTCAGACTATATTTCCATGTTGATTCTGGTAGAATGTCCACGTGAGAGTTTGTGACCAGTAAATAAGAACCCTGGACACATAATAAAGGAGATATGCAGGGGGGGGGGGGGGGGCGGTGTAAATCTGGGACCGGCCCAGAAGTACTCCCCCTTCAAGTTGATTCAAACTATATTTCAATGTTGATTCAGATAGAATGTCCATGCATGTTGATTGATTACCTGTAAATAAATAAAGAACCCTGAACACATTAATAAAGGAGATATGCAAGGGGGGTACTTCTGGGAGCGGCCCAGAAGTACTCGCCCTAAAGTTGATTCAGAGTATATTTCAATGTTGATTCAGATAGAATGTCCATGTATGCGTTTATAAACAATAAAATAACAACCCTCAACACGTTAACGGAGAAATGCGGGGGGGGGGGGGGGGGGGGGGGGATGTACTTCTGGGACCGTCCCAGAATGACTCCCGGGAGTACTTTATGGGGGGGGGGGGGGGGGGGGGGGGGGGGGGGGGGGGGGGGGGGGGGCTCCATTTTTTACCCGACCCAGAAGTACTCCTGGGGTCATTCTGGCGCGGCCCCAGAAGTACCTCCCGGGAGTACTTCTGGGCGGGGAGTATTTTTGGGATGTTACAGCGGCAGTTTCGACGTGATTCTGGGCCGAAAACATCCCCACATAAAGTCCACTGAAACGATGGTATTCTGTAGAACAAATATGTGTCCGGCGACGTGTTATCTTTCTCGCGATTGGTGCGTGAAACCAGCGACTTACACTTTTTTGCACCTCCTCCTCCACACCTTCCCCCCTACACCCCTACCCTTTCCATCCCTTCCTTTTCCTTTTCCCGTGTAACATCCTTCCATCCATTCCCCCAAAAGTGATCTCAATAGTCCCCTCCCCTCTTCCTCCCTCCCTCCTCCTCCTCCTCCCCTCTCTGCTCCCCCCCCCCCCCCCCCCGCCCTCCCCCCCCCCCCCACCCCCTTTCCCTACCTTTTGCCTTGATACCAATCCCCTGCCTTACCATAAGGGGAGGGGGGGGGGGGGGGGGGGGGCATACAGTACAGACTGACGTCAATGCCTACGTGCCGGGGCACACAGCCGGTTTCAAGCCCTGGCGTGCACTCCTTGATTGCATCAGCGACTCCGCGAGCACAATCGTAGACTTTTTCCCTCCGGAGAGTTTTTTTTTTTAATGTTTCCAAATTCCGCACGCACATTCAACATCTCCGGGTGAATGTCAGGCGGCTCGTTTCACGAGACGTTTATCCTAGCTGGTTGACTTGTCTTTTTTTTCTTTCTCGTTTTTGTTTGTTAACCAGAATTTTTCAAACCAGGCTCATAATTAAAGCATTGCGCCCGCCTGCACCTCCCCCGCCCTCCCCACTCGTTAAGAAACCGCTTCTGTGAAACAGGACAATTATACAGGAACAGAAGAAAAGCCATGTTTGTACTGCTATTCCGAAATCATAGAGCGTTTAATCAGCCAGTGCAGCTGACTATATTCTGTTGCTCCAAAACATCGATGAGAGGGCTTTGGAAAACAGCTAACTAGGGGGGGGAAAATCATGTAGGAGTTGTCTGAAGTTGTAACTTAGCTGTTTCTCTTTTATCTTACATGCATCAACATGTAGAACAGTGTGGGTGAGAGTGATTATGAAAAATTGTATTTATGCTAACTTTGTCAGATGCTTTAAATGTGGGTAATGAACAAAAAAGTCGATGCGATTAAATAAGAAGGGAAAAAAAAAGCTTCGAAAGCATCTGTGTATTGTATAGTTTAGACAACATGTGCGAACACTGCTGAGCGGCAGATATTTCAAGTGGGTTAAGTTCTTATCGTTGGCTCTCGCTGCCACCCCTCCGGTGAAAACTAAATAAATGAAGCCAGTGAGGAGCCTGGGGAAGGGTGTCTGGAAAGACAGATGCCATGACAAATGAGTGTGCGACTGCATTCAGCTTCTTCTGCTAAGAATATCACCGATACTGACTCACTCTCTGTGTGTGTGTGTGTGTGTGTGTGTGTGTGTGTGTGTTGTGTGGTGTGATCAAGGACTGATTAGTAAGCTGATCAAGAAGCAGGAACGAAAGGAATAGGCTAGT
>JADBJO010000307.1:782500-812114 GCA_016801955.1 Conus betulinus
TGATGATAACAAAAGTAGATAATAACAATATCATACACAAAACACGTTGCATTCAGTATCTTTAAATGTTGTATCAACAACGACGCTTTAAAACAAAAACGATAATAACAATAACGAAAAACAAGTATAATGATTAATGATGATGATGATGATTATTATTGTAATCATTCTTAATAATGCTGCTAGTGAGGAGGATGATATGCTGTGCAAACAATCTTTTTTAAGGAACACTTATTATATTCTTGAGGTATTTGTTATTATGTTCTGATGATTGCTTCCAGTTCCTCCGAGCTTTTGACCATTTCTGTGTGCCACATTCAGTTAGTGATATTAGTTTCTTGCTAAATAAAAACATCTATTCCTCTCTCTCTCTCTCTCTCTCTCTCTCTCTCTCTCTCTCTCTCTCTCTCTCTCTCTCTCTCTCTCTCTCTCTCTCTCTCTCTCTCTTAGCGTCCTTAGCCCCTGAAGAGACAAGGGCCAGATGAAAAATAAGCACCTTACCACTTATCTGTGACCCTTGAGAATAAAGATCGACGTGAAGATTACACGAAGCAGCGATTCGATAATTACGTGTGTCCTTTCTGTAACATATTAAATGAAAAGGAAGCACTCTTCATTAAGCTTTTTTTTTTTTGTTACAAAAACTTTAGAAGTACTTGAAAAAAGCTATTCGTTCTAAATTTTCAGTCTCTCTCTCTCTCTCTCTCTCTCTCTCTCTCTCTCTCTCTCTCTCTCTCTCTCTCTCTCTCTCTTCAAAGCTTATTGTTATTTTGCAGGAAACCTGATGCAATACGCAAATTTCTCTCGTGATATGGAGAAATAGCGATATTCTGAGCTTGTACGCAAACTGTTCATTCTTTTAACCTTTTTCTTCAATTTTTTTTTTTTAGTATTGCCAACAAAATTTGTATCAGTTTTGATCGCGTACCAATTCATGGAGGCCTAAAAGAATGCATCATCATTGATCGTTTCAACATTCTCTCTCTCTCTCTCTCTCTCTCTCCTCTCTCTCTCTCAATCTCTCTCTCGTCTCTCTCTCTCTCTATATATCTCTCTAGCTTGTAAATAGATAATTTGGATCCTTCTTCTATATCTCTTCTTCCGTCTTTAGAGTAATGACTTGGCAAAGATTTGAACTAAAAACAAACAAACAGACAGAAAAAGGGAGCGAGAGGGAGAGAGAGAAAAGAAAACGAAAACAATAAGTGAGGGAAATACATTGTAAATGCTAAATCCCTCATTAGCAGCATATGGGAACCATTGTAATCCACCTTAAAGACAGATCCATTCATGTCGCCTGCTCCAATGCCTTTCGTTCGCTGTTTGAACTCATCAGGGAAGCACAAAGAGAGAGAGAGAGAGAGAGGGAGGAGAGAGAGAGAACAATGCACAAAAGACCAACAAGTTGGCTGACACCTCGCCTTCCTCAGGGGACTTTAACTGACTTATGTTCACACAGATATCACAAATTATTCTGACAATCACTCAGTTAAACAAGAAAGAAGAAATAGGAAAGTGAAAAACATGGAAAACAATCTACAGAATCGGAACACACACTCATAGGCGTGTGCATACACTGAATATGTGAATAGTGTGTATTCACACAGTAAATGAATGGATGAGTACGTACCGAAAGCGGCGGGGGAGAAGGGGAATGGGGAGGGGCGGGAAGGGGGGAGAAGCAGGGCGGTGGGCGGGACGGAGGAGGTTGCAAGTGTATGAATGGGCCGGGTGTGAATGTGTCTGTACTTCTGCGTTATGGAATGTAATACAGTAGAGGTGGTGGGTAGTAATAATAGTAGTGATAGTAGTAGTAGTAGTAGTAGTAGAAGCGTCAGTAGTAGTCCCAGCAGTAGCAGCAGCAGCAATAAACAGTAGTAGACGAAGTAACGATAGTGGTGGCCGTATTAGTAGTAGTAGCAGTAACAGTGATAGCAGTAGTAGTAGTGGTGGTAGTCGAAGTGGCTGTAAATGTAATTATAGAAACCATGATGACGATGACGGTGTGTGTGCGACGATGGGTGCGTACACAAGCGCGTAGGTAAGCCCATGCGCTCGCACATGGGTGTGACCGGGTGTATGAATGAGAAGAGATGAAAATTAATGTGCATGTATTACCATTTTTTTTAAGTGATTGGGTTGGGGGGGAGAGGGAAGCAGCGGGCGGGGGGGGGAAGGGGGGGAAAAGGGGGATGGCAAGGCGGGGGAGGTGGAACAGGAGCCCCGGGAGGCGGTGAACAACAGGAAGGGAAAGAGCAGGCAGGCCTGTCTTCTCCAAAGGTCACCCTCTCCCCACGTGAGTGACCGCATCCCAAAGAACAGCCCCCCAAAAGATCTACTTCCAAATTAAGACACCGCCGCCCAACCTGGACCGTCATTCCGATCACCTCCCTCCCCCCCCCCCCCCCCCCCCCCCCCCCCCCCCCCCCCCCCCCCCCCCCACACACACACACACCACCACCACCACCACCACCACCACCACCGCACACACCACACACACCCAACCCCCCCCCCCCCCCCAACCCCCGACACTCCTATCCCACCCCAACACACACACACACACACACACCACATCCCCCACTTCCCACACACACACACATCCCCAGGATCCGCGGTCCTCAGACCCACCACCGCCTAAGTCCAGAACCGCCGTCCCTTCAGTAGCATTCAGTCCAAGTGGGAAAAGTGTCCTTAGCTTGCGGATCCAGAATTTTTCCCTGCCTAGCAGGGCCCCCACAGCCCTGGAGTGTTCCCTGTCCACTGCGATGCATTTCATGTTGTGAATAGCGAGATTTGTCTGGTTGAAATGTTTGGTGACATGTGTGCCAGTGTTTGGGGGGATATTTGAACGGTGTTGGTAGAAACGCGTCCGAAGTAAGTTTTTTGTCTGACCTACATATTGTGTGTTGTTGCATGCATCACAGTAAAGAAGGCACACCACGTGTGAGCTTTCACAACTCAGTCTGTGCCTAATAATAAAAAAAATAAATAAAAAAAAAGATGCTTCCTCGTGTGACTTGGCTGTGAAAGCTTTGTGTTTCCACGAGATGTTCTCAACAAACAACACAACGTTATCACATTGGAAACATCCAGCGTCAAGATCTGGGGGCGTAGGCCGAGATGAAGGCATTAAAATATTTGTCAGTGATCTGCAGCATCGTTCTCCGAGGAAGGGGGTTTCAGGAATCGCTTGCTGCAGACGGGGACTTGAATGGAGGACCGGTTGGAGTTCTTGAAGCCAGAGACGGAGGAGTGGATTATTCGGGTGATGCATAGCTATCAGAGGTGGTCTGTTACTGTTTTGTTTTTCTTTACATTCTAGAGTTTGGCTGCGGGAAGTGTTTCTGGCTCTTTCAATGGCTTTGTGTAAGGAATCTGAGTTGTATCCACGGCGGAGAAAACAGGTTTTCATTTCTTCTGATCGCTGGTTGAAAACCTCGGTGTCTGAACAGATGCGTCTGAGTGGTGAAAATTGCCTGTATGGAATATTCCTGTGTACATGGGGTGGATGGCAGAACTGGCGGTGGAGGTAGGTATGGGAGTCCATGGATTTGGTGTGTACCTCGCTGAGGAGAAAGCCCTTACCAATATACACTAAGACGTCGAGAAATGGAATCAATCTAGCTATCTCTCTGTCTTATCTTTGTCGCTCACCACTCCCGATCACTATCTTGAGTGTTGTATAAACGTCATCGTCACAACCTATTTCTCTACATGAGATTCGGTCTGCATTTACTACATGTCAGGTTGATTTCTTTCTTTCTTTTTCTTTTTTTTTTTTTTTTTTTTTTTTCCTAATCTCGAGAGTAGGCATGAAACTGTACACACTGTCCGAGTGGACATTCGCTTTTCATTCTACACGGTCTGTTTGCCGGTGTGGCCTTTTAATACATTTTCTGTTGCATTCAGATGTTTTTCGTTTTTTTTTTGTTTTGTTTTTTTTTTTTTTTTTTTTTCCAGTTTTTTGTAAACTGGGAGGGGAGAGAAGAGGGCTAGGGGGATTGAGGCGAATGTGTGACGCCCGCAGCACTGTCTAGTCCAATCTGCCTTAAAGACATCAGTTGATTAATTATCATGCTCTGAATTCAATGTACATTTACAGTCGTTTCATGCTGTCGCTGTTTGCAGGACAGGACTTTGATCTTTTGTCAGAGCGATGATAGCCCTGAAAAGGCCCTGTGTGGTCGGCCTGAGAAACAAAATACACAGATCATCATCATCATCATCATCATCATCATCATCATCATCATCGTCATCCGCATCATCATCATCACTATCGTTATCATCATCGTCGTCATCATCAGCTCTGCGGTTTAAAACTTCCACGCCATAGTACAGCCCAACCCATTTTCCCAACCTGTGCATGCTGACCTACCACAGAGTATTGTCTAACCAAGTTTTGCCCTTAACAAGCAATCCCTTTCTCGGTTCGGGTCTTCTTCGACGTAGGTTAATGCGCGCACGCAAGACCTTGACGCATTGTCTCATCCGAAAGACCGGTATTCACATCACCTCGTAATACACAACTGAAAAGTAAAGGGGGCACAAAAAAAATGTAAACAAACAAAAATAAAACTCGCAAGTTCGATCCATGGACCATGATACCCTGGCACATCAATACCGTTGCATCGGCCAGCTTCTGTGGTGCTTTGGTCTCTGTGAACGCAGTTAAACAGATTTTAATGTCGTATCGCGGGTGAACCTCATTTCACGACGTGCTGTTGTTTGTCGAAATGCATTTCGCGCATTCTGCGTCATGATCCAATCACGGTGCTGCTGCTAGGCACGTGACTAGGCCTTGGCTTCACAAATAGCGGATGAGAAGAAGTGAACATGCCCTTTTCAAATAATTAACGTGATGAAGACTTGGTTTCTGAGCCATTTGTTTCATGGCGACTGACACTGTGAGGTGCAATACTGAAAACTGACAGAAAAGGGCAGGAAAAACTAAGCAGGTTGATCATTTTTTACTGTGCACCAGTCGAGCAGCAGGCTGTACAGTGCAACGGCGTGAACGTGTTGTATTTTGCTGTAGGTATTTCATGGTGTGACATAACTGATAAGAAGCGCGCGCGCGCGCACACACACACACACACACACACACACACACACACACACACACACACGCGTGCGCGCGTACACACACACACACACACACACACACACACACAGAGCTTTTCCTCCGGAGTGCCGCGGCAGAGAACCAGCTGATCATGCGGGCTGTATTGGGAAATAAGGGGAAGGATGGAAAGGAATGCTTCTGCATGCCACAGGCCCATGATTTAACAGAAATGAAATCAGATGAAAGTTCAAAACCATTGCGTGTCGTTGCCGATTACACGTGCAAAAGGGTGTAGCTCTGAACGTTTATCAGCCTCTTGAGGTTTACTTTCACTACTGAAAAAGAAAATCTGCAGGCAAAAAAACGGTTAATCATATGAGTTCCAATCTTCTGAAAGCTGTAACCTAATAAGTCTACCTAAGCTAACGTCAATTGATAAGCAAATGAATACACGAATAATTTATGATAAAAAGCGCAATGAAATTAGCAAATAAATAAAATCAAATATGGCTAGACAGATAATAAACCAATCAGTCAATCAATAACACACACACACACACACACACACACACACACACACACACACACACGCACGCACACACATGCGTATGCGCACGCACGCACACACACATGCGTGTGCGCACGCACACACACGCACACATGCGTGTGCGCGCGCGCGTACACACACACACACACACACACACACACACACACACACACACACACACCGGTTTGAAGATAACAATTTATAGCTGCATATTTTCTATTTTATTGTTTCAGATTTTGGAAAACATACATCTGTAAAGGAGGTGGAGTGGTGGTTGTGCTATCACCTGTGCTTACACCTTCTTTTCTCGTACATTGTCCTTATTATATTGACTGGTATTTTGGGAGTATTGGTATTTCCACCCCCCAAAAAGAAGGTCGTCGGATGTAAATTTGTTTGTTTCACATTTCACATTAAATCAGCAATACTTTACACTTTGCGTGTCCATTAATGTTTCACCTTTTGATCAACGGTAATAATTGCCGTAAAAAGGTAAAACCGCGACCGCCTTTCTCAGTTGTGCCCGCATATGGTGCCAGAAATCATGGGATTCCACATGACTTGATTGTTTACACTCCATCCTCCACTCCCCGACACACGACGTGGAAAAGTTGGCTCTGGCCTGCTTAGAAATCTGTGTCAGCGCTTGGCGCAGTTCCTCAAACACATGCAATGCGTGCATTTAAAACAAGCGTATAGCATCAGTTGACTAAAAACACTTTTTAAAAAGCATCTGTGATCTAGACCTATTGTTCTATAGCCAGAAAGTAGCTGTTTAAAGTTGGAATATCACTAAGTGGGGGCCGAGAGTCTCAGATCTCGTTCTGAGTGACGACTAAGCAGGCCGATCGTCAGGTTTTCGCCTGTGGATAGGTAGTGCCTTTGAAACTACTGTACGCGAACTGTTTACAACTTAGTGAAATATAACATACACATAAGGCTAAGGAAAGGTTTTAAAAAGACAACAGAGATGTTACTTTCCCAGAAACCTGAGCTGTGCCGCTGTGAAAACATACGAGAAAGGCCACGTATAACTATGTTTTGATACGTAGACACGTCCCTATCGAAACCAGTACGGTGAGGAAATCGCGCGAGAATGTGCGATACAGGTTGAATGCGTTACCTGTCTCGCCCGTATCGGGTAAATGACGTGTAATCTAAAACTCTGTATTAAATCTAACTGAAGGAGGTGCCGTCAAAGGCTGCGCCCCGTGCTCTCACTGTTTGTGAGATGTAGGTAACCTTTCATAGAGGGTTTATAGGGAAGGGGGGGGGGGGGGGTGTCTGGCGGAAGTGCACGATTACAGCTAGTGCACCAAACATAGATGTTGCCATTTGAGTACTTGTTAACTGAGGTTGGCTCTCTCTCTCTCTCTCTCTCTCTCTCTCTTTGAAAGGGGAGTCGGTATGCTGATATATTTTTTTTGTCTCATGACATTTGTAAATGCGTCCTTTTCACATGGTGCTATGGCCTATACTGAGTGAAGTGCACGCCATGGCCACAATCACCACCACTACCACCGATACACACACACACACACACACACACACACACACACACACACACACACACACACACACACACACAGCGAGAGAGAAGGGGGAGGGGGCTGTTAAAAACAAGGACACAGACTAAACAATGTAGTTTCTAGATCAGTTTCTTTGGGATTTTTATTCACATTTTGGTTGGCTATCGATACAATGATACATTAAAAAGAAAAAAGATTGGCATGTAAATTATACAACGATATCATGTACACACACACACACACACACACACACACACACACGCGCGCGCGCGCGCGCGCGCGCGCGCGCACAGAGAGACACAAAGAGAGAGAGAGAGATGTATAAAAACACCTGCGATTCTATACGTGAGAAATGATGCATTAAAATGACACACTGGGAAGAAAGAGGGCGCGCAGAGATGGGTGGAGGAGGGGAGATGGGGGGGGGGGGGGGGGGGGGGGGGGGGCGGTGCGAGGAGAGGAGAGAGAGAGAGGGACTTGTTTTCATGTATCCACGTCGGATGCAGTCATAAATCCTGACTTCAAAACCTCGTGAACAAGATGGACGAACGAAACCCTAGGACAAAGACTACCCACTTTTTGACGATAGAAAAGTACTTGCACCATACCGTCCTCCCAACTCCTTCTTCACCCCACTTCCATCCACCTCCCAGCCCGCACCTCCCTCATTGTGCGAATATTGGTCAAACCACCCTTTCCCTTTAAAACAAATCAAAACGCACACATACGCTGGCCGTGCCGCGAACAGATGGGAAGAGTAACCATGTCGGAGTCTCACACTCCGTCCTCTTTCCAAGCTCCTTCATACGCACAGCTCCAACCATGGTCTCTCTCTGTGCCCAACTTATTCATCAGGTTGTTCTTTTTTTCCTTCTTTTTTTTCTTTCTTTTTTTTCCCCCATATTTCTACACCCCTTTCCCAGTCCACTTTCTGACCTACCTCTCGCCCTCTCACGCTGTGTCTGCGTCTCTCTCTCTCTCTCTCTCTCTCTCTCTCTCTCTCTCTCTCTCTCTCTCTCACACACACACACACACACACACACACACACACACACACACACACACACACACACACACACACACACACACACATATACATGCATGCATGCATGCACGCACACACACACACGCACGCCCACACAACACACGCGCGCGCGCGCGCACACACACACACACACACACACACACACACACACACACACATGCACACGTACGCACACACACACACACATACACGCGCATGCACCACGCCCATACACACACACACACAGACACACACACACACACACACGCACGCGCGCGCGCGCGCACCACAAAGAAGCTCCTCCATCCGCTCCTCAAAAACCCACGCACGCATACACAAATCATGTCGGAGGCACATGCGCTAGTCGTTTTGTAGATGGTGGTAAGTTTTATGGCTGAGCTTTGAGGGAAGGGGAGGGGGCTGTACCCAGTGCGCCGGGGAAACAGATGTTATTGACCGCTTCCCGCGGCGGGCAGTCAGTTGACAAACAACGCCCTGCTTGAGCAAATAACGAGCAAACAGCACAGCAGATCACCTCCGACAGCCGACCTGACTTCGTCTTCGCCCTCTCCTCCTCCTCCTCCTACCTTCTTCTTCCTCTCCTTCTCCTTCTTCGTCTTTTCCTCCTCCTCTCTTCTCGTTCTCCTTCTCCTCCTCCTCCTCCTTTTTCTTCTTCTTCGTCGCCGTCGTCTTCTTATTCTTATTCTTCCCCTTCTTCATCTCCTTTTTCCACTCCTCCTCCTCCTCTCTTCGTTCGTCATTATCATCATCATCATCATCTTATCTTCTTCTTCTTCTTCTTCTTCTTCTTCTTCTTCTTCTTTATATGATGTGTCTCAGATAGCGTATCTTGGTTTTTTTTTTTTTCTTTTGTTTCACTTCTTACGCTGCTGCATTTTCATTTATTTTATGTGTGGCTATAAGGTTTGAAAGGAGTAAATGCTTCTCTCTCTCTCTCTCTCTCTCTCTCTCTCTCTCTCTCTCTCTCTCTCTCTCTCTCTCTCTCTCTCTCTCTCTCTCTCTCTCATATCTCCTCACAGATCTCTCTCTCTCTCTCTCTCTCTCATATTCCACACATACGAATGGTACATACGAATGTACTTAAAAGAAAATATGCAGTTCCCAGGAAGTTGAAAACTACTGGTGAATCGCTTCACTCTGCCGTTTCCCACCCATTCTTCTCCTTATCTCGCCCAGCCTACTGCTTTTTTTTTTTTTTCTTCTTTTTTTTTTTTTTTTTTTTTTTTTTTTTTTTTAAGGGTCTTGGCCCAGTCAAACCGATCAAAGATGCAGATGGAGTGTGCGTGCAGCTGTCGCAGCGCGGCCTCGCACAGTCCCCCGTCACCAGTTTGTGTTGACGATATCATTGATTCAAACACCGAGTTGTGGGCACTTCGACACCCCCTCCTTTTTTGGTTTTGGAGTCTGTCATTCCTTCCACACTCCACAGATAACATCATATTCATGCCAGAGACTGACTTTGCACACGCGTTATAGTCGGCGATTCTGTGAGTGTTGTGTTTAGTCACTTTCAGGTCGGAATTCGGAGTTTCAGGTAAGTGGTGGAGTGCACAATTTTTAGTGTGTTGCATGTGTATGATAGACAGTCCTGTTGCTTTTTTTTCCCTTTCTTTTTCGATATACGTTTGTTATTGCCCTCTCTACACTGCTGCTTGTTCGTGCCCTCTTTATTTCAGTAACATCGTCATCAACTCTTTGCATTGCAGACGCGGAAGTGTTACAGAGAGAGATTGTGACTGAGGCTGAGGTCATTCGTTTGTTAGACATTGGTCAGTAAATGGAGTTCACTGTGTCATGATGTTGCAAATCATATTACAGGGCTTTGAAATTATGTGTTATTTTCTATAAAGCAAAAAGCAGCAAGAGCATTCAGAACTTTGAAAGATATCTGTCATATTTGCCAATATTATTGTATAAGCAGTTCAGTGTATCTTGACCATGCAAGCAGAAGGAGCAACTCTATGTCAGGAGTATCGGCACAGTCGGGACAGAAGTTGTTCATATCCGCACTGACAGTGTGAACGTTGGGAGGACGTGAACGACACGGTAACGTGCCAATTCTGAAGTTTGTAAATATCTCACGGGTGTTAATGCACTGAACCACACGGAAAAACGTGCTCAGTGACAGTGACCGAGTGAACGTTGCATAGTCATCGCTAAACGTAGGTTACTGGGGTGCAGAGTGCCAGCCTGGTCAGTTCATCGCTGTTTTGTGTTCGAGAGACTTAGTGGCAATTACAGTGACAATTTACAGAAGGAAGGAAAAAAAATGTTCACGTCAAGATGGTCAAACACATTAATTTGTTTAATTACACATCTATCATATGCACAATACAATAATAGCTCTAATCAGTTTTTAAAGGCGCGCATTTATTGATTTGTTCCAAGTTGAGTTTTGCCAAACGATTTTTCATACCAGCCACTAGGCCTTCCATTCCAAATTATGATCGTTGTTTACATGCTTTCTTCAAACACGTCATCATCATCACACGACGTCACAAAGTCAACGTTGCCATTTACTGTATGGATGATGTTTTTTATATATTTTGATAATGGTGAATCAGCACTCGTTATTCGCACAGATCATCAAGAGACCTTCCACAAGATTCCTCATCGAAGACTGATTAAAAACAAACGAACCCTTCAGGAATATGGAACATCAGGGCAGTTACCTGACTGAATTGTTGATTTCCTCTATGACAGGACCCAGTTTGTCCAAGTTAGTGATGTATGTGCTGATGATTCTCGTGTTAACATCAGGATGCCTCAAGGTAGTGTCCTTGACCGTCACTCTGCGTGTTTTCTTAATATATCTGGTATAGTATGCTGTCTTTAAAAAGTCTTTAAAGGAAACAGATGAAAAAGACTGTTTTTGCCAGTGATGTTAACAAACTACATAACAGACCAGCTGCCATGGCTTAGTGTTATAGCGTCATGGATGCCGGCCAAGAGGGCATAGGTTCGATTCCCACCAAAGCAGTTTTGTTTTTGTGTTGGGGGAGGGGGAAGGGATGGGGTGTGGGCTCCTACCTCGAACTGAATGTTCTGTGGACTCAGTTAAGAAGACTGCAATCAGTCAGTCAGTTTTTATCCACTTAAAGATGCGTCTCAGAGAGTATTGCTCAAATTTCCTGACTAACACTGCATGTGTCTGTATCTCTCAGGCCTGTTTCACGCTATGGTCTATTTCAATAGCAAGCGTATATACTACAGTCCTGAAATGCAGTTTCAGACAGAATGAAACCCCATAACATTATCTTCAGCATCTCCATCTTCCCTGATCAGCATTTCATCAAAAAAAAAGTCTCAAATTCTCAATGTGGCCGTTCATACACTGCTATCGTAATGACCTCAGTTTCGATTTCTTCTCCATATATGTCTGTGCCCTTGGTGAATTAAGGTCGAGGTTGCCAAGATCTACAAGTTCATGGGGACTTTCGCAGGACAGAAGTGGTGGCGCACTGCGGTGGAGGACGCGCACCCTCTCTGGCTCTGCAACTACGCAATCATTGTCGTCGGCAGGGGACTTAGTAAATGGTGTCCTACGTATGTTGAATCAGAACAGGCACCTCTGAATACTGCCAAAATGACTCCCCAGCAGTGCAGAGTCTTTTCTAGTGGTCTGCCTCACGACGGCTTGACACTGACTCTCCCTGCGACGGACAAAGCCGGTATATGACTGTGGACTGCGAGCCAGAAGGAGTAGTGTGGGGATGAAGCCACTGGAGTGGCATAGAAAATGAGACGTTAATAAAATGCATACCAGTATTGATCATTTAAATTATGTGGGACGAGTGGCAGATCGTATTGATACAAGATCTGTTCTTTGACTAAAGTAACCCAGTTTTTCATACGGAGAGCATTGAAATATTCTATAGACTGCTTCTGCTGAAAGGGAGTATTGTTGTGAGTGATGTTAAGTTGAAATGTAAACAAGACATTTTGGAACGTTTACGCCAATTGGTAAACATGTCGATATCACTGTTTCAACAAACGATTTTACGAAAACACATGGCTAGTTGGCATAACATCGTATTATGGAAGCCATTGGTGAATGGACATAATGAAGCCCTATGTTCTTCAGGGAACTCAGAGGATTAAGTCAAATAAGGGACATAATGATACTTCTAAAGAAGACTGAACGCTTACAATTAGCTAGAATGAAAAACCCTGACTTTGAACAACACAACTGTCTAGCATGTATCACCACAGAACTTGACGGGGGGTGTTAAAATAAAGTTCTCCTCGGGTGTTATGAAGAAACACACACACACACACACACACACGCACGCACGCACGCACGCACGCACGCACGCACGCACGCACGCACGCACGCACGCACGCACGCACGCACGCACGCACGCACGCACGCACGCATCTGCATTCTTTGAGTTAAATGTCTTCACAGACAGCAGAGACCTTCCACATACTTTAAATTAAAAATGCAACAGCTCTAACGTGTTTACATTGTGTGGTTGGGTTTTTTTGTTTGTGTGTGTGTTTTGTTTTTTTTTGTTTTTTTTTCACTAAGAGAGTTGTGAAAACCTGGGACAGCGTCCTGCACAAACCAGTACAGCAGGAATACTCTACGGTTTCAAGAGTTTGTGGGACAAGAGCTACGGAGCATTTGTTGTTCTATGGCTACGCCAGGGGAAAAAAAACAAAAACAAAACATGCGCACATATTAACATTCCAATACATGGCAATGAAATGTTCGAGCATTCATCAGGCATAAAGCATCAAACCCGCAGGCCCTAGTATGATATGACATGACATGACAAACAGTTATTGTCTTCTACTGCATTTGCACTCAAAGGAAGTACTTTATTTTTAAGATATGAGGTGACATGACATGACAAACGATAATTGTCTTCTACTGCGTTTGTACTCAGAGGAAGTAGACCTTCTTTGTCTTAAGAAATAATGATTGTTCTGTGGTGCAGCACCGACTAAGCTAACATCAGATAGTGTCACTGTGAAACAATATATTATAGCAAAGATTATTCTGTCTCAAAATTTACGCTGAATCATTTGTAACATAAGACACTTTTCTCCGTCTCTAAATCCTGTTAACATTGGCTCAGTCTGAAATAAGCATATCAACTGATATCAAATATATTAAATAAACAGTCGCTGTTTTACTCCTTCTGCCCCCTGCCCCTCATCTCCACCTCTTTCCCCTCCACCGCCACCCCCACCCAAATTCCCATTCCATCCTATCCCATCCCCCACACCCCATCCGTTCATCCCTTCCCCACCCCTTCCGTGGTCAGTTATTTCCCTTAGATCTGCTTCTTGTCCCGATATTGCTTCGCTCCGCCATATGGTCGCTTCAAAAATGCAGTTAAAGCGAATAGAGAAGCACCGAAGAAGAGAAATCAGTCTTGACCACCTGCATATGCTTATATGTCACCATGCCAAATCTGGAGATCAGATGAAATCTGTGAATTTTCATTCAGAGCAAAAATGCAGACAGACACACAGATGGCAGACAAACAGAACGGGCTTTGTGTAAAAGACCACACAGTCACCATCCATTTGTAACAGTATATGAAATCAGTCCCTCTCATATACAGATAAACAGAGAGAAAAGAGAGAGAGAAGAGAGAGAGAGAGAGTGTGTGTGTGTGTGTGTGTGTGTGTGCAACAAAAATGTTCAACTCAAATTAGCCAAGTTTAGTAAGTTTGAGCGATCTACCTTCGAACACATAACTGGACATGTTCGTGTACTTGTTGCTACTGCCACTCCAATGTTCCAAGAGACGTCAAGTCATAATCATACTTTAACGAGTGTCTTTGTGTGCGTATGCGCGCATGTGTGTGAGAGGGAGAGAGAGAGGAGAGAGCGAGCGAGAGAGAGAAGGGGTAAATGCATCCATGTGATGGTTCAAGGACGGTCCACAAGAAGTTTTTGAGGAGGAAGAATGGGTAGGTAAGGAAAAAAATCGATGTGTGTATGTGGAGAGAGAGCAAGGGGGGAGGAGCCGCTTTAAATTGTTATACACCCGCTTTGGTGAGCACTTTGGTTAAATCGATCAGTGGGGGCTGAGGGGGGGGGGGGGGGGAGGGGGGGGGGGGGGGGGGGGGGGGGGGGGGGGGGGGGGGGGGGGGGGGGGGAAGGCGTTGTCAGGGAAGTCCTCGCCGTTTTAAGAGTCGGGATTTAGCTCTCCGGTGACGTCTCTGTCCCGTTCAGACATGTCCAAAGAGGAGCTGATCCACGACAACGACAAGCTGGTAGCGGAGGTGTCCCGCCTCAAGGTGGGTCTGGATGAAGTGCACGAGATGTTCGTCAACCTGGAGAAGGCCTTCGTGGACTCCAAGGCGTCTTTCAGCCTCTCTCGTTACGGGGAGCTCAAGGACATGATCAAGACAGTGACCTCTGACGACACCTTGAAGAAGGTGAGTCGTGGTAGTCGTAATGGTGGTTGTGATGCTGGTGGAGGCAGTTGGCTTCATAATTGTGTGGTAGTGGTAGAAGTCATCGTCGTGGAAGCAACAGTTATAGTAATCACAATGTTGGACCTTTTTTTTTTTTGCGGTGGAAAGGGTGCTAGTTGATGCGTTTTGTTTTTGTTTGTTTGTTTGTTTTAGACTCTTTTACATTTTACTGAAATTACCGGGAGAGATCTTTTGATAGGAGAGAGGAGGTGTGCAGTGGGGGGTGGGAGAGGGGCGCAACAACAATGTGACATTTCTTGCGTCACAAGAACAATTCACATGTTTATAAAGTAATTAAAGAATGAGCAAAAAGGATAACAAAAGGAAAAAATGCACATCTTGTGACATGTTACACATGTTCTCGGCTATCCATTCAATTCTTTAGTGGGAATTTGTTTCAAAAATGATAAGCGTGACAGCAAAGCTGAATTGTTTTGCGTGTTATCGTGTTACTGTTTGTCTAATTTTCTGTGCCCCAGAAATAAACGTTGCGACTGTATTGATAACAATTTCGCCATCAGACCTTAAAACAGTTGAAATATTTTGTCTTTTTGCAAATTCTACATTAGAACACCTTTTTATTTCAGTTTATCAAATACAGCACTCTGAAATGTTTCTTTGTCCTTGGTGGCAGTTCCACGTAACATAGATTGAAACTCTGTAGACACCTGCAGTGGAACGTACAGCTTATTTTCATTTTGAACTCCGATCTACGTAATCTAAATCTAGCATAAGTTTTTATTATTATTATTATTATTTATCATCATCATCATTATTATTAATCATCATCATTATTATCATTCCAAATATTCATGACTTGTGTTACTTCTTCGATAAGAACATACACAAACGCACAGTTTTCTGCCTGTAATTTATAAACGAACAATTTTACATATACGTAATGTAGCAAACGAAGTATGCAATGCAGTGCCAGGGTTTCGTTGTGACTCCGTGTGTGTTTTGTATCTGCTTGAGGGTAGATGAACTTATACAGAAAAACTGATAAGCAAACAAATCTAGTCACTGTTTTTTTATCAGCATAGATGCAAAAACATTTTCCTTGCCCACACCGAATGCGATCGAACAACGAGCTGAAGAACTGCAATATTGTTTGTTTTGCTTTTCTGTCAACACTTGTGTAAACACTAACCCCCGTTTCGAATCGATCGTCAACCCCTCGGATGCAATGACGTATGAATGTACAGATGTGACATCGTTGATTTTGCTGGTCCCCACGCTCTGATAACGATTTCTACCGTCAAATTCAGAAGATGACTTCAACGTGGTGACAGCCCTGATATGGCCCTTTGCGATCGACTTGGCTATAAAGCACATTACTTACCTTACCTCAGTAATAGTTTCCCCTCTGTGAGTAGTTTCTCTTCTCTCGGTGACCTGATGGAAAAGCACTGTTTTTCTACAAACATATTGATGTGTCAGAAGTGATATCGAGGGGTATTACACAGAATATAGTGGGATTATTGTGCGGATTTCCACCCTCCTAATCCCCCCCCCCCCCCCCTCCTCCCCAAATGCTTTTATTCATTTTTTTTCCATGGCGTGTGTGTCTGTCTGTGTGTGTGTGTGTGTGTGTGTGTGTGTGTGTGTGTGTGTGTGAGAGAGAGAGAGAGAGAGAGAGAGAGAGAGAGAGAGAGAGAGAGAGAATGAAACCTTGATTTTCAAGATAGAGAAAAACGTTACGTGCATTATCAAATCATCTAGTAAAGCACTTCTTTTTACCCCTATCATATCACACTTCTGGCATTGTCACTGATTCCGGTACATCAGTCAGCAGCATTCCAGTTCAAGCAAGTTCCCGGCCCATCGAAATGTCACAGATACCTTTTTTACATGCTGACCTTTGCTATGGTGCCCTGCGGTCAGCCCGGGCCACTCCACACAGACTGTAACATTATTCTGCTTGACATTTTGCGGGCTATACTATTGAATGCCACACGCGCGTGTTGCGCTGCGCAGTTTTGCTCTGTTATAGTAGCCTACAATGCAGCACCACCACGACGTGGCTAAATTCGCATAGACAATCCTAGATGTGTTGTTGTTATTCCTGTCTTTATTATCTTCCGCTGTAACCCAATAGTATCATTTTAACACTCATTCCGGCTCCTCCATACGCAGCTACACCCAGGTTTGTCCAGTCATAACGCTAACACAGCAGTCCACAGGGAGCCTTTGATATGAAGCAACACACCAGAGGAGATACTGCACTGCTGCCGAGTCACTTCGGGGGTTCTTGTTCCGACGCAGCATACGTAGAGCACGATCCACTAAGAATCGCTAGAGACGACAATAACTGCTTCGTTCTGGAGTTAGCGGGAGTGAACTAAGCATCGACACGTCCGTCTGACGACAGCTCCCATGAACTTGCTTGTACCAATGGCTTTGAGTGATTGTACACACACACACACACACACACACACACACACACACACACACACACACACACACACACTGGTCTATCCCCCCCCCCCCCCCCCCCCCCCCTTCCTTCTTTCCCCTCTTTCTTTCCACGTCACTTTCAAACTACGTCGCCCATCTCTCCCCCCTTCCCCCCTCTCTCTCCTTTCTCCTCCCTAAGCCAATAGCCCTCTCCTCCCCAACCCTCCCTCTCATATTCACCACCGGGTATGCAGACGGTCGTGCGTGCGGCTCGCAAATGACGCAATTATGTTAAACAGCACTTTGTTAATCAGCGTGTAGGCGCACACGCAACATCCCCATTGACCCTGCAAGCGTATTTTCGAATGTCCAATGCTGTTCTTTCCCTGATAAGTGGTTGGGGAGACCAAACCTCCCCCCCCCCCCCCCCCCCCCCCCCCCCACCCCCCACCCCCCCCCCCCCTCCTTTTCTTTGTCTTTAGCAGGAGGAGGAACCAGAATAGATAGTTTGGCCTATAAAAAAGGGGAAACCCCTGGTGAACAATCAATGCTTCTACAGACCAGCTGTAGATGAACAATACAGGGGTGAACCAGAGAGAGTGAACGTTTATCTAACCTACTCTAAATCTCCCTGTCTAGGATTCACTGATCACCCAGAGGAAATGTAAGTTTAAACTATGTTTCTAAATTTTGAGTCTCTGCATTGATTGTATGTATGCCATTGGTTTAACAGTATAACTTTATGCCAATACTTGATGACATCTATCATATACATGGAACAGCAAGAAATTCTCCCTTGGAATCAAACTGAAATTTCATAACTCCAGTGTGATTTCAATGCTGTTATATGGCTGTGAAACATGGCAACTGGAGAACATCAAGGAGAAGAAACTCGATGCTTTCGATAGTAAGTGCCTATGTAAGATCTTGGGCATCAAATGGTCAGACTTTATACCAAATGAACACATCAGGGAGAGGTCCAAACAGCTCATCGCGTCTTCCATTGTCTGCACACTGCACCTCTGTTGGCTAGGTCATGTCTTGAGTTTATCCTCATCAAGACCTGCAAACCAGCCATCAAATGGACTCCAGCAAGCCAGAGAAAAAGAGGACGACCCAGGATGAGCTGGCGACAGACAGTGGAAGGAGACCTCAGACTCGTTAACAGAGGATGGAGTGACACTCGCAAACTGGCTGAGGACCGTGCACAGTGGAGCGCCTTGACTGCCTCATGCATCACAAGACGTGGGAGCACCTAGGTCTAAATAAGTAAGTAGTCCTTTATTGGCTGAGATCTCGCACATTTACTGAAAGCCACAGGGCAAGTGTGTGAACTCGACAAGCCAGACTCTCAGCTACTTAACTACAGACCAGGTTCTGTTTGTTGTAGAAACCTGGGTTCTTAGCTACCCTGGGCATGCATGGTAGTGGACAAGCCCCACAGCCCAGTGCTTGATCAGCAGCTCTACAGAGAAGTGGAGCAGTCACCAGCAACTACAGAGAGATCACCTATCCTCTCCAACATCAGATAAGTTCTGATATTCCAAGTGGACTCCAACTCAACTCATCCAGAACTTTCCCTCACCTAATGATGAAACAGTGAGAACCAAAGCTCAGCCTGAACTGACCGTGGGAACTTGATTTGAATATTTCACTCTTGTATGAATAAGTAAAGGTGATGTGTAAAAGTGCACTTAACTTGTGTCAGCTGTTTGTTGTTCAGTCAGTGTCGAATGTTTGAACTTCTCCCTCAAATTCTGTCTCTCGAGCTACAAGTACTTTAAGGATACAAGCCCAAAGGAAAATTATTCCTGAGCCACTCTTGTCTCTTTCAGTTAGGACCGAAGGTTGCTTCTTCCACAACTAGTAAGAGAGAGGGTGGAGGTGAAATTGTACCATAACCCTGATAGAGAAAATACTCCAAGTCCTTCCCCTAGAGGACACACCGACCCACCCCCAACTCTCGTCACAGTCAGTTGTCTGGCGGATTTGATAGCTGGTCAGTCTTTGTCTGCGTTGGGAAAGAGGCACCTTGGTAGTCCATTCCCTCAGGCAAGAGTTTTTGGTCAAGTTGTTCATTCCTATGTAGTCGGTGTTTTCCTTCTTCCATGGTCAGTCGTAATGCTGGTGTCGTCCTTGTTGCCCTCCCTCCATAGCCGTTGTCAGGGCTGCCGGGGCGGCTGCCTTAATGCAGAGTGGCGACGGTGCTGTGCCGCGTGAGGCCGATTCAGGAAACGAGCAGGGCCGAAGTGACAACTTTGACGTGATACTCTGCTTTGAAAACAATATACAAACTGTCCTGTGGCAGGTCCACTCGCTGGCGGAGAATCAGGCTGACGGGAGGAAGGGGGGTCTGGCGAACAGTGCCAAGGCCTTCGCCCAGGACACGGCGGAAGGCACGAGTGCCAAAGGGGGAGACCAGTCCTCTCCGCGCAAGTCTGGCCCCTCTTTGTCTGGCTTCTTCAGGAAAATCAAAGACGTCACCGGATTTTCCGATGAGCCCTACGGTGGTACGTACAGGATCCTTCGATGTGTATTTGACCGTACGTGTGTGTGTGTGTGTGTGTGTGTGTGTGTGTGTGTGTGTGTGTGTGTGTGTTCATGCGTGCGTGTGCGTGCGTGCGTGTGCGTGTGTGTGTGTGTGTGTGTGAGAGAGAGAGAGAGAGAGAGAGAGAAAGAAAGGGGGAGATTGTGTGTGTGTGGGGGGGGGGGGGGGGGATCGGTGGGATGCTTGGCAATCCTTGTGCTTACGCCAAGATTTTCTGTGGTTGAAAATTTGTAAGGCTTTTGAATATGGTCGCCGGCCCATAAAGTCGCCGGCGACCATATGGGCAGGGACTTTGGTGCCCGTACGGTCGCCAGTTGCCCATAAGGTCGCCGGCGACCGTACGGGCACAGAGTGTGATATTTTCTGCAGTGAAAATACAGACGTCAACGGCCTAGTAAATATATGACCTGTAATATGAAGTGCTTCTCTCTCTCTCTCTCTCTCTCTCTCTCTCTCTCTCTCTCTCTCTCTCTCTCTCTCTCTCTCTCTCTCTCTCGTGTGAGTGTGTGTGTGTGTGTGTGTATGGGGGGGGGGGGGGGGGGGGGGGGGGGGGGGGAGGAGAGGGAGACTTACTAAATATATGACCTGTAATATGATAGTGCTTTTCCCCTCTCTCCCCCCCCCCCCCCCCCCCCCCCCCCCCCCCCCCCTATGTATGTGCGTGCGTGCGTTTGTGTGTGCGTGTGTGTGTGCGCGCGTGCTTGTGTGTGCGCCTGCGCATGTGTTTCGTTTCATTGGTATACCTCAAGATGGACGACGACACATAATTTATGATTGCTGCAGTCAGAAATCGACTGTTTCTTTGGGACAAGTCTGATAGAATAGAAACCATTTCAACAGAAATATGATTGCAGCAGCATGGACGAACATTGCAAAAGAAGTCGGAGGAGGTGGTAAGTATTCTGTTCATTTTATTGTTTCTTTATTTCTTATCATTCCACTAGAAAAATTTCTCTCTCTCTCTCTCTCTCTCTCTCTCTCTCTCTCTCTCTCTCTCTCTCTCTCTCTCTCTCTCTCTCAAGCTCCAAGCTATTTGTTCTCCTACCATTGTTACTAGCGCCGAGTTTGTCTAACCTTTGCCCGTCTGTCATTGCGTCATTTACCCTCGTCGGCCGAACTTCCTCTGGAAGAACAGTAGGAACGCTTTTCCACACGCGCAAGCGATTGTGGATGGCTGGGGATGGGGCAAGGAAGATAGAGGGGAAGAGAAGTGTAGTGGTGGCGGTTCGGTTTTCCCCAGAACACATCAAGACCAATTTTTTTTTCCCCAGGATTTTATTTTGAAAACACGGGTTAATTCACCGCTAACTTCAGGTGACAAGACTGGTAGAGACAGCAATTCGGGGATGTAGAACACACACACACGCGCACACACACACACACACACACACACACACACACACACACACACACACACACACACACACACACACACCACGCACGCTCGCTCGCTCGCGCAGACACATACACACACATGCATGCGCGCGCGAACACACACACACACACACACACACACACACACACGCATACACACACACACACGCATAAACACACGCAACGCATATTCAAATAAGTCATTAAATTTTATTCATGGAATTTGTTTTTAAAGCCACTCAAGCAATAGTAGACCATCTGTGCATCTCTTCTTATAGCAAAAGTGTCAGTATGCTTCCCTCTCTTCTCTATCTGCAAAAGTGTCTGTCTGCTCTCCTCTCTCTCTCTCTCTCTCTCCTCTCTCTCTCTCTCTCTCTCTCTCTCTCTCTCTTGTGTTTTCAAGATAGCCATGTGCTACTGTATACTGCACAGATTTATTGACCTTGGAACCAACGGACTTCGGACCAACGGACCTTGAGACCAACGGACCTTGGGACCAGTGAACCTTGGGACCAATCGATGACCCTTTCTGTACAGTGATTCTTTTTTTTTATTTTAGCAAGAGCAAGATGAACGACGAAAGAACGCGATTTGTGCCCTATCTTCTTGAAACGAGTGATGAAAAGGCTGCTGATCTCAAACAGCTTGCTGAAGGAACATTCCGTATAGCCTACTACCAAAATCGCAACAGACACGACTACAGAAAAACACTGTTCGCCAGTTCCAAAAACGCCCGCGATAAATTCAAAGTTATTGATGGTTTGTTGTAAAGTTGTGACGACCAGCAATGTTCCCAGAGTTGCAAGCAGACTTTTCAGGAAAACCTTGGCTCAGGAGCCAGATCAACACGGCATCAAGTGAATAACTTGTGTTGGGGCATCTAAAAGGAATGTAGAAAGCATTTTCAGAAAATGTCTGCCTACCACAGGACATATCTTCGATTTGACAACAGGTTGCCTCCAAAACCGATTGTATCAGAAAAAGGAAATGAGCGTTGGCAGATCGATTTCATCGATATGAGGAACGATCAGGTCCACTTCCGAGGAAAATCGTTCAGATACATTCTATCAATAATCGACACATTTTCACGCTTTTTGCTTTTGAGACCAATAGCAAAGAAAACAAGCGCCAATGTTGCCAGTGCTTTGAAAAGAATGTTTGCTGAGCATGGAATTCCGGACATAGTCCAGTGTGATCAAGGAACTGAATTTAAAGGAAAAGTTGAAGAACTGTTCCGACGCAGAAGAATACATGTCATACGGAGCCGTCCGTATCAACTACAATCGCAGGGTAAGTGCGAACGGTCACACAGAGAAGTGAAACATAAGATCAGATACAAGATGAGGAACAGGAGTGGCTTCAAATGGGCGAGAAATCTGCATCCAATTCAAAAGGCGATCACTAACATTCCAAACGCCGTCACAGCAAACGGAACACCCGCGGAAGTATATGCTCAAAGAGGAACGTGGCGATCTGCGAAGAAGTCAGAAAGGCATCCACTCGTGCCAGTGAGCCCTCGAGGAAAACCGAACGGCAAAACATCTGTTTATAAACCAGGAGAAAAGGTTTTGATCCGGTATCCGCCTCAAAAAAGCAAACGGATACCACGCCGAAGACATGTATACAGTGCTCTTGTGGTGGAGACAGACATAACCCACAACAAATACAAGGTCCGTTTCAGGGTGGAGGGTGGCAAAGACATGATAAAATGGGTGTCTATGGTGGACATAACAAGCACCACAGCACACAAAAGAGCAAAGAAGCTGACAAACCAAAAAAAGAAAACTTCACAGAGAGAAGTATGCAATTCCTATTACACACAATGTCAATGTAGTAGTCTCACAAACTCTGGGATAAATGTTCTTCTTGATCCGAAGGAAGTCCCAGGCAGTTGCCAGTTCGAGTCGATCTCACATCAACTTTTCCTTTTTGGAATTCACAGAACCCCTTCAGCACTTCGACGAGAAGCAGTTCAACATCTAGAAAATCACTTCGATCTGTATCTGAACTACATCCCAGAAGAAGACGTTGTTGGCAAGCTACAACACATACAGAACATGAAAAAACAGGCACACGTATGGTGACAATGTAACCCTACTGGCTCTGTCACGATGCTACAATGTCCAGTTTCTAAACAGCATCTGCTGCAAGCCTTGACCACACTGTACTGATCTCACCAGATGGGACATACAGCCCTGACAATTTTCTCCTTACGCTGGGTCATTTTCCAGAAGAAAAAGGCGAGCATTATGTCAGCGTTGGGATGAGTGCTCTGAAAAGGAATCAGCTGTTGTTTTATGCAACCTGTGATGGCTGGAACACACACAATGAAATGAAACAAACTGACCAGTCTGACAGAAGAGACTTAGACCTGTCTGACAGAGGAGATGTTGACCAGTCTGACAGAGGAGATGTTGACCTGTCTGACAGAGGAGACTTTGACCTGTCTGACAGAGGAGACTTTGATCTGTCTGACAGAGGAGACTTTGACCTGTCTGACAGAGGAGTCTTTGACCTGTCGACAGAGGAGTCTTTGACCTGTCTGACAGAGGAGACGTTGACCTGTCTGACAGAGGAGACGTTGACCTGTCTGACAGAGGAGACTTTGACCTGTCTGACAGAGGAGGCTTTGACCAGTCTGACCGAGGTGACAGCCCAGAATATCTTCCCCGGAAAATTCAAGAAATGATCAAAAATACTTTGCTGAGAATTTCCCCATGCAGTAGATTTTCATTGCAACAAGTCTGTTGTTTTTCTTTAGAGATGTTGTCGCCCGGAATCCCCTTCGTCCCTACACATTGGTTTTCATGTAATGCCACTTGTCCCAAATCCTGTCAGTGCCAGGCAGCTGGTAAGAACTGCTGGAAGAGGCAGCGGACTTGTTGCTGAGGTCAGGAGAATTTTGGCGAACTCCAGGTCGATGGACGCTCGGCTGTGGATGGGAGAACATAAACACCGTTCTTTTGAAATAGTTAACGTTTGGTACAGACAGGGCCGTTACTGAACGATTCGACCCCTCAGAAAATGAACACAATATGTTTTTTCCTTAATTACCGCAAGTGTAAGTGTAGCAAGTGCAGCAATGGGACGCTTGAATCACTAGCCCGAACATGATGCATGCGCTAGAGGTAGCCTATGTGTGTATGCATGGGTTCCTCTTCGTTTTTCTGCTTATTATTTTAATCTCTCTCTCTTTCTCTCTTCTCTCCTCCTCTCTCTCTCTCCTCTCTCTCTCTCTCTCTCTCTCTCTCTCTCTCTCTCTCTCTCTCTCTCTCTCTCTCTCTCTGTGTGTGTGTGTGTGTGTGTGTGTGTGTGTGTGTGTGTGTGTGTGTGTGTGTGTGTATAATACGTTATAGTGAGAATGCTTACTATTTCCTATTTTTTAATAAAAATGTAGGTTTTTTCTTATCGCTGTGTTTAATTTTGTCAATTGATGTAATTGTTCCTTTTTGTTTATTGTTATTTTTTGAGGGCATACTGTAAAAAAGCTTCCAGCTTATCTATTCACCCTCATTAAAGATTTCGAGTTTCGAGTTTCTCTCCTTTTTATTTCTTTATATCATTTGTTTTGTTAGCTTTCGTATTTGAATGCATGTAGCTTAAACATGCCTTTGTTTTGTTTCTAAAAGCAACAAACAAAAAAATGATTTAGTGTATTCCATTATCTGTTGGTAATTTTCGGCAACAAGTGGGAAATTCGCTTAGAGTACACAAAAATTACCTCTGTGTGTGTGTGTGTGTGTGTGTGTGTGTGTGTGTGTGTGTGTGTGAGTGAGAGAGAGAGAGAGAGAGAGAGAGAGAGAGAGAGAGGGGTGTGTGATGATACAATTTTTGATTACATGATTATTATTGATCAGTAGATATTTTCATTTCGCTTTCAACACAAATCTATTAGTTTCCTTCATTAGTTTTGCTTTGCTACAGGAAACAAGAATTTCCATTTTCGTATAGTGTCATAATTATGTTTTTATATGCATCAGTGGCTCCTTTTGACCTTGTTTCTGAATCGTTAGTACACATAAAAGGTGCAAGGGGGGAAAAAACGGGTGTCAGAGTATCAGTATTAAGAAAGCGTAAGTTCACATAATCTTTAATGCATCCATTTCTTGTTTTAATTATGCCCAGTTTTTGGAGCATCTGGGTTGTTTTGCGTTCATGTTGTAACACATTTTGTTAAATGATCGTCGAATTGACATTGTGTGGTTTTCCCTTTTTGCACATGTTACATATAGACGTTTAGGCTATTGTGAGGGCAGTGAAATATTGAGAAAAATATGCACGAAAATTAATAAACAGCGTTGGTTAGTTTTGAAACACATTGTGAATCAAAATTAACTGTTAATCATAGCATTATTACTCGAATGAGGTATTAAGCATAAGTTTTGTTAGGTATAATTTTACATTTTTTAACTCTTTATATAAAAGTAAAGGAGTTTTTTTTTTTTTTTGTTTTTTTTTTTTAGCTGAGGATTTAGTGCCTACTATGGAATATCTTGATTTCAGGTTTCTAAATGAAAGTAGCGTATGCGTCACATTCGTACTTTTAGTGGGGAAGGAATCCTGCAAGCGTTTTGAACATAACCAAAGATCTTGGCTGATTCCCGGGCGCTTTTTTTTTTTTTCTGTGCCAAGAGAACTTTTGTAGTACTTGAATACCTTGGTTTGATAAGTATCGTGTTTTTTATTTTTTTTTTTTTCATTAAATCATTGTTTATAGTTTACTAGACTGTCCATTGGTTAGTGTGAGAGTATGAACGTGTGTGTGTATGTAGGTCAGTTTATGACTGCGTCTGTGTAAATGTGTGCGTTTGCGTCTTTGTGTGTTTTGAGAGCATGTGTGTGTGTGTGTGTGTGTGTGTGTGTGTGTGTGTGAGAGAGTGTGTGTGTGTGTGTGTGTGTGTGTGTGTGTGTGTGTGAGAGAGAGAGAGAGAGAGAGAGAGAGGAGAGACTAGGCCTATATGAACATTTAAACAATCTAAAACCCCATCATTTTAATGTTTATAATGAGGCCTATAGACCCTTATATACTCTGAGAGAGATAGGGAAGAATGCGCCATTGAAGGCCTGCACAAAGCTTTATGCAGAAAACAGAGTGGCCTGTCAGTTAGCAATAAAATGTACATTTTCTCAAGTTCTTTTTAACTGCGTCGTGCTTTTTTGGGATTTACTTTGACAACCATATCAAAATAGGAAGGCTGCTCAGCTTAAAATAAATTCATGTCGGCCTACAATGGCTAGGGCCGGGTTAGCCTAGTGGTTAGGACACTGGACTCGTAACCAGAAGGGTCGCGGATTCAAACTCGGATTGGTCTTGGAATTTTTTCACGTGGAATTTTTCCAGCTTATATGACCATAGTTTACCCCGAAAACCACCCTGGTTCGCTGGTGTCAGGATAATGTGACCAACCGTCCTGAAACAGAGAAAGGTAAAAGGGACGAAAGCCCTATCATCAACGAAGCTTCCAATGGCGCATTCTTCCCTTTCTGTACCCACCAAATTTTAACATGATTCACACAGTACTTTTCTGACTTATCGCGATGACAGACAGACAGAATGAATGAATGAATGACAGACGGACGGAGAGACAGACAGACAGACAGACAGACAGACATAATGACATATGGTAAGGAAAACATTAGCAAGATGTAAAGCATATAAATGTACTCTCAACGCACTTACTTAACTCCATTCCCTTGTGTGGTAAAAGCCCGTGATTTGTCACAACTTGGCCGAAAGCGCTTTCAATTCGGTTCAGTAGTTTCCAAGATGCACCATAAACAATTTTGGTTTAAATGCGCATGCACGTTTTAACAGTTACTTAATGTGTTGTGTAGGAAGAGCACTTGATCGGTTTCAACTTTGTCCAAACCGCTTTGCAATTCTGTTCAGTAGTTTCCGAGAAACACACCATGCGCACGCGCATTTTAACGATTATTTAATCTAGCGTATCCACTTAAGTGGACAGAGCACTTGATTTGTCACATTTTCGTCTAAACCACATTAAAATCGGTTGAGTAGTTTCTGAGATATTCAATGAAGAAGAAAAACCGTTTTGGGGCGTTTAAACGGTTAATGCTCGCTAAAAGGGTTTTCCTTAAGTATTGTGCATCATCCTCCGGGTACAAAGAATATGTGTACCAATTTTCAGAACGATCGGTTCAGTAGCTTTGGCTGTAGCAGCTTCCACACATTTTGGTTGTTTACACACGCAAACAAACATACACACACACACACACACACACACACACACACACACACACACACACACACACACACACACGCACGCACGCACACGCACGCACGCACGCATGCACGCTCGCACGCTCGCACGCACAGAGACACAGAGAGAGAGAGAGAGAGAGAGAGAGAGAGAGAGAGAGAGAACTTTTCTCCATTCCGATTGTCTAAGAACTCCAGTTGGGAGTACAAAAAGAGCTCATCAGTAAAAAGTGCTCATCAGTGTCACATCAAACATGACAGAATAAAATTAGTTACACAGGCAAAGCATCATTGATAATCCGCGCGCATTTTAGCCTACTACAGTTGGTGGTTGTGTTTGCTGATAAATGGTTGGGGGGTGGGGCTGATAAATGATTTTTTTTTGGGGGTGGGGGGGTTACTATATAGGCTACACAACATTTCATGCACTAATAAGTCATAACAAATCATAACAACCTTGTTATTGGCGACTTTATGGGCAAGGGACGACTTTACGGGCATCAAAGTCCTTCCCGTGTGGTCGCCGGCGACTTTATGGGCTGGCGACCGTACGGGCACCGAAGTCCCTGCCCATATGGTTGCCGGCGACTTTATGGGCTGGCGACCATATGGGACACCAACATCCCTACCCATACGGTCGCCGGCGACTTTATGGGCCGGCTACCATATGGGCACCAACAACACCCTCCCCCTCCCCCAAAATTCCCAACCCCCATTCTCTACCGTGACCTGATTACAACATCTTTGACTTGTTGAAAGGCTGCCGAAATAGGGGTGGAAGATGGAGGATGGGGTGGAGTGGAAGGACGTACTGATGTATGAACGTACGTCCAAGAGGTTTGGCAATATGTGTATTTTCAATCTTTTTTCTTTTCATTCTCATTAGCAACACCCAGTTCACCCTGAACATAGTTTGCCATTTCCAGTTTCTCGACGGTTCTGACCCTTTCTATTCAGACATTCGCTGCCTGGACAAAGGAGAAATTCGACAGGACAACGAGAGGAAGAGGCGAGAGATCCAGCGGCTGAACACACTCGCGGCCTCCGTGCCTACAACAGACTGGAGCAGCTGCAGCGTCGTTACCAGGCGTCCAAAGCGCACGCGCCACCTACGCGCGCTACCAGGAAACTCAAAGACATGATCAAAGACGTCATAACCGATCAGGCCCTGTGAGATCGTTGGCACTGAGAGACAAAGCGTGCAGCAACTGATCACCATCGGTTAAGTTAAGTGTACCTTTAGTCTTCATTATCATGTTATCGACAACAAAAAAAGTAGAAATAGATAAGAATGTAGGTTTCTGGATTCTGGATTCGACGTTAGAAAAGTCGTTAAGGTCTCGAGATCAAAACTTTTTACTTGGAGAAATATTTCGACAGGGTCGCCCAGTCTTCATCAGCTCACTGTTGCTGTTGTGGCAGCGAAGCCTGGTGGGGCGACTGCTGTGTGGGGTGAACGTTTGTCAGGATCTGATAGTAGATAGGGAGAAGTTCAAAGCATTGATCTCTGTTTCAGGCTGGGGCGTCTGGTCTTGATTTCGATGACTTCTTTAACTTTTTCTTTTTGTGAGAAGGCTTTGAACTTCCCCCTATCTACAATCAGATTCTGACAACCGTTCACCCCACACAACAGTCGCCCCACCAGGCCTCGCTGCCAGAACAGCAACAGTGAGCTGAAGAAGACAGGGCGACCCTGTCGAAATATTTCTCCAAGTAAGTTTTTGATTCTGAGTCCTTAACTACTTTAAAGTAGAAATAGTGTCACACGTATGAACATCATGCTGCTTTTGGCGCGTATAAATCGTGGTTGCTTATTCGGCTGTTTGTGTTTGATGATTTCAGTAGTCAAGCTCTTCTTGACTCTTCATTTACGTGGATCTCTGTACTAACCCCAATTGTCTTTTTGTCATCGTATCAGATTGTGCCGACTTCCGTTCCGATTCTTCAAATTATGATGCTTTAGCCGGGCAGATATTATATATACGCTATGTCATAAGCATTTCCTGTTTGGGTAATCCATCGTTTTCATGCATTTGCTTCTCACATTGGGTAATCCATCGTTAATCATGCGTTAGTACCTCTTGTTGTATTCATTTAAGTATTATATTTTCTGTCTGTCTGTCTCTTTCCCTGTCCTCTCTCTCAGTGTCTCTGTCTCTCTCTCTGTCTCTCTCTCTCTCTCTCTCTTCTCTCTCTCTCTCTCTCCTCTCTCTCTCTCTCTCTCTCTCTCTCTCTCGCTCGCTCGCTCGCTCGCTCGCTCGCTCGCTCTCCTCTCTCTCTGTATCTTAAACTTGATCATTCCAGTTTGTTCTGTCCCATTTTCCGGTGTTACCACAATGTAAACCTCCCATCCCAGTACATTAGTATAGTCCATCTCTACACCACTGTAGTTCATATCTTTTCAATCAGCCAGTGTGATGCTACCACCAAATGATCACTGTACAGAGTTCCTGT
>JADBJO010000308.1:0-62500 GCA_016801955.1 Conus betulinus
CAAACTTGGTGGTTGTGTTCTACATGGTATCTTTTGTCATTTAAATGTTAAATGACAGAAATCAAGCAAAAAATACGTGCATTATCCATTTTAAATGTTGCTTATGGGACCTAAAATCCACAGACGTCAACAGGAAAATTGCAATGTTTTCCAAACCACTTGTCATATCGCTCTCAAACTTTAACCAGATATCTAAAATGGTGGTAGGCATAATTTAAACTATTGAAAGTCTTCACAGACAAAGTTTTTGCTTATTTAGATTGTCTTAATAATCTACTACCAATACTAGTGTAAAGATCTCAAACGCAAAATCATTATTTTTGAAAATGATGTCAACAGGCTCACTGATAGCTGAACTCACTGAAAAGAAAAATTCTTTACAAGTCCTACCTTTCAAATAACACCTTAGGTTACTTACAACAGACATCTCTTGAAAGAAGCAAATCAGAGATGATTTTCAAACAGGAAACATTTGAATGCGTCATATCTCTGGCGTAGATCATTTGGCCAGTCCACAACAAAAGACCTCCCAGATGAAGAAGATGGGGCCAGGGTGAGGTTGGAGGCAAACACCACTGAGGAGTTGATAGGATATACATCAAGTGAATGTGACCATCGGAACACATGGCGGGCATTGGCACCTCTACCCACAGTTGCCTTGGTCATGAAGTTCACCTCCGCTTGATCCTCACTCAGAATGTTGTGCACTGCCCCTATGAAGAAGTCATCTTCAAAGTACACAGCAATGAGCTCTTCTGGCTGCCTGAATTGAAAGTTGAAGTGCTCAAAGTTGTGTGCTGTCTGCTCTTCTTCATTATCCTCATCAGAGTTGAGATGATCTTCACTCTGGTCAGAGTCATCCTCAGAAGAATCTGATATTTCTCTGCGTGGACGCTTGTTCGGCTGAACTTCTGGCTGGATTGCTGGCAATCGTTCTAAACACTCCCCACCAAAAAACTCCAAAAGCTGATTCACAAGCTTCAGGACTGATCCTGTGACCTTGAGCAGTGAAGACTTTTTTTCCAAAATGATTTTCTGAAAAAGAATCTCTGCTCGTAAGGCTTTCCTGAGGGCCCTGTGGGTTCTATAGATTCTGAGCAGCCGTTGGATGTCAGCAGGTGATGAACATGGGCCCTGGTGAGGTCTCAGATCATCCATTACAGACATCTTCTGCTGACGTTTTCCTTTCCTCTGCTGCTTCCTTGACCAGTCTTGCCTCTTGCAGAAGATCTTGTTTTCGGCGGACGGTGTCTTTTTCCATCTGCACATGCTTTTCTCGCAGTGCAGCAGCTTTTCTGGCAGACAGCTTCAGCAAGTCTTGCTGTTCTGCAGAGGTCTTCAGGGCCAGCCAGGATGAAACAGATTTATTCCGCTTTAGCAGATTCACGGTGGAGTGATGATGCAAACTGGCATTTCTCCGCTTAAACAGAGAAAAGTCCAGATCGGCGAAGCACTCTTCACTGACTAAATTTGTCAGACTGGAGTGGTCAAGCTTCTGCCGCAGCTCTTCATCCTGCACATTGTGGTACTTTCCCACGGGGGTAGAAAATCTGCTAACTGGCGCCTGGTGACCTCTAACAGGTAACCGCAAACCTTCTGCAACAAAGCTGTGACCACCGTTTTCTTTTCTTCCCCAATGGCCAGCAAGGGACAGCAGGATGTCTGCATTATGAGGAAAGTGAATGCCTGGAAAAAAGTGGCTGGACAATCTTCACGCAGGGCAGGAGAGGCATCTGTCTGCCAGTCAAGCAACGGGTGTGCAGGCTTTCAACATAAATGTAGAATCCAGGTAGTGAATACTGCCCCTAAGAAGACACCAGTATGGACCTGTTCAAACAGAAACAAGCACCAGATCATGAATATCTTATTACTCTGTTTCAATTTGATCCTTATAATTATTGTCAGTAATGGCTGCTAAAAAAAAGTGTGACCAGACACATTTACAACACACACACAACAGGTTTTATGACACAGCAATTATGAAGAAAAAATCATCTTAACACACATCGTTTTATAAATAAACCAATTATACAACAGCTAAAAAAGAAGTTTCTGTTGATAATTTGACATACCCAAGTTTTACTCCAGCTGTTCAAAAGATGATAGTAGTAGTATAGCTATACAGCTGTTTAAAAAGACAATCAAAATCAATCTTAATTACCTGTGATCCTGAAGTACAGCAGGCCAAGCACAATGATGTGACAGTCAATGGTCTCACTGCTGCAGTCAGCCAGCACACTTTCAATTTTCCTGTTGTTCTTTGGCATGTAGGAGCTCAGGCACTCTTGGATGTCATGCCGATGATAATGGAGGCTGGCAGCAGCTTGGAACAGGTTGTTGAATCTGTTCTCTCGGAAGCTGGTCACAGTAGAAGCTCTCCCCACCATTAGGCAGTAGGCTTCCCAGCAGTCTCTGCAGCCATGCTTGTCATCTCCACGCGGCCCCAGACAGTCACATGCCATCCAGATGTACCTACACAGTACAACAAAAAAAGTGCAAGATATTTTGGGTAAGCAGGAAACATTAAAACAGCCACAATTATACATAAATCATGTGTATTTGCAACAGAAATTTGTCTGGCAAACTTCACATAGGCAACATTGTAGAAAGTCTGAAGTGGTACCTTTTCCTCTTGAATGATGTATACCTTTAAAAGTAAATTACTAACAACCCATGAATACACACACAAAAAAAAGTCACATGACTTCGTATTCAAAGGTTCTGCATCTTTACTCTAGAACTACAAGGATAGTATGACAGCAAGAGTAAAGTGTAAAAAACCGACAACTGTTTCATCAATGACCAAAGTCAAAATATTTTATGTACGTGGAACATTCAGCAAGATTTTTTTTTTAAGGTGGATTTAAAAAATGACAGTAAAATTTACCTGTATGCTGAGCAATCTGACGAGTTGAAATTGTTGAAGCCAGGTACTGCATCTCTGCCAAGTGGCTCCCCCTTCTCCTGTTCATCTTGGGCCAGTGCTTTTTTGCTTTCAGCACCAAGACCAAGCAGGAAATGTGCGTTGCAATGAAGAAACTCCAGTCCTTCATCTAACTGCAGCAGTTCTTGCCTTTCTGCCTCCAGCTTTCTGCCAAAGGATTTCATGACTGCAGCCCGGTCTGTCATGATGCTCGACAAGCCAAGGAGAAGATGGTAGAAATTCATGTGACTGGCTCTTCTGGATGGAGATCAGACAGCTCTTCAAGCATCTGTATATGGCAATGTCCACAAGGGTGGAAGTGTCCTCTGTTGTCACAGGAAGAAAGCCCATGGAAAAGGAGCCACTGGTAGTGGTAGCTTGCTGACTGATGTAGTTCTTTCCCACTCCTGCTGGTTCCATCAATGTGCAAGTCCCAGTGCTCATGACTTCTGAGGACCTCTGCCACATGAGACTTGCTGACCACATGCCCTTGGTCAGCAAAGCGTAAAGCTGACCTTTGTGAGGGCAAATCACTCTCTGGAATCCTGACACCACACAGCCGTGCAGCAGTTCTGATGACAGTACCACACCTGTGAGCAGGAACTTCAGACTCTCCCACAAGCTCCATAACTGCTATCTTTGCTCTGGTTTGAAGTGCCCATTTTCATCTTTGAGGCGCAGTTCTTCAGCATCTTGCAGAACTTCACCAGCATGTTGTTGGTCCAACAGTGTTGCTTCCATTTTTTCCTTCAGAGTATTTATCTTTGTTTTCAAATTTGATGTACTAGTTTGGCTGTTCTTCAGTTTTTTTCTAAGACTATCTATCTTTCTTTGACAACCTCCACTTTGATGTTGTTAATTATGTGCTCTGCTTTTTTCATATCATTTTCTTTCCTTTTTACCTTTTTGTAATAATTCGACTGTTGTATTGTTGAAATTTTTCTGTTCGCTCTCTGTAACTTGTCTCTTAACAGAAGTTGTTCTTGATCTGATGATTTTTTATCAGCAATCATTTTAGCCATTTCCGTTTCTAGTGCCATCAAATGTTTTTTTTTTCATGCAAAACGTTTTTCAGAGTGTCAACTTCTGATTTTGATGTTTTGAGTGCTGCCTGTGATTCTTCCAGCTGCCGGCGGAGAGCAGCTAACTGTCTCCCATGTGCTGCTAATTAATAGCCGCATTCCCATTATCCGTCTTTTCTTCATATGTGACCTGAGGATCTGACAAATGTACTGCATAGGCAGAGGATTCTAGTGGGGATAAGTTTTGTTCCAGACTCTTTTTTAATACAAAATGCTCTGGAGGCTGCAAAAGAAAGTCTTTCAATTTCTGCTGACTGCTGGGTCTGGAGGCACTTTTCATCAGACTGTCATAGGGTTTCCTGGTTTTGGCTAATTTTGTGTTGAGCTGTTTGTCAGAGAGCCCTGCAATGTCTAACCCTATCATGTGGAACCACTCTTTTTGTAGAGACAGGCCTTCTTCTTTCTGGAAGATCAGCAGATCAATCAGCAACCCATTTGTCACTGGCACCTCACACAGCTGGGACTGGTCAAGGGTATCAGGTGAAAGGAGATGGTGTCGCGTGATGCCTTTCTTCTGCAAGAAGTGACCAATATGTCGACTTTCCAGTTCAAACCTGACATCCATCTCTAAAAATCTCTGAAGATCACCATCACACGATAACGTTGAAATACCTCTGATTGCATGGTTGACCTCTGTTTTCAGTGTAGTGTGGACAAAAATCTTTTCATCACACACTTTGTCAACAAAGGTGGAAATCTCATCCCAGCTCTTCTCACAGGTCCGTCTCAAACAGTCCAGCTGAAGGAGCAGCTTGTTGGTGGCAACTGACTGCTTGGTCAGTCCTACTTTTCTCCCCCCCCCTTCCTGCTGTGTGAGGTACTGCTTCATGCGATGAACTGGTCATCTTCAAGGAAAGAAAGGAGAATTTTAAGCATTTGACTTCCATTGTTTTTTGCATGCTTCTCAGATGCATGCACCTGTGTCGGTGTGGGGGGAAAAAAGAAAGGAGAGGAGGAAATGGTGTTTGTGAGCTTCAATGTGTGTGTAGTGTGTGCGTGCAAGTGTGTGTGCGTGTGTGTGTGTGTGTGCACACATGCCTATATCATGTGATTGTGTGTTTTCAAGACATTATACACATTTGCTATACAATCTTTTTACAATGTTGAAGTGAATGAGATTTACTGGAGAATAATCCAGATGATCACACAGGGTTCATAGCGTTTGGGAAAGTTTGGGAAGGCCTGGGGAAAAAAATGTATTTTCCAGGCCCTGGAAAGTCTTTGAAAAATAAGAAAACATGAATATGGTTTGTGAAAGTTTGTGAATTTGGACTTATGTCACCAATATAAGAAATCCAAAAAAAAAAAAAAAAAACAACAAAACAAACAAAACAAAAAAAACCCCAGGGACCGTGAAATTTTAACATATGTGAGGAAATAACTATAACTTTGGGTCATTGTGAACAGACAGTGATAAGGCCAGAAGATTGGTGTGATAACGAGGAACTGTTCTATTAAAAGGTAAACTGTGTGTCTGTTGTGTGTGCGTGTTTGTGCTTATTTACACTTAATTTCAGTTTTAGGGCCATTTAAAGGTCTTTGGAAAATCCAGAAAGTGATTTTGAAAGTTCGTGAAAAGTTGGAATATTAGGATGCTGTTAGGCTATGAACCCTGTCACATTTTAACAAGGAACATTTCTTTAGTACTTTTCTCACCATACATTTACATAAATACTAGAAAGCTCAAAGTGCTAAGTACCTTAACAATAGCAACAAGAAAAGCAAACTAAAACACTCCTTCACTCACACACACAATTGATCATGTTTTTTTTTTTTTAATGCAGTCTTTTTTCATAAAATGTATGTTCTTTTCGTGACTGTGTGTGGGGGGGGGGGGGGGGTGTGTGTGTGTGTGTGTGATATAATAAACGGATGGTGATATGGTGGGCTCATACACGCGAGAAAAATCCAACAAGTACTACTGCCCCTTCTTCAATACTATTACTAAAATACACATACACATTCGATGACAGAAATCAACAGACCATTGCATGAAAACAAAAAAATAAACAATCACAATGCGCATTAACTTCGAAGAAAAACGCACGAACACGGCCGCGCAAGATCGACCAGATCTTTTGTTACTTGTGACCAAAATCATTCTACTTCCGGCAATCGATACTGTCAAATAATTTAATAAAATATGCCCCAAACTTTTATTATATTAAACATAAAGCATACGATTCGACAATGTGCAATCTTGAAATGATATTTAGTTAATGTTTAGGTAAAACGAGCCTTCCGATAAAATTAAATCAACTTCGATAGGAAGACAACGAGAGTAGAGCATGTTTTTTTCTAACACTTTCACTTGATCACTTCTAATTCAAAACTAACCATAATCCGATCATTCTGAACCGATCATTTGTTTGAAAAATGTGCTTCAATAATCGATCTGCCATTATCACAAATAAAACTTACCATAAAGATCCTGGACACGGACCTCCCATTCATTCGAAGCGATGTATCGTTCCGACGCACTTGCCATGCTGGTCGCCATTGTGTTTACAATGTTGTGCCTCGCGACGTTCCGCACACTCGCTTTTCCGGCTTGCGATTGGTGGATATTGCACGGATAGAGCTAATTTGCATACCAATGTGTAGGGCTTGAAATCCTCTTTCCAGCGCACCCTAAGATGATATCTCTTATTCAGTATTTCTGGGAGATAAAGTAATCTAAAATTTACCCTATTTTTCAACTCGTTTTCTCAAATTAATACTGGACTTTAATTATTTTGAAACTTATACTGTTTTAAAGATGAATCTTTCATCTTTATGATGAAACTATTTTTAGATCGCTCTGTCCAGCATGTGTACAGCGAGTCGAGATTTTCCAACACGTATCAACTTCGGGTTCGGCGGACATCGGCGATTTCGCCGACGTCGAAGCTGACTTTTCTTTTCAGGGGGTATTTTTCATTTAGACTTTCTCTCTCTCACGCATTCATGACAAAAATGAAAATACATGAGAATAAAAGTAGATAAATAAAGGTTTATTCAGAATCAAAAAGCATCGTCATAGATACAGTATTACACCAGTACTGCCTGATTGAAGTTGGCCTATTTTCACCTAAAAGCCTTTCCCTCACTGCTGACAGAGGTAATTCGGCTCAAGACATTTGAGGAAGGCACAGTTGCCAACTGTTGGGAGACTTGACTGGACTTAAAAGACTTTCAAAGGGAGCAGTTTTGATCAGCAATTTTCGTCTGCTTATGGGAAAGAGGACTAGCTGGGACAGCACATTGTCACTTTTTGGCTTTATTAGAAAGAGCTGAAGTAGGCTACGACAGTCATGGTTTGAATAGCACTCTTTGAGTACATGCAGCGCAGCAAGTATGTTGATGCTTCAAGAGCTTTGGACTGCAATCGGAGCAGACTGGATTTGTTGACCTTATTAATGTTTTACACCCCCACCTCCCACCCCCAAGCCCACACCCATTCCTTTTTTCCCACCTGTGATAAACGACTGTGATGATTGATTTAGGTTTTTAGGTCCAACTCCAACATTGTGGCCTGTGCTTAGAATCATTGATTTAAAAGAATATTGCTGTTCTCATTCTTGAATGGACTTTGAAGAAAATACTTGTATGAGATTTTCCTGTATGTTGTTGTTTTCAAGATTCTTTTATTTCATTATTTAATGTAAGATATAGGAAACAAATGTACAAAGTAATTATTGTCATTATAATATGTCAACCGATTTTAATTCCAAGTTCTTCTCCTGTTCTGTATATAACTGCATGTCTTCACTTGATTGGTTTATTTGATGACAGAAAATTTGGTGGAATTCCCATTCTGCTTTCCTACTTGATTAAAAAAAAAAATTCTGTTCATTGGTAAAGAAAAAAAATTTGTTAATTCATGGAGTTTGCACATCTATTTGTACAGCTAAAGAGTTATTTGGAAACTTCCTAGCGGTACAGTTTCTTCTGCCTCCATCATGTTGAAACAGCTGTTAGATCTATTAACTCTGTTGCAGGAAAGAAGAATAAGAAATTAAAACAGAAGTGCAGATTCAGGTTGCTTTCTGCTGTAGTGATCCCAGTCAGTAATTTGGCCTATGAACATGTTCAGAACCTTTCAGATTTTCATGCCTGCTTGGGTCAAGACACAATAGAGGCACTGATGAGTCTGAAGTACAAAAATGAGCCAAGTCATAAGTAGTGACAGTGTGCTTCAAAAATGTAAAAGAGCAACAGTGTATTAGCTGAGACATTGATTCCATGAAAGCACTTGACAAAAAGAAAATGAAGTGTTTGGAATGTTATTGTTCTGTTTTGGGTGTGATAGCGTATGTATTCCTCTCAACTGTCAGAAAATTCCTGTCAGTTTTCAAAAATATCCTTTTCAAAAGTCTTCAGAGGTTGACAGCTCTGAACTGGCTTTTTAAAGGTGTGTGTGTGTGTGTGTGTGTGTGTGGTGTGAATATCTCTGTATGTTTGCTCACCAAGGGAAACAACAGCTGAGTGATGTGGGTGAAATCAAAAGGAGCAGAATAATGTCATAACCTAGCCCTTACCACCTTGGGAAGTACAGCGAGATAATTCCAGTTAACCAAAGCATTGTAACCACTTTCCTTTTGCCTTAACGATAGTGATTCACTTAGAAGTACTTTTTGTGCCTGACTTCTCACAGTAGTGTGTGTTCAGTGGCTTGGAAGTATCTGTCGTTAGAGCTGACCCTGACTTTGTGACACCATACCTTACTTGACAGTGTGTGTTCTGTCTTCTTGAATATGTGCAAGTCAGTCTGTCTGTATTTGGACATGCATGTCTGTGCATGCATAGTTATGAAATCATTCAAATTTTGTCCCAATATTTGCTCACTGATGTTGAAATTGGGAGATTTACTTAATGTAAAAACTGTTTGGATAGGTTCATCTTGTCACATAATCAAGATGTTGCAGCAAAGCAGCAGAAACTAGTGTGATGTCACAGTCTCGCTCATTGGCTAACATTAGGTTGTTTGCGACAGGTCCTACACCTGTGCTGAATGTCAGCTACAAGCCCCAGAAGATCAGTCCAAAGCATCAAGGCACAGTGCGGCAGCTGCTGCATGAGAGGATCCGGGATGCCTACATCCACCCTCAGTTTGTCACTGACGTCATCAAGCCATTGCAGATTGAAAACATCATGGATCAGGAAGTAAGAATTATTGGATTTTGTGTTGTTGTTGTTGGTATCCGTAGATGTTGGAGAAATTAGTTATTTTGTGTGAGAAAATTATAAAAATATCTCTGAAGTGATTTCCTGTTGGACATGGTTGCATTGTACAAGTGCTTGTATTCCTGCTTTTGTATTTCCATCAGCACATATTGTAGCTTGGTTTGTACATTTGCCATCTAGTTGATGTGTTAACAAGTGCTTATGTCCAGTGATGAAATACTGTCATGCACCACTCTGATTGCGTGGGTGAGGAGAGACAGACATCACCGTACAGTTGTACCTGAGGACATCCTTCAGTATTGGCATTGCTAGGAGTTGTGATAAGTAAGTGGATTGGTAAATCCTCAGTATTGGTGTGTTGGCAAGTTAGATGGTGACATTCAGCTGATAGATGAAACATTAACATGTACACCAAGGACATGGCAGTTTGTGCTGGATGGTTGAGGTTGTACTGATAGGATTTTTTTTTATACCATTCCACTCCGTCTTTTGACCCTGGTGTTTCGCAGTTGAATATGTATGCTTTCATTATCTTTTTCAAGTTGCCTGTATGGTTGCTTCTGATGAAATAATGATTCTGTACTGCTTATAAGGCTAGTTGCTGAATAAATTGGGAATTGTTAGTCGAGTATGGTTTATGAACATGATCTTTCCAGTGCATCTAATGAAAGTCTTCATGAATTTGTATTAGACAGTTTCTTATTTATCCATTTTACAGTATTTCATTAGTTCCAGTCTTTCAGGGGTAAATGGAGCCATGCTGGAAGCTGGAATTCAGATAATCCTGATACTGTTCATGCAGTCATTCTGCTGAAAGAAAATGCTTTGCCAGCTAAGTTGTTAAGGAAGTTTTTAAAAAATCTGCGTCCGGAAGGGCATCTACTAGTGGATGGGTTCTTAGTGTAGGAAAAAATGTGCAACTGTAGGCTACATCGGTGTGATATGCATGAATATATGACCTTAACACTATTAGCATGGTCATTTTCACTAGTTTTGTATCTTGCCCACCAACCACCACTAAACACCACCACCGCCAGTATGGTCAACACTAAAACCATTATTTTCACTCTAGGTTTTAATCAGCATGTAGGCAGATCATTTTTACGCATCATTTTGACACAAGTAAAAAAAGTGTCTTTCATGTTTCTTGAAAATTAAATTCATTATGATAATTTTAAAGTTACTGTGCATATCATGGTCAGTCATACGTTTACTTGGTATTCAGGTTTACAGTAACACAAAGATTAGTTGGTAGGAGAAGAGTAAATCTGTGAAAGAATAATATAGTTGGTAGGAGAAGAGTTAATCAGTGAAAGAATAATACAGGGACACATTTAAAATAGCAGATAGTAGGAACTAGGAATTAGTGTTGTCCGATGATGATAAACTGTCATGCACCACACTCTGATCCTGTCATGTGAAGAGAGACAGACATCACCACACAACTGTTGATCTGAGGACATGTCACTTGGCACTGCAAAGTGCAAAGTATAAAGGATGGAGGGAAGAAATGGAAGGATGGCTGACTCCTATCAGTTCACTGCCTTGGTTTTTACAGATCTGTATTCAATGCCCTGCCCCTAGTATTTGTCCGTTTTCATTGTTTCAGCTATTACAAATAGTCATGTGGCCAGATTCAGCAGATTTCTTACAAACTCAAAATCTAAAATTATGTACCTACCTTTTTTGATATTTGCGTTCACGCATAGTCGTTTTATTTTACTGTGAAGTGTCAGTTCAGTTGAAAACTTTGTGCCAAGACAACCAAAGTTTGTTATGAGAGTCGAGTCAGAATGCAGTAAAATGAGGCGGTGCAGAACGGGCAAGATCTCGGCCATGTAAATCTGGCATTGAGCAGCAAGGTGGTTCTTGCTGTAAATGATTAGCTTTGTGTTGCATGAATAAGTGGAAAGATCAAATAGTGGTGGTTCCCCATAAGTGATCTGTCAAATTCCATGCAAAGATTAATATATGATGAATCTGCTTCCTTTCATTCAGGTGCAGAACTTGTCTGGAGGTGAACTGCAGCGTGTGGCCCTGACCTTGTGTTTGGGAAAACCAGCAGATGTCTACCTCATCGACGAGCCGTCTGCTTACCTGGACTCCGAGCAGCGTTTGCATGCTGCCAAAGTCATCAAAAGGTCTGTTTTTTTTTTTTTACTTTGTTTTGCTTTGCTCGTTTGTATTTTTTTTTTTTTTTTTTTTTTTTAGAGAGCTAGCGAGGATATATTTACTTGATTTTTGTGTTTTTTTGTAAAAGGTGGGGAAAAAAGTTTCATTCTGTCTTTCCTGAAGTTCCTGTGGTACTGATGATGTAATGTCACATGCATGTTGCTGTCAAGAACCAAGAGTGAATGAATAGTTGCAGGAAAGATGTTCCCTGTTCTTAATGCCCTGTCCAGTGATGAGATCTTGTCATGCACCACTCTGACTCATTCGGTGACGAGAGGCAGACATCACCACAGTATTGTGTCTGAGGACAGAGCATTCTGGGAAATTCTGAACAGGAAATGCTTGACTATTTCTTTGAGACCTCAGTGTTGTTCTGAAGGAAATTGGCAAGGAGGGCTATGAAAAACAAAGATTCATCTGTTGGGGTTCACCTTAAAACGTAATTCAGTGAATTAAAGATACATATTTGTACAGCTTTCTAGCTGTACACATGTTTTATTTCTAGCTAGACATCAGGTATGAAAATGTGTTATTTATGCATGTGGTGTGTATTTGTTATCAGATTTCATTTCCAGCTTGTCTTCTGGCTACCCAGAACTGAGTGTGCTGTGGTTTGAAATGGGGAGACTGGGGTATATAGAGTTAGTGTTTTAGTTACTTAACAGATGTGTCACTGAAAGTGCTGTCAACTTTCGTAAACAACTTGACAAATGTTTTGTATATCTTGGGCATGGTTAATACAGGGATATATAATGAAAGAAAGTATGAATACAGCCCAAGTAGTTCTCAGACGAAAGTGGAACTCCGTAGTATCTTTTCCATCATCACCATCGTCATTGATCTTGATTGCATGCAGATTTGATTGCTTATTTTGTGAGATGATTATTGGCAGTTCCTTGAGATAATTTCTGTGATGATGTGTTGGTGTTTCTTCTTTTCCCTGACCCTGTACCCAGTCTTTATTTTCAACACACCTGTGTTTATCCCCTTTAGTTAGATGATGTCACAGTTTATCAGCCATTTGTGAACTGTACATTTTGAAAAATATGATGTGTGTTGTTGATTTTTTTTTTCCTCTTTAACATAAGAACTTTAGCTTTTCTTCTCTAAAAAAAAAAAAAAAAAATTATTGTGTGGCCCACCCAGTATGGTTTGGTTGGATTTACAGAAGGGGAGGGGGGGGGGGGGGGGGGGGGGGGGGGAAAGGAAAAAAAATTGATGTTGACCGTGCTGTGTTCATCCTTCATTCTTTATTGTGACCTGATCAGCACTACTGTTTGGGGTCACTTGAATAGGTTGAAAATTCTGATCTGTTCTTTGGTATGGTAAACATGTGGACACTGTGATCTGCCCCCTGTCCAGTGATGAGATACTGTCATGCACCACTCTGACTCGTTCCTGACGAGAGACAGACATCACCACAATAATGTGTCTGAGGACAGGGTCATCAAGGCTGCATGCTTTCTGAAGATAATAGGAGGTACTTGTTTCTAATTCAGAAGTAGTAATGAATGGTATACACCTGTTTACACTTGTAATCTTTTTGCTTCTCTCTCACCTTCTCAGTATGAATGAACTTGCATTGTGAACAATAGTCCCCTTGGTTTACCTGTGTATACAGATTTGTTCTGTTTACAACATAAAGTGAAAGAAAGAATTTTATGATTATTTTGTAGATTTGATGATTACCTCGTTCTGGGATGCACCACCTGATGTGTGTGTGCATGTTGTTCTGTGAAAACATGTCATTAGATATAATTCATATGTAAATTATGACATAAGATTTTTAGGTTGAGGTTGACTGGGCTTTGGTTTTTAAGATTTGAACTCAGTTTGTATATAATTCTGGTTTTAGTGATGCTCAGCCCTGATGCAGCCTCCAACTCTGTTTGATTTGTTTCTGTGTAGGTGGAGAAACACTGAACTGAGAGAAATGGGCCCATACATTTTTGTGTGTGTGTGTACAGGTTTGTCCTGCATGCCAAGAAGACGGCCTTCATTGTGGAGCACGACTTCATCATGGCCACCTACCTGGCTGACCGCGTGGTGGTGTTTGAAGGGTCACCTTCCATCGACACCACCGCCAACTCGTAAGTAACACTGCTTGATAGATGTATACAGATTTTATCTTTGTGTTACAAGTTCGGTATGTATTGTTTTTGTACATGAACTCTTATTTTAACTCCATTTTTCTGAAATTGGAAATGAAATGAGGCAGGGAACAGTAAACAATAAACAAGTGGGGTAGTTTTTGCTCCCATAAGGAAACCTACCACAGAGTAACTTTTATTCAAGACAGGCACAGCCTTTTAAACTTGAATAAAGTCAGACAAATACAAAGAAGAACAATCTAATAGTGGGGGGAAAAACAAGCGCAGGCCAACAACTAAATTGTCTTCGTAGTAATGGGCAATACAAATATATCTGTCTTAAAAGGGATTGCGATGGTTCCCTTATGCAGCCAGTGAAGAGTTTTCATATCTTTAATATATTTTCTTAATTTCATGTTCCCAGTTTTTACATCTTCAACCTCCTGCCCCCCCCCACCCCCCCCCCCCCCCCCCCCCCCCCCCCCCCCCCCCCTTAAGTTCAAAGTTTTGCCAAGTGTTACTACGAAGACAATTTAGTTGTGGCCTGCGCTTGTTTTCCCCCCACTTTAGATTGTTCGTCTTTGTATTTGTCTGACTTTATTCAAGTTTAAAAGGGCTGTGCCAGTCTTGAATAAAAGTTACTCTGTGTTAGGTTTCCTTATGGGAGCAAAAACTACCCCACTTGTTTACTGTCCATTTTTCTGGTTTTGATCAGGTGTGGACAGATCTGACTTTGAGGGATAGAGAGGGTGGGAACAGGGAGAGCGGGAAGTATTTACCAGCAATCTGTGATGTGTACAACATCAAGGGCCTTTTTCAGCATCTTTTCACTTTGCAAGGAGAGAACAGAGTTTTTCGTTGATGTCCTTTCATGTACCATACTTTTGATAACAGGAGAATGTGTTTACAGAAGAGAGAATAGATCATGTAAGATTAAAGTCTGCATGATCAATAGTAATCACAAATTAACAAAAGCACACAAACTGAAGATTGAGTGTGATGAATGTGTTGTATTAGGTATGTGCCAAACTCCTTGAAGTGAGAACATAGAAGTGAAAAGAAAATTCAGGTGAAACAATGTTCTTTGTAAGCTGGAATGAAAACTCTTTTCAGAATGAGCCTTTTTCATTTGAAGTTTCAGCATTTTTTGGTGGATATATTCAGAAGTATTCTCAAAAGCAGTGATAATTCTTACGCACAGGTGTGCGTCTCTGATGCATTAATCTCCCATCTCATGCACTGAGATTCAGGCCAGTGCATCATCTCAAAAATGTATGAAAATTTACTGTGATGCTCTGATTTTCTCCTGTATGCATTACAACTCTGAGCACTGCATCATGCAAAAGGGCTCTCATCCTGTCCGCCACAATCAAAGTTTAAAACATAAATTACCTTGACATTTTAGAACGTTCTGAATCGATGAACGGCTTCCACTTGAGAACTCTTCTCTACTGAAAACCAACAAGAGTTGTTAAAACAGATCAGGCCTATCCAGTCAATGCTTGGACCACACAATGACCTGATACCACTAAGTAGGGGGAAAAGCATGGGAAAACCGTAGGAATTTCCGCTTATGGGAATCAAAATCCGACAGTTCAGCTGTGGCTCGTGAGATGATCCAGCGAATGGAACAGAAGTTGAACGATCTATGGAACAAGACCAGTTTGGATAATTAAAATGGCTCTGTTCTGGACATACGAATGTGTTGCTCACAAAGCATGAATGGCCAGTCTACAGTTTTGTCGTAGGCCACCAGGCTTCCGATGATCATTGCATGGCGACTGGAAATTTGGTCTTACAATAACATATTTCAACATTGAAGGAAATGGCGGGCGTAGTGGAAATTCTGTGATGAGAATCGAAGAGGACATCCCACAAGTCAAGTTTTCACTGTTAAAATCCTGATAGTGTAGGTGCTCACATTTACTCGTGTTCGTTGATAACACTTTAAAAACGTAGGAACACAAATATGGATAAATGATACTTAGCACAGTCTGGAATGTTTTATTATTGTTGTGTGAGCCGGTGAGAGCATGCTCGTGTGTGTGTGTGTGTGTGTGTTTTCACTACATTTTTTAGCAGTTACTAATGATGACCCCCATGGCCTAAATATTTTTGTTACCCTCTGAAAATTTGGAAGTGAGTTTTCCATACCGAGCCTGACCCTCTGATATTTAGGAAATAATTGTCACTTTAAAGTCTCTCTATATTTAATGGAGCAAAGTTTTGATTGTTGCTTTTTTTTTTTTTTTAATTTTGTTTTAAAGATGGTTTTCAGTTTCACCTGTTTTCCTTGTTGCATACTCAGGCAGGCAGCACAGCTTAGGAATATAAAGTGCTGTCACAACAAGTTTTAATGGATTGAATGTGGTGACAGAGAAACATGATATGACATTTGTCATCATTTGGGTTGCATATGGTTTGACTTCAAACACATTGTCAAGCTACAAAGCTTAGGAGTGATTTGACATGTATTAATCAGTCACTATCATTGTAGATAAACATCACACAACATTAAAAAAAAAAATTGATAGGTGTTTTTTTTTTTTTTTTTTTTTTTTTTTTTCCAATTTTCGTTCACCTAAAAGTATGATACTTGATTCTCAGATATTTAATGATTCCACATGGCATCCTCTTGCACCCTTGGATGAAGGTTTTAAACAAATAAAAAGATTTATTCTGTCAATACTTGCCTCATTCTACATGTCTTCCACTCGGTTACACGTCACAATAAATAATCCTCCCCCTCCCTCCTTTACATCCCATTTCAGTACCCTTTTACCTTGTACAGGGAGGGGGGGGGGGAACGAAGCTTAGACTGAAATGTCACTGACTTTGAATTAAAAAAAAAATGTACAGAAGACAGGGATGGTGCCTCTTTCAGACCTAGATCGTTGCTGAACGGCATGAACCAGTTCCTGGAGTCTTTGGACATCACCTTCCGTCGTGACCCCAACAACTTCAGGCCTCGCATCAACAAGCTGAACTCAGTCAAGGTAATGCTTGAAGTTTCCGAGTTGTTGCCAGCATGGATTGTCACAGTTGATTAGCAGATCTTGCACCTAGTGAATTGTATGCCGCATAGCTACCTGCCGTCTTACACTTCTCAGGAGGCTGATTTAAGTATGGTAAAATGAAGCCTAAAGGATGATCTGCCAGTGCCAGCGGTCGTGTAGGGGAAGGTACAGTTGCTTTTTTAAGCATATATTGATGTTGAGGCAGCAAGAAGTAAAAAATGCTTCGACCTCAAAGCCAGATTTTTCCCTTCATGCATCGACTCTTGAATTCAGTAAGTTTAGCTGCTATTGTATTATTGATGTGGCTGTCTTTAATTCTTGCTACACTAGAGGCTGGTTTCTTGGTGATGACAGGGAATTTGTGAAAGAGTAGATATTAGATTGTCATCATTTCCGGTTGGTGGGATGTTTTTGCAAGCCAGTGATTAGACGCAACTACAGATATGTGCTGTTGAGAGAATTTTCCCGAAGATGAGGCTTGCTGTACACCTGAAAATGAGGGACTTGCAGTTGATTGTGATTATCATTGAACGAGAGCTGAACACATGTTTTGATATTTTTTACTATGACCAGTTGTGATGAAAACTTTCATAATCGTTTGTTCATCAGACAATAGCAGTAAATGCAGAGCAGTTGTTGCTTCCTCTTGTCATGATTGATGAAAGTTTGTGGTAGAACAGAATTCTTTTATCATTATTAATTAATGTTAAAGTTCACATCCTTGTGTCTTTACGTATTGTTTACTTGGTCAGACACTCTTTGCTAATGAAATTTGACTATCAAAAGAGCTGTAAGAAGGAAGGGGTTATTTGAAAGTACGAGTCCAGAGAAATATATCTGGGAATAGCTGACGATCAATCTTTCAGCTTCAGACCTAATGTAAATGACCAGGCCACAAAGCCACTCGGGGCTCTTAGTAGCACAATAGACATAAGGCCAGTGATGACTTGCAGCATTCTTCTGATCGCTTTTTTCTAGTATGCCAAAGAAAGGGAATGTGAGATCTGTGTTATTGGCTGATAAAAGATAAATACTGATCATACAGCTATACAAAGGGAAGGCACTTGCTACAGTAGTAGTTTTTGTTCCAGCTGACAGGGTAACATCCATTCTTCAACTGAAATCATCGTCTGTTACCTCTTGTTGTAAAATTGATACGTGTACAAACCTTTTGATTAATTTTTCATGTGGTCATGCGTCCTTGCTTTTTCTGTGTATATGATGTTGATTTCAGAGCATGATTAATCCCTATTTGTATGTGATGTCAAACTCTTGAGATGAATTTGAGAATAATGATGTGAATATTGAATGTTAGAAGTCTCCAGATCTAAATCGCCTTTTGAAACGGTAAAAGTACCAAAAGAAAGGATGATGCATCGCTGTGATAAATGATTTCAGATAGTTACAGTTATGAATGGTTTTTCTTTGTTTTTTTTATAAAATAGCTGCTGATCGAATGATTCCAGTTGTAATGTACAATTGGTCAACCAGAATCTGTTCATAAGAATGTCTTCAGACTTGGAGAAAAACTACAGACAAACAGTCCTCAGAATACTGTGAGTCCAGCATTGTGCTATGCTAGTCTGCTGGAAAATATTGTTTAAGGAAGCTCTACATGAAACTATTAAATGGTTACATGAAGTGCAGACATTAGTGTTTTGTTCTTTAGTAGAGCGTTTATTGAGGCGTATTCACAGAGACTTGGTCGTTTTATTATAGTGTCAGCAATGAATGCTGTGAGACATTGTTGTATGACTAGCAAGCTGATGATTAGAAATCGGCGCAGACCTATGATGGTGAAACATTTTCCCGAAAATGAAGCTTGTTGTCATAAGAAAACCATTTAGTGTGTTAGTTAAATGCTGTGTGGTATGTGTTTGAGCTAACCTGGCAGGGCTTTACAGAGCTTCACCTGTTAATAATCCCTCCCCCCATTCTCTGTCCATTTTTCTGATGTGCACTTGTTGACTTTTGCAGGATACTGAGCAGAAAAAAGGTGGGAACTTCTTCTTTTTAGAAGACTGAGGTTGTCCCAGTGGTGGTACGGATAGCATTGCTTGTGCTGGCCGCGGCTGGAGCAGGCAAGGAGACAGAACGAGGCAGACCCACCCATCTTGGTCTGCAGCACTCTTCAGGCCGGCCTCTCTGTGATGGAAGCAGATTTCAATACCCTCAAGACCTCCATGCTATGGCACTTCAGACATTTTACAGAGTGTCTCGGACATGGTGAGAACTGTGTTGCTGAACCAGCATCAACATGCTACACAGCTCCAGAAACCATGTTCCCATGACCCCTTACCGTTGCAGCCTGGCTTCATTGACTGACCTCAGAGCTCACTGGAACAGTAGAGTTGTTCTGCTTCATGGAATCAACTGTTACTTTGGATTCATGGCAAAATTTCACCCCAGCAGGCAAAGCTTTCAGGCTGTTCTGATTATTGTTTTCCACCAAAATGCTCTTGGTCTTTTCCACACAGGTAACCTAGTAGACAGCCGCTTGTCAGGCAACAAAATCTTTGCTATCTGTCTCCTGTTCTCCATGTTTGCCCAGCTGTTTTTTATACTGCTTGCATTGCATCCAGTACCACATTCAGCTGAACCTGCAGCTGGAAACTAAGTTGCAGTCATTGCCCTTTCATGAGTTAGATATTTGAATGTTCCTTTGTAATGTGTTAAAGTTGTGGTCAGGCTTTTCTGAAACATTATTCAAGTTATGGCATTCAGTTTTCTGTCAGTAATTGTGCTCTGAATTACTAATTTTTTGTACCTGTGCAACAGATACCGAGATACTGTTTTCTTTGTTTTAAAATAGATTTTTCATTTCATTTTTAACGGAACAGTGGAAAGTTTTGCCTGTTGCCATGCAAGTTTTGCCAGCATCAGCTGTAGACCTGGTCCAGGTGGTTATTATGACTCAATATGAGCTGAGGCAAAGTGTCGGGCTGCAAGAAGGGGAGTGGGAGTTGTTGGTCTGCTTCTTCACATTGAGGCCAGGTTGTTAGTCACATCCCAGGCCCCCTGGAGATGGCCAGCATCTGTGATACCTTGAGCCACTCAGGCTCTACTTGTCTTCTTTACCTGAGTTTGCCACCCCACAATGGTCTGGGAGACCAGCCAGAAGGAAAGAACATTGCTGCAAAGGTGGGGGCAATGAGCCAGTGACCCACTTGTCACATAGAGTTAGCATGAATAGTTAGCAAACTTTCTGACTGCGTCAGAGAGAAAGAACCTCTTGTTCATGGTCCAGTGAAGCTAGGCTGGCCAAGTCGGAGAGAGGAAGTATTTCCAGGAATAGGTGGTTTTGTTGATGAATGTGCTGTCTAGGAATGCTAAGGTGGAACCCCAATTGCCAGTTGACAGTGTTGCATGAACTTGCACTGTACGAGTCAAAAATGCTGATTTTTTTTTTTTTTTTTTTTTTTTTTTTTTTTTTTTTTTTGATGCCGGTTTGATTTTTCACAATGGTGTATGAGTAGGGACAATAATTATTGCTTTCCCAGACTTCAACTTCCTCCCAGTTCATATTTCTTTCTTCACTGAGCATAACTGACCAGCATGTGTTTAGAAAAGGAGTTAAAAGCAGAAAGAAGAGAATGTTTATGATGGATGCTAGCCAAATGGATTTTTTTTAAGTGGGGATGGGGGAGCTGGAGAACACCCAGTTTGTTCCTTCATACTATTTCAAGGCGTATGACTAGATTGTTTTTGTGCCTTGTCGTCTAACCTCTGGGTGGAAAAATTCATGTCCATTAGTCCTAACAGAGAGCCGAGTTGTATGCTCCCGCCCCTCCGTTTTTTTTGTTTTTTGTTTTTTTTTGTGTTTGTTTTATTTTATTTTTTTTTTTAAGAGCATAAAGAGTTAAACACATTGTCAGCATAGGTGTCAACATTCAGAAGTCCAATTTTGGAGCCAGAGGATGAATTGGGCAGTTTGGTTGCTCATTAAAAGCGTTTGTTACTGCCTACTGCTTCAGCTGAAGAGAATACTGCTTCAACAGGAAATGGATCATCTCATTTCAAAATTATATATATATATATATATTTATATATATATATATATATATATATTATATGTTCAGCAATGTTTCGTCGGTCTTCTCCAAATAACTCCAAATTACTCACTTGAATGACACATTTCATTTTTTTTTAATCAAGTTTTTATTCTAGATTGTTTCAGCCAAATAATTGATTTATAGAATATTTGAAATAGGGCGATTACTGAAAAACATGGAAGATTTTGCGTGTGAATGCCCCATGTAGTTGTAGTTTGACAAAAGGCCAGACATGACTGTTGAGAGCAAATCATAGAGACAGCAGATGGAGGAATGATTAAGGGGTTGGCATGTTGTTACTGGGCTAGTTGTGAGGAGCAGAAGAAAGCTACGAGGATGCACAGTTGTTTAGGTGTGTTTGGGGCTTAGGTGTGTTTTGGGCTATAAAAGTGGTCAGAGAAATGAGCAGGTGCCAGTAGTATGATTTGTTTGGTATTAATGACTTTGCAATGGTAGTAACTGTAATGACATGCAATTCCAAGTAATTTTTTTTTTTCTTTTTTTTTAGATTAGCCAATAATTTGTAATCCCTCGAAACAATATTTGTAACAAAAAACAAACAAAAGACCCCACCATTTATAAAAAGACAAGAACTATTTCTCGGTTGAGAAATAAAACACATAAAATGTCTTCTGGTAGGATCTAGACAAGTGCCTGGAAAAATACTTTCTACTTGTATGTAAATTGGTCTTTGTCTTGTACTTTATATATAGAATGATTTCTTTCACTGTGTATTGGTATTTGGTTTTTGTGTACATTTATTTTCCAGAAAATGTAATTTATCATGTCAATCTTGCTTTTGAGAAGGGACAATAAGACCTCAAACTGCAGAGCATTGTGCATGCGTGTGCATGTGTGTGTGTGTGCGTGTCAGTGGCTGATTCGTACTTTTTAACTCTCCGGATGAAAGGCCTGATTGAGGCCCCAACTCGCACATGCATTTCGGATGAAGGATCCCAATCGGGGCTTTTGTACGATTTGATTTTTGGAGAGTGGCACCTGCTTCGCAGATGGCATCATAATCTGATCAAAATATTCATTAACCTTTCCCCTTTAGAAAGCGACCAACGGTTGCAGAAATTTTTGCTAGGCGAGCAAACCACGGGTGTTTTTGCAAGTCACTGTCCCTGTGCTCAATCTGTGTCAGCAATGGTGTCTCAGCTCAGTGCTACACAGCAGCGAAGTTCGGAGAGAAGTCCTGCAGTCAGCGTGTCACAATGTTAAAAGTGTTACAATTACATCAAACTGAAGGTTCGGACATTAAGGAAGACTTTGACAACAGTTAGGAGGATTTTATTGAAAGTGGAGGTGAGAGAAATGCAGATTCTGACGTCAACTGGTGGCACTGATGGCTGAGGCCAGTGTTAAGAGTGGAAAGGGTGTTGGTGGTAATGGTGACGCAGCACAGGCCGAATAGGAATGAGAGCATGTACCGGACATGACAGAGAAGTCAAGACTTTCGATTTTTTTCCAGCTGTACCATCTTTCACTGGTGAACATGGGTTACTTGCGTCACAAGAATGCCATGCCCCCTTCCAGTTTTTTCAGCTGAAAAGGCATTGTCCCGACTTTGTGGCAAGGGGTGTTCTATATTTGATTAGTATGTTATCATCCTATTATTTTTTTTTTTCTTTATCTCGCACGCACACATGAATGTGTACACACACACACACACAGACAGACACTCTTGTGAAAGTAATGACGGTGATTATTTTGAGGAAAAAGCATATAAAGTGGCCTATAGGCCATAATATAAATCGAAAATCATATTTTGACATTTCTTGGATTATTTTGCGAGTGAACAGATTGTTCAAAGACATTGTGCTTCCCTGCATACATATACTAGACATCTGCATGTGTCAATTCGGATGAGAAAGAAAAAGGGTTTTTTTTTTTTTTTCACCTTGCACTAGAAGACGATAGATGAATGTAGGAAGTTTGATATTTTCACCCCCAACTAACTCAGTATGTTTTTTACTAATTCTGAAAGTTTCATGTCCTGACACTTGATTTGAAGTTTTTCTTTAAACGTGATTTTTTTTTTTTTTTTGTTTTTTTGATTGCTCTTAGTTGCTGCCCTGTAGGAAAGTAAAGGGAAAGAACTGCCAATGCTAAGTGAATAAATCGTACATCAAATACTTTTCCTTCCTGCATCTACATATCTTGTATAGAAACTACTTTTGTTTTAACGTATGTTCCAATTTACACCTCAGTCCTGGTTCCCCAAGTTTGCAGTCTTATTCAGTTGCCATTTCACATCAAGTGTCTGCATTTGGTATAAATAGTAATAAGTGGTGATCCTTTTTTTTGCATGTTAGATTGCGTGTCCTATGTGCTTGTTACCTGCAGCTGTCCTCTTTTAGCATAAGCGAGGTGAAATCATGCTGTTGATAAACAATTGCTGTCAGCCTTTCTTTGTGAGAAATGGTTAAAGCATTCTTTCCTGAACTCTTTGTTCTCATGATCACAATATGGAATGTAGGTGTCATAGTCGCCAAGTAAATGTTGTTTCTGTTCAAACTCTTTCTCACCACTGCCCGCTATATTTGTCAAGTCAGTTGTAGATTTTCTGGAAAAATGCGAACAGGGCCAGTTTACTGCTAGAAATTGTACCAGACCAGGGGCTTGTTGCATGCCAAAAATCTTCTTGTGGGTCACTCTTCATTCTCAGCTGCCACTTTTTTGTTTCATTGCCTCCCCTTTCCTTTCCCAGTGGGAAATGAAGGAACCACCTCTGTGACTCTCCTCGTGAATGAAGCAGTGTGCACCGTGGGGATGGATGGTGTGGTCCTCAAGGGGAAAGACTCGGAGCCTGTTCTTATGGAGTGTTTTCTATTTGTTACATCAAAACTGACCTCACCCTTTCTTGCTGGTGTAACAACCTGGAGGAACTTGTCCTTGAAAGAATTTTCTTAATGTTTTCTCAGGAATGTTAAAAATACTGAAAAAACACCAGGGAGCTTAGGGTTTGGTTCTCACAAGTGTCTGTGCTCCAAGTGACGGGCGAAATTAGAAAGGGAATCAAACATGAAATGTTGTATGATACAAAACATTTAGGATTTTCTGGAAGAATCAGCGTGGCGTCACAGGGCTAGCCTATTCATTTTACTTCCATCATAGAGAAGGGTTGAACAGTTGGACTGACTAGGAGTCCATTTAGAAAGAAAGAAAACTGGTTTGGGGGTTGCGTCCACAAGAGGTTTACAGATCACTCTTCTGTTTGTTGACATCACCATTAGGATCAGGCCTGCTGGATAGTTGTTGTGCTCTTGGCCAAGTGGTAGCATGGTGGATTCTTGTTCCTGTGCTGGGGCAGTTGTGGTGGATGCAACAGGGTCCCAGAGTCAGTGAAGGTTGGAGAACCTGGTTTGTAGAGGAGTGGCTAGCATTCTGGCTTCACGTGTCCTCATACTTGCCGTCTAGTTAGAAGAAAATGTGAGGCCTCAGCCGGCGTAAGCAACATTAGCATGAATGTATTATTCGTAATTTTTTGTAGCCACTGTTTACTACAGGGTTCACACAGGGCCCTAAAGGCCCTAAACTTTTTAGGCAAAAAATAGGGGCCCCTAAAAGGCCTTAAAAATCAAAATGAAGAGGCTGGAGGCCCTAAAAGGCCCTAAACCAGAACAGCCTAAAAAAAATCTTTTAAAAAAATGTGAAACAACAACAACAAAAACAAATCAAAGAAGAATGATCAGAAAAAAAAACAAAAACCGATTTTCATAATAGGTAAATGCCGAAATCAGTACTGATCGATCATGGTGTAAAGTCGTTCAAGGGAAGTAACTCCAGAGCAAAGTATTTGTGCTGTCTGCCATCTTGGATTTTCCATGTGTTGAACGAAGCAAGGCCACAGTTCGTTTTTCAACGAAATTTGACATTTCATTGAGAGTTTCTTTATAAGATTCGTCAGATTCACTCAGAAACATGGGGAAGTGCTTATTCCAAGATCTGTGGCTTGATAATTCTGAATATAAACTCTGGCTTCGCCAAGATAACTTAGACAAATATCGGTTCTATTGTAGTTTTTGTAAGAAGGGAAAAAAGGCCTTCAAACTCGCCAAAAAGGGAAGAAACATTCAGACTTGGAGAAGGCGAGTGTCCAGTGTCCTTAAATAATTTTTTTTAAAGATCGTGACAGTGGGCAAGCTTGAAGTAGTACTAGTACATCAACAAGTTTTTGTTCAAAAAAGCACTTTGTTGCTGGTCCTTCAACGAGTTCTAGTGCTTCTACTGCAACTTCGTTTGGCCCTACTGCTCCTCTTACACCCCTGTTTCCCCCCCATATGAATCACCAGCATCCTAACACACAACTGATGATTACTAGTCCATCACCTCAGCTGCAACCCATATATATATATTCCATAAATTCACGCACCCACTCATACCACATTAACTTGCAGTGCACCCCCCCCCCCCTTTTTTTTTTTGTCCAACCCCCCCCCCCCCCCCCCCCCCCCCACTGACCACTTCCTTTCCTTTGTCCACATTATGTTCCCCCACCCCACCCCTCTGTGCACCAGTATTCTCAGGGGCTTGTGTCTCCCCTCTCCCCACTACATACATGTATAGGTATGCTTAGATGTATGTGCATGTGTTGACAGGTGTGTGTGTGTGTGTTTTTTTTTTTTTAACACAGATTCCCATATATGACCACTATCATTAGTACCACCACTCATCATGTCCTGTGTATGCTAATCCTTTTTTTTTTTTTTTTATTTTTTTATATGTATGTGTGTGTATGTACATGTGTGTGCGTGCATGTCATGTATCATGCGTGTGTGCATGAGACGGTGATGATTTCGCCTGTGACAACCATCACCATCAATCAGTCATTGATCATTGCCCCCCCCAGTGTTTTTTTTTTTTTTTTTTTTTAAACTCAACTGGCATTATCATACCAAAGCTATCATGCTATTTCACTTATGGCAATGATCAATCATCAAATTTGTTCCTTTTTTTTTCTCCCCCACCCCCACCGGCATTAATACATCAATGCCACCACAGTATTTCACTCATGACAATGGTCACCACCCTGTAGTACTGTAGATATAATCTCAGTAATCAACATCCATCAGTCATTGATCATTTCCTTTATTCCCCCACTGGCATTATCGTACTTGCCAATACACTATTCTACTCCTTTTACAAAAATGACCATCATCCTACACCACTGTGGATCATACCTACACCTTGACCATGATCATCATCCACCCATCTTTGAACACCTCCCCCATTCCCCCGCAAGCATTTTACACCAATGCCACAACATTATCCCACTTATACAAACAATTATCATCATCCTACAGTACTGTTTACTCAAATCATACATGATCATCACCCATCAGTCATCTACCCCTACCCCCCTCCATCCTCTTTCTCAACCTGCAATATTATACTAATGCCACCTTATTATTCCACTTACCACTATGACCATGATCCTACAGTACTATTGATCTCACCCATGCCAATGAGCATCACCACAGGTCATTGATATTTTCCTTTATCCCCCCAACTTGCACCATCACCACTACATTTTTCCACTTATATAACAATAGTCATCATCCTATGGTACTACTGATCTAAAATGATTACCATTTCTCGGTTACTGAAAATACTCCCATCCAGTGAACACCTTCATACTGCACTATATATGGAAATGAAGAAGCTGACCAATTGACAAAGGAATGAGGACAGCAGCCCCAACTGTAAAAGGTCGCCTCCTTGGAATAAATCAAAAGTATTTCCAAGAGGACAAATAGGAGGATGACTTGAGTACTGGACTGTTCTCACTGGATTGTTCTCTCCTTCAACCAGAGGCAGTGTGTGCTAGTCAATCAAGGACAAGGCAGCTGTTAGTCAGGTGGAAAGAAAGCACAGGCCTACTTTTTTCTTCATCTTGTGACTTGTATTCCTAAGACTTCTGCCTTGTGTGTGCTGCAAGAACACTGTGTTTACTCTAGCCATTGTAAAAGATTTCTTTGTTTTCATACGGATATGGAATTGACAAGATTCATACCAGAAAGTGATTAGGTACTTGCTGAATGGAGATCTTTATTGGAGAAAATCGCATCTGTGGGAGGCAGTGGTGAGCACTTTTCAGCATTTTCGTGTGCCCTGATGGCCCTATTTTTGTAAATTTTAGGCCCTAAAAGGCCCAAAATTTTGTTCTTGAAAGTCTGTATGAACCCTGTACTAGAATTTTGGGTGGATTTAAATAAAGTGGTGCGAGACTATAAACAACTGTAAACATTTAAAGGGTGTTCAAAGTAGTCGAATTCTCTGTATGAATTAGTCGCACCACAACATTTAGACACTCAGCAGTATTCATACATCATCTTAACAGAGTTTACCAAGTATTAGCATAAAGTCAACATGTTGAAATATGAAGCATAAATACAAGTAATGCATGGCCTCAAGGTTTAGAAACTAGATTCCACTGACTTCTCTACTGTTAGTTGACACAGGATCTCCGAGTAGAAGGAACCATACCACCTTGTGTGTTTATAAGGATAATGTCTGTTTTCAGTTTTGTGCCCTATGGTGGGCCAGTGAACTTGAGGGTGGGTGGGTGAGTGATTTGAACTCTCCTGTAAGGTGAAGCTAACTGTCATGTTTCTGATACATGTCTGATTGACATTTCAGGGGGGAACATGACGGCCAATGGAAGAAGAAAAAGAAACACCCGAAGGTGCTGGGGAGGACCCAGAGAAGAAGCACTGTCTTCACCTGCCTTTAGAGCAGTCCTGTACCACCCTCGGACGCCTGCACTGTGTTGACGATGGGTACAGGCGTAAATGGGTACAATGCGTACATGGGTAAATGGAATTTATTACGGAAGAGCAGGTTTAGTTATCCAACTTAACATGTGCAGCGTGACAAAATACTGTTCAGATCAAAGACAACAATCTCTTTGATCTTGGAGGTCTTGAAACATTTGCCGATGGTGTGACATGTTTGAGCTACAGAGTAAAGAAATGCTTAAGTAGTAAAGAAAAGTGTATAGGAGCTTCGTGACTGGTGATGTCCTTCCTAATAGAGTGGCATATGCCAGTATCGGCCAGACAGACAGGAAAGAATTGAGGAAAGGGAGGGAAGACGGGGGTCAGAAAACGATGCAATGCTGATAACTCTCAGGAATATCTACCAGAGACAGTGGGTAAGAAAGAGAAAGGTTGGATGGTGGTGGCCAACATGTCACAATGCAGTGTGTGTGCGTGTGCACGCACATGCAAATGTGTGCATGTGTTTGCCCTGAGATCCTGTAGTGTTCACATTTGTAAAGTGCCCAGTCAGCATATTACATTGTTAGGATAGGTGCCATAGAAATTGTCATTGTCATTATCTTTCCGAATGCACAACTGTTGGAGACAAAATACAAGAAAACACTGACATCACTCTGACTTCCTTCAGACACGCTCCATTTTTTGTGACAAAGGTACACGCACCAAATTACAAAATAGATTTATTTCGACTTCAGTTCAAGAGGAAAAACCTTACATTATCTTTAATTCTGATCTAAAACGTAGTTGACTTCTACAGAGCAATGGACTCTTCAAAACTTGCTGACGAACATCTCGTCCGACTCCAAATTTGATCTTAAAACTATTTAGTAGTAAGATGTGGAGGGGGGAATGCCATTTCATTAACAAATATCGAATGTGAAACCTTGGTCCCAGGTGAAATATTAACAGAACAAATACATATGGAAGAGAATATCTCATAATGATATACCTGTATAAAAATAGAATTTTTTCACTAATATTTGGCCCTGTGAACACCCTGATCCACTTCGCGCTCGCCAAAAATGTAAACACACTGCAAAGAAAATGCCAGATATAACGTATGCATATAATCGTCTCTGAAAGTCCTAAACAAAACCAGTTATACGAAATTTCAGAGCACAACTATGAACTGTAAAAGAAAATCACTAAATTGGAAGATGTCGACGAAAGGAAAAAAGTTTCACCTCAGCACAGCACCAAACATGGAACTTTAAGACAAGCTCAATGTTACACTCAATCAGGCTGTTACAAATATGTGCCCCCTGTAATTCTATGCTTTCTTTGTCTTGCCAACAACAAAAAAACCATAAAAATAGTTTAAAAAAAAAAAAAAAAAAAAAATCTCTCCTGAAATGTCTACGTGAACTAATACCAGCACAATTTGGGGCTTTACAACATAAATCGCCAATGTAGTAACATGATGATGGAAACCAAATAGTTAATCGACTCCTTTCACTTGCTACACATTTTAAAGAAATAAAAAGAACATTGAAGAAAAACTGATGGTCTGATTTGAATGGGCACTGTCATTGTCAATCCACAGAAATCCCAGCTTGAAAACTGAATCGCTTGCCAAAACAATCTTAAAATGATCAACTTCCATTTGGAGCAATTGTTCCTCGTGATCCCAATGGTGTACTAGTATAAAAGAGTATCCAAACAGATGTACATTCCAATTAAAATGTGGCTCGATCTCTAACAGTGAGTACTGAAAAAACTGAAAACATTTCTAATAAGTGGTTGATCGGGAAACTTTTAAAGAGGTGTCACATAACCCGAGACCATGCTGGAAGGTGTGGATGAAAAACTGGTTCACAAAATTTTCCATGCCTGAAAACTGATTCTCAACATTTTACTGACTGGAAAATATAAGCAGAGGAGATAGGGTGGAGGGTGCTCAATTTCCAAATGCAAGTAAAATCTGGAGGGGGGGGGGGAGGAGGCAACTAGGGCAAATGATGGGTCAATTTTTAACCCCCACCCTTTGTTCATAATTCCTAGATAATGACACCTGTCAAACCAAGACCACTTCCCCTACTTTTCACATTCTGCAAAAGCGCTAAAGTATTTTGTCTCCCTCCCTCATGCCTTCTTCAACCTTGTCAAGGCCTTGTTTGCCAATACTGTGTGAAGAGAGGGAAACAGCGAAAGGAAAGGTGGTCCTTGTGTTGCAAAATATGGTTTTGATCAATCTGAATGGATACTGCTTTTCGCTGCATGCAAGCTGATTAGTTCTCTACTATTTAAGGAAAGAAAACCTGAAAGAACTGAGAAAAACCAATTCAGGCCCTTGAAAGGAACATGTTGAAAGCAGGTTGCCGACTATCGATAACTCCACTCAAATGCCATTTTCCGGATGTCTGGCATGACCTGACAAATAGTACCCATGGAGCCAGAAAAGCTTGAGGGAAATTTTCCCTGCCCAGACCCTAAGAAAACTTTGCAAGGCCTGAAAGGTGATATTAGATTCTCTACAGGCCAGATTTCAGGCCCAGACAGAAAGTGGCACCCCTATATACTAATCCAAACAAATGTTTTTTCACTGCTCTCTTTATGGCCCATTGCCTGGAAGGTTACAGCATACTGCGTTAAATGTTCTTGTTTTACCCTTCCTGTAAACACATAACAATAGGTTTTTGAATTTGTATTAAGAGGCGCACGATTAGACAAAAAAAAAAAATGGTCGCCAACAGAAGTAATTTGTTATGCAGTGTCCATCACGATAGAGTTTACTGTGGTCACGATCAGCAACAGTTGCCCTGCCTGCCCACTCAAATAAAGATGAGCAAGAATTATATACAGAGTTACAGAGACAGGTTGTGAATCAGCTACAATTCTACTTGGCCATGGGCTCTTGAATATGCTGCGGAACAAAAATTTTACTTCTAGCCATGGGCTCATGAATACAAAATGGAACATGCCACAACCAGCCCTTCCTGTTCATGTTGGCATCTATCTATGCACATTTTTCTTCAAGATTTAGCATGAAGTAAACACCTATCACTGGTTTGTATTCTAGAGCAAAAGAGGTTACAAATATTCTCATAACTAATATGAAAAATACACATATATACATGTAAGAAAATTAAATCAAGTGCTTTCAGTAAGAGATTTACTATTATAGGAACACGCGCAAAAAACAATCACTGAATAACAACTGTCTTTTGTGTACCTACAAAAAATGCACAGCAAACCTTGGCCCTTTTCAAAACTTCACATTACCACCACCAATATTACAGTAACAACAAAATCCAACGATCCTGATAATGTGGGGAAGTAAAATCCAACTGTGAGCAATTCAAAATCGATGCATACAAAAATGGTCCAACCTTACTATTTTGCCTGGTCATCTACTATTCCAGTACTCCACATTCAAGGACATCTCCCAAAAGCTAATTTTCCTGCTGCTATATTTAGCAATGCAGGTGTGAAATACATGACGTCATTTATTGAAATACAGAACTTGTTCATTTCTGTCAAATACCAGGATCAATTTGTTGATTTGCTGGCTCTGCATGTGATGTATGAATAATGTTTGTTCTCATTGAGGAGTTTCCCTCATATGACGGGATTACAAAGTGTCACAGCAAGTAAGCTTTCTTCAAAAGAGAAATGACAAAAAAAGTTTGAACAGGAGACTGAATTCAGTATATCAGAATTGGATGCACATCTTTCAATTCACTGTTCACAAAGAAATTGTCATTCAAGTCTACAATTAATACAAATGTACATGAGCTTCAAGTAATACAGACACCAACTGTACTTAATAGATGTGTAGAGTTTCTTTGGTCATTAAAGGTATAAGTCAATCTGGAGTATTCGGAGGAAATGCACACAAGATTGTATTTAATTAAACGTCTTTCTACCTGAATGCCGAAATTTAATATCAGAGAGCAGAGTGATAGAGCACTGAGGGAATGATGGCTTCCCATGTTTGTCTTCCTTGGGGATATCATTCCTTATGGCATCAAAGAGATGTTAGCTGTGAACTAAACTGGGCACTGGAAAGGAAAAATCAAAGGGGTTGGGAAGAGGAGAGCAATAAAAATGTATACAATAATAATGTCTTCTGTACCGCAAGCAAAACGCTGCTCGTTCAGATTGCGCTTTCCTCCTCCGGTGCACTTTCACTGTCGTTTCACCAATCGGTGCACGTGCTAGTGCTGTTAAAGCCCTGACTGTTCAAGTCTAGTGACAAGTTCCAACAACCAATCAGACCTGAGCTTCAGTCTTCACCATCACAATTTGTGAATTAGCGCGCTCTGAGAGGGGCAAGCAAACACACTGAGCAGCTTACAGTGAGCAGTTTGTAGAGAGTAGACCAAACTATCGCTGCTGATGGCAGTTTGGCCTGCTGTTCACAAGGTTGACAATGATATGTACACAGTGCACACACATACGCATGAATGCCCATAGCTGATATGAAAAAAGCAGGGGGGGGGGGGGGGGGGGGGGGGGAACAAAAAAAAAACCTGATTACGAATACACAAAGTACGCAAACTGGCAACATTTACAGCTGACATGTACATACAGAATATATCTTCATCTGCCAAAGTTTCATCACCAACATTCCCTCATCTTGCTGTGTGGTCTGGATCCATTTCTTTCAGATAAAACTATATTCTGCACTTCAATGAGCAATAAGAAACCTGATAAAGACTTTTTAAAAAATTTTTTAAAAACCCTTAGTTTTCTTGTTCTTGTTTTGGTTAAAAGAGTCTGCTTTACTTTGCATTGCTTTGTTAGTTTTATCCTTTTAGTTCCCCGATTTGTCACTTTACGGTGTGTGTGTGTGTTCATTTTTAAAAATGCACTGAAATATTCATATTATTTACCATGAGAAAGAGGGAACTGATAATAAACACACACTGGAGTAAGGTAATGTAACAGAAGGCACAGTTATAGAAGTGGCAACTTTGGGTCAGATTATAATACTGTCATCCAGTTTCATTAAATCTGTGACTGAGTATTCCTGAAAAGATGCCACTAAAAGTTGCTGGATACACCTTATAAAGAATCGGCTGTCCAGTTGATTGCCAATTCACAGTAGATAATCCAAAGCATATACAGCACGGCCGGGTATACTTGCTTTTTTTCTAAGTAGTTTTCTTTTTTTCAAAATGTTGGTTGTTTTTTCTAAGTAGATTGCTTTTTTTTTCAAAGTGTTGGTTGTTTTAAAACCTACACCACCAAACTATGGCACAGAAGGTTACCAAGGGCCGATGGGCAGTTATGTCATGAGGGCTGATGGGCAGTTGTGTCAGATTTTAAGGAGTGGTGGTGGTGGTGGTGGGTTAGGTTTGGTGGGGAGAGAGGGGGCAGCACAGCACAAATAGTCGATTGTTATAAATAAAAAACTACATAATGTTTAACAACTCTCATGCACCTTAGACTCTTGAAACATTGTTCCAAATGTAACCAATGTTACAAAGGAAGTAGCAAATCAACAAAATGAGCAGAAAAGAGAAGAGACGAGGAAAGCCAAAATAAAAGTTTTGTGAAGTAACAATCTGTGTAAGGGTCTAAGCAGAAGATGCCTGAATTACCTCTTCATGAAGACTTTTTTTGCTCTTTCTGCTTGAGACACTTGTGACTTTCATTTTTTTTTTTTTTTTAACCATTCCAGACCCAATAGAAGAAATACATAAGTAAGTTAAGAAAAAAAAAATGCATATAACAATTGTCTTTGAAGAAGCTGTCCATAAAATATAAAGTACTCGGCCAAACATGAAAAACAAGGAGAATGAAAAAAAAAAAAGAAGATAAAAACAGGGAGGAACTCCGGAAGTACCTGAAAAAGGAAAACAATGCCTGCATGCCTCTAACCTCCCCCTTGTAAATGAGAATGGTGTCCCCTTTTCCATCCTGTTTGTTTTCCTATTATTCCCAAGGATCTGAACCCCAGGATCTTATACCTTTATCCCCCCTTTTTCAGGCATTGGACCAATCAACAGCCCTGTCACATGGAAAGATCAGCCCAAATGGTTTCCATTCTTTTACAAAATACACCTTGGAGTGAAAACCATGCACCCACATGTATGCTTTAGTACAGTTTGTACACCACCTAAAGGCCCCCTCCCCCAAAAAAAAAAAAAAAACAAAAAAAAAAACCTAAATAGATCACAATATAAAAAAAAATGCACCTCATAAGAGTGGTGTGAACAAAAAATACAAGTGTATGGTTAATGGGAAAACCCCCTTTTCATCTTTGTCCCCCCACCCCCCACCCCCTCCAACTTTTTTTTTTTTTTTTTTTTTTTTAGGTCTGAGAGACTTCCCTCTCAGCATGGTATGGTGAGATCAACAAAAAGTCATTTCAATCTAACAGTTATTTTCATGAAGCCTTTCCTTTTCTGCAAGAATGCTGAAGAGAGTAAAACATGTTCAAAGTACACCAGTTTACTGGAAAATATTCAGATTGGAGATGGAAACATGCTCCTAGCTGCAAATTATAAGCGCACAGGTCTGTATACGCCACAAGTTATGACTGTGCACAGGGTAATTGAACTACTGCTCAGAAATTTAACAGGTCTGAATTCAGATGAATATCAGAAGAAAAAAAAAAACAAACGTAAAAACCCATACATGAAAGCATACTTAAAACCATATAAAACTCTGTTCCTATTGAGATTAGGGTAAGGTCCATGGTCCAATAGACTTAAAGATTATTGAGTATCTCTGTTCCTATGTTCCTACTGAGATTAAGGTATGGTCCAATAGGCTTCAAAGACTATTGAGTATCATCTTTTTTTTTTGTAGCAAAAAAAAGTGAAACAAAAAATAGCTGTCATTTGAACAGAAGTGCAGTGCGACAGACATGTAATACATGCAATATCCTTTTCTGTATCCCCCAAAAACAAACTGGACATATAACTAATGGGGATGTAATTAAATGAGGATCTGGTGACCGACTTTCATGCGAACAAATGTATCTAAAGAGAATTTTTCTTTTCAAATAGCAAAAGCAAAGGTTACTGCCAATTTTACAAAAATATAGGAACAAAACCTAATGTTTGCATGTAGCAATACACTGAACAACATTTTTTTCAAGCTAAAACTTTGGTTTAAATTTTTCACTCGCATGTACTCAAGGATAGTTTTCTCTCTTGCTTTCCCTTCAGTATGAAATATCTTTCATTTCTCTTGGGAAAGATAAATGTTCTTACTTTAATTGAATTACTGACTTACAAACAAACAAAAAAGGAAACAGTATGGAAAATGTGACAAACCATCTTGATGTTCTGAACATCTTTACTAATTTAAGATTCAAGTTTTTTAAAAAAACGCACTCTATACCTGAATAAACATGGAACACCTCCTGGTTTGCTTTTCAAATACTGTGTGAGAAACCTTTGAAATATACGAGCTAAATCAATAAAAGAAAGAAAGAAAAAGAGAAAGAAACAAAAACCCCATAATATTTGTTAAGCACGCCTTTGTAAAAATTCTAAAAAAATATTTACAACATTATATATTTGTGTGTATGTGTGTGTGCATGTGCACATAAGCACCCTACAAATATATATTTATTACGATTAACCCCATTTTCACATAAAACATAAATTTAGTCTGATTTTCAAAACATTGCAAACCTTTGAACTTAAGTACATCAAAATAATGACAGAAGATAATCCATCTAATCCCACAAAAACAAACAAAAAAAAAAAGATTTCTTTCCTCCTTTTCTGCCAAAAATAAAGCATCCAGACCTTTTCAAGTCATCATCATAAACCTTTCTAATTTAAGTTCATCATAAATATTGTAACACAAGTAGAAAACATTTTTGCACATAACAGAAAACAAACCAGGTCCCTTGTGTCAATAACATTGGACCAGTCTTTTGTCTAGTCTGCAGTGCATAATAAAGAAAAAAGCCAAACAAATCTTATCCAAGTGCTCTGTAAATACATGGGCAAAATTCCTATGGCACAGATTGTAAATAACAAGGGTCGAACTTCCATGGTGCTGACTGCTGCAATACTGGGCAGAATCTGTATGACACAATTTGAACATCAGCATGTCAAGAACACATTGCAACGAAACCATGACAGCAGGAGCTTGGCTGATCCTTCATGCTCCTCCCTTCCCATCACGTACTCTGCCCCCATCCCCAATCCCTACTACTACCTCCTCCCCTATCCATTACTGGGGGTAACAAATAATTCAAGTAATTACCAAAGGCTACAAATAGGTAGTTTTTGTCTTTGCCTCTTAAATTCCTTTTTTTTTTCAATCAGGTTTGGCCCTGGGTCATTCTGGTTGATCCACTTGCATATAATCCATGATTTAATTGTCCGAGTACAACATTAACAAAGAAAAAATTCAACTGACTGGTACAGTTATCATCCCGTAGCACATGCTCAATGCAACTGCTTACCTTCAGCATTAAGACCCAGGTGTGTGCTGGTTCTGTGATAATTTCTGCAATAAAACTGCAGCATACTCAGATCTAAATACAGACGTGTGTACGGAATGCTACACTGGACACAGTAATTTACTGCCGTTCATTTCTCTTGTTCCGTTATTACAGTAAACAAACAAAAGGCAGGAGCGCCAAAGTAACAGAGAAGGCAACGACCAAACTGGCAGATATTCACAGCCTCCATGCTTCACTGGTCACCGGTGACAGACAGCACTAGTTCTGCCTAGCACTGATTGAGAGAGAACCCCACTCCGCTTGAACACGTTTGCTTAGTAACATGGAAGCACAGACATGGTGGGTAACATCATTCATGGATTTTACATTTCTCTTCTCCGTCATGTCCCCAATCCATTAACAAGAAACAACAAACTTAAACACCACAAAAAAAACACACACACACAAAAAAAGCTAACGCTGTATGCACAGGTTAGCCTATCCAACATATCCAAAGCCCCAAACTTATGGCCAGACAGATAGAAGACAATGGCCGGCCCTGATCTTTTCGCACTTCACTCCAAAAAAGATATACACTTCAAGAGGGCGGGCACATTTTGTGCCAACCCTTCCTGTGCAGCTCTATTACTGTTCTTGTACTATGTACACTAGTCCACAAAAAATACGAAGAACACTCCACTGTAGTAAACACATCATCATCATACAGGTGGGGTGGAGCATTTTAACATTAGATCTAAAAGCTATTTCTTCTTTCTTTCTTTCTCCTTTTTCCAATTTTGATATGAGAGACTGGCCCTCTTTCCATATTTCGATATGACGTCAACAAGAATGATTTGCCATGCCACGAGTTAATTCAAATCATGCTCAAATTCTCATGATGAAATTTGACTTTCCAATGAGAAACAGCTGGGAGCACAGATGTTTAAAAAATTCGCATGTTTTGGACAACACTTACTCTTGATAAGCTATACTACTACTGAACAGTTCTGGATAAACAGACCAGGCCAGTCTCTAGCTTGATGGTGAGGGTTCCAGGGCTCTCACTGGCCAGTCTGGCCGTAGGACCTGCGGATGTACTTGAGCTCACGAGCCATCTGACACAACACACACTGCCCGCAACAGGAAGTCACGCAGCAGTCGTCCATCACTGTGCCCTGCACACACAAATCGCATGTCGGTGAACACAACTGGCACGGTACACAGTGCCCACAGCAACATGTCTGTGGCTTTGCCCTGCACACACAAACTGCATGTCAGTCAACACAACTGGCATGGTACACAGTACCCACAGCAACATGTATGTCAGTGGCTGTACCCTGTCACACACAAATCATATATCAGTCAACACAACTGGCATGGCACACAGTGCCCACAGCAACATCTATGTCAGTGGCTGTACCCTGTCACACGCAAATCGCTTGTCAGTGAACACATGTCAGTCAACACAACTGACATGTTACACAATGCATACATCAATATATACAACTACTTTAGTGCTTTGTCCTGCATGCAATCATACTTCGGTGAACAAACCTGACACATAACGCAGGCATTTCAGCAACGCATAATCTGGGACATTTTTTGTTTGTTTGTTTTTGTTGCTATACTATTCTGTATTCTCCTAGCAGTATTCTAATAGTTTAACCTGGGGGTTTAAAATGAAAAAAATTGACATGAAACAGGGATCCAGGGGTCACACATACTCTGGTAAGGTATTAGGGGCAGTGCCCCTAGTAAAGGGTCAGGAGGAAACACAGACCCCCTCTCCCCCCCCTTCTCCTGAAGCTGAGCACTATTTAAGAATATATCCGAGCTAACCTTTGTATCCCCTTTCCACCCTATTCCGCCCGACCCGCCAGGCTCCTGATCCGCCCTGTACCGCCTGTTCCTCAGCTGCTTGATTGTCTTGGTGTGCCTCCCTTATTTGGGTTGACCACAGTAATAAGACAAACCGGTCGTTATCCGGGTCTTTCCTACCTTTCTCAGCGCCATTTGCAAACAATGGTTCGTGCCTTTTTTAAATTTTTTTAATCGATTTTTTTTGGTCATCCCATCGACTTCCGACTACCATCGAAATGTCGCACTCTGACAGTGACAGTGACATGAGCTTGACTGTGGACCAGATGTTCAATATGAATGTGTTTCGAACCAAAAATGACGACTGGAGTCAGTCGGACATTGATCTTGACTCTATGAAATTGCAGAAGGAGTGAATGCGAGTAGTGATAGTGACTCGGACATAGGCGACGCAGGTGCTACTGATGTCGGTGGATGTGCACAGTCACTGCAGTGGTCGAAACGATGACTTTTGGACTGAAGTTCATGTGTTTGATGCATACAGGGCCCCCCCATGTCCACAAGTGAATCTTTGAACACCTTTTGATTAATTTTCACTTGTTTTTCCTTTGGATGCATTCCATCTCATGGTCAGGGAACCAACCTGTATGCAAGACAAACGCTCATGGCTGCTGGTCTTCCTGAGGATAAGTTTCAGCCAACCACTGTGGATGAAATCAGAGCTTTTGTTGGTCTTCTCATGTCTATGAACATGGCCCCTGTTCCTCATCGTGCTTTTTACAGGAAAGACTCTTCTCCTTTCTTCAATCCTTGGGTGTCAAGTGTCATGTCGAAGAACAGGTTTGAACAACTGAACCAGTATTTTCACCTTGCTGATACTACTCAGTTTGTCCCAGAGGTCAGGCTGGGTATGACCCCCTGTACAAAGTCAGACCTCTCATTTCTATGACTCAAGAATGTTTTGCTATGCAGTTTCTACTGGGTCAAAACATCACAGTAGATGAGACAATGATCAAGTTCAAAGTGGGGCCTCAAAGTGGGGGCTTTGTGTGATGCCGATTCTTTTTATATGCTGAATTATTCAGTATATACTGGAAAAGACCAATGATGTGCCTGCTGGACCTAGGGGATCATGTTGTCAAACACTTGGCAGAACCCCATTATTTCAAGTTGCACACCATCTACTTTGATAATTATTTCACATTGGTGGTCCCCTTCATTCAATATCTGTTTCAGAAGAAAACCCTGGCATGTGGGACTGTGCGAAACAACAGAAAGGGTCTGCCACAGGATATGAAGCCAGCAAAATGTGTCAAAAAATCTGGGAACACAAAGCGCTGGTTTCGCGAGATTGGCTATGATGATTGAAGGGCAAGCTTCAGGCTTTTGCTTGGTTTGACCGTCGTAAGGTCACCCTTCTTACTTCTACCCATGATGGAACTGATGGAGAGCTTGTCAGAAAAGGTGCAGGGGTGTTGAAAAAGCCAGGTATTCTAGGCCCCTGGCTGTGGCTGATTACACCAAGAACTACAATGGTGTTGACAAGCATGATCAATTGCGATCATATTATTGTTCCAAGCAGAAATTCATGAAGTGGTGGAAATATGTGTTCTTCTTCTGCCTGGACACTGCTGCAGTAAATGCTTTGTGATCTCTACAAAAACTCTGCAGATGCCCCACTGAAACTGCATGTGGATTTTCACACTGAGATTGTCATGGGCATGGTGAATGGTTTCAAGGGTTGAAAGCGGATCGGCTGTCCTGTCGTTCATGACAATCCAGACAAGCACAAACACACTCCTTCCAAAATCCAGTCTGCCAGAGGCAAGAAGGACTATGTCTGGTGCAGAAAGGAAGGCAGGGAAACCCCCAGCAGGCAATGCCATCCAGTCAACACATGAGTGTGTGATGTGTAAGGTGGTTTTGTGCAAGGATGGTGGCTGCTTTTTTTTCTTTTCACCAGCAGTGAGTAGGTTCCTACACACTCATTCTTAGCAGTACACCTGATACTTGACTAAATCAAGGACTGGACTTTTGTCATTTTTGTTTTGTGCAGACTGTTTTGGGCTTGACTAAATACTAAAAAAGCCACACACAAAAGTATTGGAGTTTGTGCATGTAAGAAAATTGCACAACGGAAAGAAAATTTCATGTCAGTGATCTGTGTGTGACAAAAGTGCTCAAAAGCAAGAACATTTCCAGTGACTGTGTTGTTTGTGTGTGATCACATTTGGATTATATAGTTCATTACATCTGGAACCACATGGTGAATACAACAAAAATTTTTGAGTGTTGTTTTGTATTGTGATGTCTGCCTTTCTTCCTTTCTACTAACACCTGCATATACTATAGTTAGAAATATTATCAGTCAGAGGAATTCTTTTTCTCACAAACACAAACTAACTCCTACAGATCAAAAAGCATGCACTCCAATACATTTTCAGTAAATATGGTATAATTTTGACTTGTTATTTTTTATTTTTTTTCCTATGTAAATATTTTGTGACTTAAAAGCGTCACAAAAATTTCATGTGTATTCCTATCTACCTCTGTTACTACTAACACCTCACAACACCCATCAGTTCTTTTCAGATGGTGAACCTAACCACTTGCCACCAAAAATGTGGGTACTATACAGTTGATAGGTGTTGTATGGCCTGTCTATCACCTATTTCACTGACGTAGGTGTGTTTTCCAGGTAAAATCAGGCGTGTCAGTGTTGAGCCATAAAAATATTTTCACATCCCCCTAAAATAACACGTGCAAACCAAAGTTCAGCTTTCCATAGATTTTTGCTGAAAATTTGAAGTCTTTCTATCCATTAGTTTATTTTTAACAAATTTTTTAAAGTTGGTACCCCAATTCGGGCAGCAAATTCCTATATAAACATAGTAGTCTAGGCAACTTCTGTCACACGAAATACAGGATGATGAAGGTTAAGACGCATATTCTGCATTCTTACTGATTGACATTTCACAAATCCCTGTCTTCATGATTCTGCAGAAGACAGACCTGCTGTTAAGTGACAACTGCTTCTTTTGAAAACTGACAGAGCCCATGCTAATGGTCATTTCAAGCTTTAAGGCACCGATTCCATTCCAGTCATTGAAGTTAAATAAGCAGTACAATGTGCAAGCTCACCAACTCTAGCTCTGTGACCAAGCAGTTCTTGTCAGCATGGGGCTCAGCAGCTGGTGTCCAGAATATGCTGGATCTTAGCAGGCATCACTGAACATCACAAAAACGACTTGGCAGAGAGAGCACAGGGTGTCTTCTGACTGGTGGCATCACGGCCACTTACATTACTTCCTGCAGACTGTGTAAGCTGGCGCTCAGATGACACAAATCTGGATGTAGCTGTATGAAGAGCCAGGAGTAGGAGTAACACCACTGAAGGCATGCAGGATGAGATCAGAAACAAAAAAGTGAACATCGTCATCCAAGACTCCAAATCTGTGGTGAAATACCGACCTGAATTTTTGTGCTCAGCTCTCAGCTTGGCACGAAGCACAATGAGCCAGCCTGGCACACAACAAGGCACGCAGCACGACTCGTCCATGTCCATGGCCACCTGGCAGGCCAGAATGCAGGGGCAAAACGTTCCCAGCATGCCTGGAAACACACGTCAACACAGAATGCAATGCTCCTGATCCTTTATCGGGATCTGGTTTCCAGAAAACACATCGACATGGAGTACAACATTCTTAATCTATGCAGCAAATGCACCACTCAAGATCTAGTGACCTGAAAAATGTATCAAAACAGAATGCCACATGGTTAGTTTCCCAGTGAGGTGACTGCAGGCAGAAACTGAAACAAATTTTAAAAGGAATTTGAAGTAAATCTGCCAGAGAACAGGGACAAACAGATTACAAGACAAAACAACGCGTTTCGACCTCCCAGGTCTTCTTCAGGCAAGGTAAACAACATTTAGGACAATGAAAACTTAGAACCTCCATCTTGTACCGAATTTGAGAAGATAAATGATTGCTCGTTGTTCATTTTCACTGGTCTGAATATTGTTTCCCTTGCCTGAGGAAGACCTATGACGTCTAAACGCATCAAGTTTTGTCTTGTAATCTGTCTGTCCTTCTCATCAGGCGGACTTACTTAAAATTCTTTTTAAAAAAAGAGTAGTACCCATGCTTGAACTGACTACCTTAAGAACACACTGGAACTGAATAAAATGCACTTGATCTGACTACCACAAAAAGAATCGCGTAGAAGGCAACAAAACCGATCCTTTTAGCTGAAAACATTAACATATAAAAAATGAATCACACTGCAGCATGCAGCACTTTTGATCTAATCACAGAAAATGCACCAACGCACAATCTATCACTTTTGATCTAATCACTAAAAATGCATCAACGCACAATCTATCACTTTTGATCTAATCACTAAAAATGCACCAACGCACAATCTATCACTTTTGATCTAATCACACAGAAAATGCACCAACGCACAATCTATCACTTTTGATCTAATCACAGAAAATGCACCAATGCACAATCTATCACTTTTGATCTAATCATTAAAAATGCACCAACGCACAATCTATCACTTTTGATCTAATCACTAAAATGCACCAACGCACAATCTATCACTCCAGATCTGACGATCTGAACATGACCAGCACACACACAGCACAATGTATTCTTCATCTGCTGTACCAGCTCTGACCCCATCTTATTCCTCTGATCTTTATGAGACAATTCTTTTTCAGGCAAGATATGTTTTATAGTCTGAATCATTCATAAATCTGCAAGTTTTTATACCCTGGGAGTGACTGCTTTCAATGAAGGTTCCATACAAATAAATTTCCTCACAACTATTCTTGCACCGATGTACTAACATTAAGCTTGTTTTCAAGAAGAAACTTTACATCATCATACCTATGATACATGTAACTTTAATACAGTCACTCTCTTGTAACTGCATGTTCTTCGATATTCTTTATCAGACTGAATGCATACACACAAGCATGCCAAAGCACACTGCATAAACTTAAAAGATGCATCAACCCTTACTGATTTGTATTAGTCACTCACATGCAGATTCATATACATTCATATAAACAACACATAGCAGCATACATACACACATCTCCACAACAATTTGTACGCCACCCGGTTTCTGCAATATAAAAGCAAGTAGGTAAATGTATCTGCACATAGACACTTAGTGACTGATAGACACTCAACCTGCCCTCTCACCACTTGCAAACAGACGGTCCAATTAATTTCAGATGTTTGGAATTGTTCAGGGGCGGGAGCACAGCACTAAAGAATGAATTCCCCCAAACTGAAAATACTATGTCCATTTCATATTTGGCTTTCTTTCTTTTTTTTTTTTTTTGTTATGCTAATTTTCACCAGTTTACCTCAGGGAAGATTAATCTTTTTCATAGACATTATTTTAGGTCAGAGTCCAATTTCATCATCATAACCAGTTCCTCTCAAACATATCAAGATTTACACACATATATGAACACATGCACGCTCACGTGCATGCACACACACACACACACCTGTATCGTTAAACTGCTAAAAGTTTCCACAGCCTGTTGGCTGCAGGATGGTGAACAAACGTTTCAGAGGCTCACTGTCACTATGGTGTGGCATGATAGAAGGCAAAACCCCTCCTTCTCCCTCTGCTGTTTTGAACCTTCCCTGAACCAAGCCAGGTACCCATTCACCGCTGTGTGAACAGACCGCCGCTTTCAAGCCAAACAATGTAATCCCACCAGTAATTCAAACTCATGACTCATCAGCTTCACTGGCAAACCTCTGACCACTTGACCATGGACCCTTGCATTCATGTGGTTGAATATCCATTTAACTTTCATCAGTCTGGATATTCTGGAGCTAATTCTATTCAACAGAATTGGGCTATGACAGTATACTGATCATAGAATAAGTAGTACACACAAAAAACTGTCATGTCAAAATGTAATTAAAAGTTTCTGATTTTTCAGTTTGCAAAGAAATCAGCTGAACTTGGCAACAGAACGCATTTTTAACTGATGATATAAGTAAACAATGGAAAAATTGCCAGACATCTGATATTAGAAGAGCAAACTGGAAAGAGTTTGGTGAACAGACATTTAAACAATGAGTGAAACAGCACACACAGCAATGCCATGCTAGGGATCGAACCCCCCACTCACAGGATCCCATGTCGTCACAGCAGGAGCACATTGTGGTGGTCCAGTCTCGAGGTCCTCTCACCACAGGAGCGGGCTGGTTGACGATCACAGTCACAGTGGTGCTGGTGTGCGTGGTGCCCCCACTCATCACTCCCATGGGAACCGCACCCGCTTGAGCATAGGGTTGAGCATAGGGTTGTTGACGTAGGCAGGGGGCGTGGCCACTGCTGCACCTGCGTACGGCTGCTGTGTATGGGGCTGGGTCATGTACGGCGGCTGTAAGACGACAGAGAAATGAGATTCATTACCAGGCTTAGATGGGGCTCCTAGCTGTGGCAAATTGACTTGGCAAAGTGCAGAGTCTTCTTTGGTGTGTGGCCTACAATGATAACGACGAAAACTTATGATAATAATAGCTTTCTGTAAACTTCTGGCAGTTGGCCCAAGATGTAATGAACTGAGGAGTATCCATGTCTGGGGTCCTGAATGAGCAGTGCGGGTGCAATGCTAATAGACAGGCACAAAGGGTGAACATCACCAAAATACAAGCCCCCAAATCTCTATGAAAACTGTGCTTACAAAGTCATCTGTATCCATACATGTCCACCATGACACTGTTTAACATCATTGTCCCATGACAGGTTGTAAGTGTACCATGATGGACTCTCAGGTACACATCAGCCTCAATCATCAGTCATGTGCAACATGGTAGAGAGAGTGTCATCGGTCCACTCCACCAGGTCGTCCGTTCCCCAGTTTTTTGGTAAGCTGAATCCAGTCTCTGATGGGCAATTGTCCTGCAAAAGGCTGCAGTGAGGCAGTCAAACGTTACGCTTGTAAGTAGCCCTTCATTTTTCCTGAGATCAATTCAGTATTGGTAGTCATTATAACTACTGCTTCTTTGGTCTGCTGCTGGGATATTCACCCTCCACTGTACTCTGCAGGACGGTCTCGATCAGGCAGTCATGCAAGACACATGCCCTAAGCAAACAAGCCCACTGTGTTTCACAACAGCCAGGAGAGCCAGAGGTTCTTGTAATCCAGTGTGTGATGACTTGCTGATCTGTGCGTGTGACAACTTGCTGATCTCTGTCTGTGACGACTTGCTGATCTCTGCATGTGACACTTGTTGATCTCTGTGTGATGACTTGCTAATCTCTGTGTGATGACTTGCTGTTCTCTGCGTGTGACGACTTGCTGATCTCTGTGTGTGACAACTTGCTGATCTCTGTGTGACGACTTGCTGATCTCTGTGTGTGACAACTTATTGATCTGTGTGTGTGATGACTTGCTGATCTGTGGGATGACTTGCTGATCTCTGTGTGATGACTTGCTGATCTATGTCTGTGACAACTTACTGATCTCTTTGTGTGATGACTTACTGATCTCTGTGTGATGACTTGACCTCTGTATGTATGTGATAAACTTGCTGATCTTTGTGTGTGATGACTTGCTGATCTGTGTGATGACTTGCTGATCTCTGTGACGACTTAATGATTTCTGTGTGACAACTTGCTGATTTCTGTCTGTGATAACTTGATGATCTCTGTGTGTGACGACTTACTGATCTCTGTGTGATGACTTACTGATCTCTGTGTGTGTGGTGACTTGCTGATCTCTGTGTGTGATGATGAATAACTGGTCTCTGTGTGACAACTTACTGATCTCTGTGTGTGGTGACTTGCTGATCTCTGTGTGTGATGACTTGCTGATCTCTGTGTGTGATGACTTACTGATCTCTGTGTGACAACTTGCTGATCTCTGTGTTTGATGACTTGCTGATCTCTGTGTGTGACGACTTACTGATCTCTGTGTGATGAAATGCTGATCTCTGTGTGTGATGACTTGATGATCTCTGTGTGTGTGATGACTGACTGATCTCTGTGTGATGACTTGCTCATCTTTGTGTGTGATGACTTGCTGATCTGTGTGTGTGATGACTTGCTGATCTCTGTGCGATGACTTGCTAATCTCTGTGTGATGACTGGCTGATCTCTGTGTGACAACTTGCTGATCTCTGTGTGACGGCTTGCTGATCTGTGTGTGTGTGACAACTTGCTGATCTCTGTGTGATGACTTGATGATCTCTGTGTGATGACTTGATGATCTCTGTGTGTGACAACTTGCTATCATTGTCTGCGACGATTTGCTGATCTCTGTGTGTGATGACTTGCTGATCTGTGTGTGTGATGACTTGCTGATCTCTGTGTAATGACTTGATGATCTGTGTGTGTGACAACTTGCTATCTATGTCTGTGACGACTTGCTGATCTCTGTGTGACGACTTGATGATCTCTGTGTGTGATGACTTGCAGACCTCTCTGTAATGACTTGCTGATCTCTCTGTGATGACTTGCTGATCTCTCTGTGATGACTTGCTGATCTCTGTGTGTGATGACTTGCTGATCTCTGCAACAACTTCTGAGTTTGGAAAGACCTGTGACCCTGTCTGACATGAAGGCTTGTGGGAACTCATGAGGCACTGAACTTTTCAAAGCAATCACATCTACATCATGGCAACTCTCTGAAAAGATGCTGATAGTATAGCTCTCCTTAAGAACAACCTCACAGATTCCTTCTGAACTACCACAATAATGTTCTGTGGCTGTTTTTTTCTCTCATTCTATTCATCATCAGGAGAACGTAATTCTGACCAACATAGATATTTGAACCTAGTACGAGCTACGGCAAATGCATATAGACAATTCCATATAAAGTATTTCTCAAAACCATACTGAAGGATGGAGACCATTGGTGACTTGTCAAGTGGTTTTCACAGGGAAGCTGGCAAACTTGATGTGTGTTGTCGAGGCAGACATGCACAGGAAGTGAGCTTTGTACCGCTGTCACAGCCATCCTGAACAATGGACACCATCTGTGACTTGCACAGTTTGGTGTTCCCTGGGAGGCTGACAGATCTGACTTTCCGGTGATGATGAGTCTAGTCACGGCAGAAAAGGCCAGGATGAGGTTCATACGGGTTTCCTGTACACAGCTGATGACTTTGCTTACAAAGGACCCGTCACACTTTGAATAACCCCATTTCTCCCAGCATCAACCTTCCAGCCTTCCTTTGACTGACTGTTGAACCATGGATGTTATCGTGAACTGCTAATAGAGATCGAGTGTTTTTCTTGTAAGACTTTCATTCTGTAAAGAAGTAGTAGAAGATTTGTTTTGTTGTTAGTGTTTTATTTTTAGGGAGAGTGCATGCCATGTGTGTGTGTGTGTGTGTGTGTGTGTGTGTGTGTGTGTGTGTGTGTGTGTGTGAGAGAGAGACAGCGAGAGAGATAAAGTTCCTGAACAACTATACTGTCTGCATCTTTGCAGATGGTTGCTAAGATCTACTTCCTACTGTCAATCCTCATGATTTGTCAGGCGGAACAAATATTTTCCTTAAGTTCAGGAAGTTGTGACACAGATGACTGAGAAACAGAGTAAAAACACAAGAAACAAAAAAATCCCTGCACATATATGACACAAAATGCACACTTACAGTACATGCTGAGCCATACAAATTAGGAGTCCACACATAGATAAATGTATACACACCCAGACATCTGCACAAAGACAGACTCACAAAGAGAGATAAACATGGACACACAGATGGACAAAGGATGGTATGATAAATGCTATTCAATCTTCAATCCCATCTCTGTCTCACCCCTCTCCTATGTATTTCCTCCTCCCAAAAACAATGGAGTCCGTTACATTTTCAGCTAGCTGATTTTGTTTTCAAAGAAACAGCAAATATGAAGGTGAGTAGAGGGTAGAGGTCGAAAGGTCAGACACTGACCTGTGGCATCTCAGTGCCGTATTCTCCTGGAATGAGCATCTCCTCATCATCCTGCATTCTCTTGTTGGTTGCCATCGCAATGGTCTTCTCTGAACTCTGCTCCTTTACTTGAGTTTGTCACAGAATAAACAACCTGAAAAGTGTGACACATTACATGAAGAACACACAGTCGCTTTGCAGTTACTATATACAATAGTTAGCTTCTTAGTAAAATAATTTTTGATATATCCTCTAATGAACAACCTTCTTCACTCACACAGATTGACCCAAACTAGCCAAGCAAGAAGACCTGCCCAGGCGTACTTTTTTTTCTTTTTTCTTTTTCTTTTTTTTGTGATGCAAGGTGCCCTGACTGTGCTGAAAGGCACTGACCTCTAAATTCCACAGGCTATTCTTGACTGTTAGGTTCTCTACATAGTTTTTGATACTGTGATGTGGGCAAGTTCACATCAGTGGCCTCCCAATCCCTTGCAAACGCTTTCTGGCCAAGTACACTCACCCTGTGGGTTATGTGTGATGGCTGTGAACATCCTGCACTGGAAGTTCGGGTTACACTGAGGTTTAACATCTACATTCACCAAACATGATTCACCCAACAGGAATGACATATCCATCGCAGCTTAACAGGGGAAAGGAGCCTATTTCACACTACACATCACCACCATAATGACAACACATTAGGATGGGCTTAGGTAATTTTCATGTTAAACAAATAAACAGTGGGGGATGGGGTGGAGTGGGGGAGTAGGAAGAAACAAGCGCAGGCTGATTTTTGTGTAAGTGACACCACCCCACCCCACCCTCCAAAAAAAGAAAAAAAAAGAAAAAAAAAAAAGACAAACGAAAACAAAAAAAAAAAAAAAAACCTCTCCCAGTAAAGCCTTTTCAAAATGTATGGGTCATGGGCGACATGCACCATTAGGAGTGTGTAGTGCTCAGCAATATCGGGTAACGTTTGACTAAAAGGCTGAAAACATGCTACAGTGGAAAGTAACTAATGTGTAGCCTGACTTGAAATGTGGCAGATATTTCTCAGTGGACACTTGCATACAGGTGGCAGACACAGACCAGTCCACTCAATGAACTGTGCATTCCAAGACCTGCAGGCGCAGACAGTAAGGCCAGTCTAACAATAGAAACTGGCACACAGCACCACAGGCACCCTTTCTAGACACATTCCCAACCACTCTAACTCAACTCGGTCCCCGCATTAACAGCTGAACTGACTGTGAATAAGCACGGTGTCAGCAGAAGAAATCACTGATGCAGGACAATTCTGCAGTTCCCCCCATTCCCTTCTCCACACCTATCAGTAGCTGGAATGACACGATGAGCGAGAGCCCCAACGATAAACACAATAATGTCACGCTACTGGTGACACCATGTACGGCCAGCGTGAAATTCATACCCTTGCAGCCAAACCATCCTATCCTATCTCTTTCACAGCCAAGTGTGACTGGGACACCGGGTAATGTGTATCCTTACAACAACAGACTACATACCTTATTCCTAATACCTGTCCATGTATGCAATTCAGACACAGACTTCCCACTTAAATGTACCACACTCCCACATGTGCTGGAAATGTACTACTAAAAACAGGTCAGTTATGCCCCAATACGAATCAGTTTGGTCACTTTTTACGTCAAGAGTGCACTCCAAAATTCAGTAGACAAAAATATACTAAAAGAGCGTTCACATCTCCTGCAGTGCAACAAGAAGAATACCTTTCTATGCCTGTGACAATGTGTTTGAGTGTGTAATGGTTGGCCTGTATGCATGTGTGCAGTATATGTGTGTGCTTGCGTGCATGTGTGTGCTGATGTGTGTTGCTCCTCCAACAAGGCCAGGAAAGTTTCAATAAAAAAATGCATTCTCAACTGAAAAAAAAGATGTTGGGTTGATAATTTTCTTTATTCTGTTACACCTTGAATTCTGCCAATTTGACTTTTAGATCTTCTTGTGCTCCCAGATGTGTAAGTTAAGAACAGTTACCAAAACAACACAATAAAAAAAAACCGTTGCCATAACAGATTAGTGATATTCTCATCAAAGGGAATGAACACTTCAGAAACATCTTTTGATTGATGCTTATTCATATCTATTCATGTGACTTCCAGTTCACGGTTCAGTAACACTTTAAGTTTAAAGTAAGATATATACAAACTTAAAAGCTGAAATGAAATCTTTTCATTACTCTACCTGCAAAGGTCTCAGTGATTTGAACCAGCTGCAGCTTACCACTGACAGAGGCAACACCCTGAAGTAAATCATGACAAATTCATCATGACCCTGGTAAGTGAAGATCGAATTGCAAAACTTTAAGCCTCCAGTCAGCAGATTATCATTTATGCGTACGGCCATGGAATCATGAACACAGGACACAACACTGACATCCAATAGTTCAGGTCAGCCACATTCTACAGTCATAATCTCACACATCATCAGAAGAAAGGCAGCAAGCTACATTGTGCAAGATTCAGAGACAAAACAAAGATTAACATCCTGTAAAGTAGTAGAAGACATCTCAGCAAATCATCTGAGTATGCCTTGACAATTTTGTTGCATAAATCAAATCTGGGGGTAATAATACTTGTAAACCAAAAGGAAGCAGAACATTACTTTTGATAAGGAATGAAACAAGGCATTGCGCAATACATCTCAGAATGTGACAAATGTGAGTAGTAGTCAAAATGACGTCAGAAATGCCTAACTTGCATCTGGTGCCTGTTTTTCTACTCTACATGTACATGTACAACCATGTGTACATATTCAGTTTATAAAGAACAAAGAGCGCAACTTTTTTAGTATGAATTTTCATTCTTTCTCACTTTTGTAAAGAATTTCTACCAAATGAAGGCTTAGGATGATCTAAAACAGATTATTTTCATTTGTTTTATTCTCCTCTTCTTCTTTATCTCTTTCTTTCTCCCTCTAATGATGAATATCTCTGGGTACAAACAGTAAACTAGCAAAGACAGCATACATTCCCCCATCTTATTCACACCATACAACTCTCTCTCTGATAATGTTCAAAGAGCTCACAAGCATCCCCTCACACAGAAACACCCACACCAGATCTCCTAGTCCTACACCTACAGGAGATCTCCTATCTCACACACATACATGTGAAAGCACATGTAAAAATGCACACTCGTACACATAAACGGTGGGCAAGTACACACACTTGCATGCACATACACACACACACACACACACACACTCACTCCTTCCCCTATATATCCACCCAGACATGCCAAGACACAGACACACACCTGATATGCACAAACAAAGATGCACTCACTCATATGTGTTCTCATAGCAAAAACATAGGCTGGCCATATGACCAGACACAAATGTGCACACACACACACACATGGATTCTCATAGTAATTTATAATAAAAACATAGGTTGGTCATATGACCACACACACACACACACACACACACTTACGCAGCTCGTTTTTATTTCATTTCATTATTTTTGTGTGTGTGTGGATTGGTTCATTTTTAGTCTAATATCACCATTGTTGTGAACAGACGTTAAATTAAATCAAATCAATCAACACACACGCATACACAGAGTAACTTACATGCATTCTCATTTATAACAAAAACATAGGCTGCTCGTATGACCAGTTTTATAAAGTTGGTACTGTTGGTTTCTCCACAGTGCTTAGTGTTTCTAAGGTACACTCCCTTTACCTTTGCCACAAAGTCCTGGTTTAGAAAACCTTCTTTGTTCCAAGAAAGGTGTAGGTTCAGCTCCTGAATCCTTTTATTATTTCTGAGACAGGGAAGTGGGGAGTGTGGGCAGGGGTGGGGGCACACAAGGACTGCCAGCTGCCCAACCTGGTCAGCTGGGGACAATCTGGAATAGATAGGGATGGTGTGTGTGTGTGTGTGTGTGTGTGTGTGTGTGTGTGTGTGTGTGCCTGTGTGTATGTGTGTGTGTGTGCGCGTGTGTGTGTGTGTATGTGTGTGTGTGTGTGTGTGAGTGTGCGTGAGTGTGTAACCTTAATTAGCCCACACTATCTCATCAATGACAGTGTCTTGAGCTATACTGGTTCATGCTGTTCAGACACGCAACACCCTAATGGCGAGCGGGGCGAGGAATAAACAAGAACTTGCCAGACTGTCTTGGGGCTCTCTCACATGTGAGGAAAATGGCTGACGTTTGTAATCTTCTGTGACTGGTGCATGAAAAGCAGTAACATTCTCCAACTGATATATAAACAATCAAAACACTGATACTTCAACAGCAGAAGAACTGAAAAAGTATTGCTCTTCTTCTTTCCTCTGTAGCTTCTCCAACTGATATATAAACAATCAAAACACTGATACTTCAACAGCTGAAGAACTGAAAAAGTATTCTTCTTCTTTCCTCTGTAGCAGAGCTGCCATCAATGAGTTGATGATTCTGATGATTTGGGGAAAGTCTGCGCTGGTTATCAGGGCACCCCGGAAAATAAAAAAAAAAAAGTTTATGATTAAATATATCTGTAAACTCAGCAACAGCAGATGCTGCATACCTGGCCTGAGGCAGTGTCAGCCTACCCCACCCAAGTTCATAAGAAAGAGGTGAACCATCACCTTGTCACATTGTTCAAATTTTGAATTTTTGTCAATTGCGTCCGTTTCTTCACTCCCCTCGCCTTTCGTATCTCTCGCTGCAAGGATAAACTAGCCACCTTGAAAGTTCTCTTATCTATGAAACTCGTCTCATGGGACAGCCTGAGTAGGGAGGGGGCTATTTTGGCTGGGTCTCCAGCATTGCGCAATGTTGCGCTGCAGACACAACTCACGATCGCACAAATTCAGATCTTGCGTAACGATATGACGAAGTAATCTGCAGCTAGAAACAACAAAATGCAAATCTGTTTTCTTGCCAAATTAATGCAAGTTTCTGACTCTTACGGGGACAGGTTGTTTACTATCTGTAAACTATGATTAACCACAACAAACTAATATAAAATGGACCCCGTCAGTTAACTTCCTGTTCCTCATACGACACTTGCAGGACACAAACATTGCATTGACTGTCGCATGACAAAGACCCAACGAGCATACAAAATTACTGAAACGCATGACTGAAATGTTATAAATCACCTGTTTTAAATATGTGTCACTTGTTTTTGTTGCACTTGTCTTGTTCGTCTGTACACACTCACCTGTTGCTCACAAAAGCTCGGCCAACTCTCGGCACGAAGAGCGTAGAAGTTCAGCAACGAGCATTGGCCAACCAGAATGCGTTTTTTATTTTTGGTGCACGGGCGAGTAAAAAAAAAGAAGAGAAGAAAAGAAAAGAAAAGAAAAGAAAGGGAAACAAACTATACAATTTTCGTTTTGTTATGTGTGCTTCAAGGTTTTTTTTTTTTTTTTTTTTTTTTTTTTTTTTTTCAAAAACGGAAAAAAGCGAACTCAAAGCCCGGGTATCCCTTTCTCTTTCCATCTGATCTAAATTCATGCAACTTGTCAATGCTTTTCGCGGTATTGGTGTAGTTTCTCTTTAACGATGGAGAAAGGAGAAGACAACTTCACGGCTCACCACCAGCGAAATGGGTATATATGCTCTCCCATTTCTCTGCCCACCACCACCCTACCTCTCCTTCACAGCATGCAAGTACTATTTTTCGATGAAGGTTTTCACACAGATAGTGGTTGGGTAGGATTAGGATTACCGTCTCTTAACTGGGTTAGATTAGGATTTGAGTCTGACTAGGATCATGCAAAGCAGGACTGGAAAGTTTTCCGGTATAACGATCCATTTTTACCCTCCCTCCACTTTTTAACTCCCCGGGAGTTAGAATAAGCACGTGCCAAATTTAATTCCCCGGGAGTTAAAACAAACCACACCAGAATGACCCCCCCCCCCCTGTTTTAGATTAACTCCCCAACCCCAAAACATTCAGTTTTATGCGTTGGTCACGATATGAGAAATAAACATTCAATATACACCCCTCTCCCTCCCTCCCCCTCTCTCTGTCTGTCTGCTTGTCTGTCTGTCTCCCTCTCTCTGTCTGTCTCTCTGATGTCTGGTGGTCTATTTGTCTGTCTGTCCGGTTGTCTCTTTCTCTGTCTATGGTCCCCGCCGCCCCCCTTCTCATGTCTTTTATATAAATTTTACGAAGCTTAAAAGGCTTAGGAGACGGGAAGTCACTACCCTCCTTTCATTCTAGCACGACAACAACCATGATGAAGAAAAATTACAATGCAAATGTGTGTGTGCGTCTGAGTGTGTTAAACATAAACGGACCTTATAACTCGGCTGTTTCTCAACGGATTCAATTCGTTGTTGCTTTGAGAAGTGGTGCGACTATGCCAATGTGATCTGAAAGTTAGCGTCCTTTTAGTGGATGACCTGGGCATCCACCACCCGTTCAGCAGGGCACTGGGCCTTACAGTTCAGTCCTTTTTCAATCGATTTCCGTCAAATCTCTGTACTGCTTGCTGTAGCAAAGGCAATCTAACCTGACCAGTTAGCACTTCAGCGGGTGACATGGCCAGCCAGCGCCTAAGATACTAGGCCTTCTAGCTTGACCACTTCTGAACCGATTTTATTCGAATTTGCAGCGAAGTTTGGTGTTGCCATTATAACAAATCTTCACAGCAATACAAGTACCTGTTTTTATGACGGGTATTCAGCATCATGTACCCTGTGTTACACCACTAAAAAAAAGTCTGCAAATGTGAGTGCGCACGCATGTGTGTGTGTGTGTGTGTGTGTGTGTGTGTGTGTGTGTGTGTGTGTGTGTGTGTGTGTGTGTGTGCTTCGTGCATGCTTGCGTGCCTAAGTGTGTTTGTATACGTGCATGTGGTCGACGTGCCCAGAATTACCCCCCCCCCCTCCCCTCCCCACCCCTTTTTCAAGTTATGGAATGAGGGAGAGAAATATGTTTTGAAAGTTGTATTAGCATTGCCTTACAATGCGAATTTTACCCAGGAAAAAAAATCTGAAATAATCTGAATAGGGGGGGGGGGGGGGGGGGGGGGGGGGGGGGGGGTCGTTCCTGGCATAAGGCCAGAATGACTCCCCCCTTCTATTTTTTTAACTCCCGGGGAGTCAATATGGATCTTGATCGAAATTAACTCCCCGGGAGTCAGTTTAGGCACGTGTGTATTTTAACTCTACCCTCTTAAAGGAATGAGGGAAACTGCAGCATAGTATTTCCAGACGACGACGAAAATACTACTTGTACTGAAGACTCTCTGACAATCCCACACTGGTGGGAGCAAGTGAGTAAGTGCAAAGACTGTTAAAACAGTGAGAAGTAAGTGGACCACACAGGTACACAAAATAATGGACGTCAGGAGAGAGAGAGAGAGAGAGAGAGAGAGAGAGAGAGAGAGAGAGAGAGAGAGAGAGAGAGAGAGAGAGAGACAGACAGACAGACAGACAGACAGACAGAGATACCGGCAAAGAAGTCACCTGAGACGATGGAGAAGCAATAGACACACACATACGCGCGCGCGCGCACACACATACACACATACATTCCAGTCTTCTCTCTTGCGACCTCCTCCTTACACACACACACACACACACACACACACACACACACACACACACACATGTTTGTTGCAAACACATGTTTAGCTCCCTAACGTTTGAGTTCCTCGAGCGTAAGGCTGAACATTTTGATGTTCATTATTCATTGAATTTGTGTTAGGACACTTTTTCACACACACACACACACACACACACACACACACACACACACACACACACACACATTCCACCGTTCTCTCACGACACTCCCCTGAGGGACACACACACACACACACACACACACACACACACACACACACACACACATTCCACCCTTCTCTCACGACAGCCCCCTGAGGGACACACACACACACACACACACACACACACACACACACACACACACATTCCACCGTTCTCTCACGACACTCCCCTGAGGGACACACACACACACACACACACACACACACACACACACACACACACACACACACACATTCCACCCTTCGCTCACGACACTCCCCTGAGGGACACACACACACACACACACACACACACACACACACACACACACACACACCTTCCACCCCTTCTCTCACGACAGCCCCCTGAGGGAAACGCTGAAAGGAACGAAAGGAAGAAAGCCATGATAGAGACACAGAGAAAGTGAAGGGGACACGACCAGGGATGAGCCCAAGGCACAACAATGCCTTAGCGCTGCCTTTTGTTTACCAAGTCACCAGCAGTCTGTCGGCCAATACCTTGAGGTGGGGACACTCAACTTGCATTGAAAACGTCTCTCCACCTACGACAAGTTGCCAATCAGGTGCGAAAATAAGGTAACAACTAGGCCTACCTTACCCCTCATACCTCTCCCTCCCCTCAACACTTTAATGAAAAGAGAGTACGCATCCCCCGCTCCAAGGGGAGGCCCTTTGCTTCTCCCTCCGGCTCTTCTACCCTCTAACACCCTACGAACAGGTTTCTACCGGTGTTGTTTGCTAGATAAAGACAACAATAGTTCATAGACAGTTCCCGTGTGACATGGGAGAGCGCCTCCACTTGTCGTTTATCGGCTTTGTTGTCAATCACAGCACAGCCGACAGTTCACGGGCGACCGACCGCCGGCGATGAAGAACAAAAACAACGTCGTGCACCTCCACTCACACTACTGACGTGGTTTGTAAAGGGCAATCTGACAATACCCACGACGATCAACACCTCCTGGTGGGCGACAGCGTGGTGCCTGTCGACTTAAAGGGCCGATAATTACCTGCCACACACACACTCTCTCTCTCTCTCTCTCTCTCACACACACACATCTCTCTCTTCCCAGACCCCCATCACCACACCCCGCACTACCCAGGAAGCCATTTCTATTCTTTACAGTTAAGCTGCTTTGGGCAGCACTCTGGCTGAAGGTGCCTGGATGCCGACGGACAAGACGCTGCTCGCCATTCACAAAGTCCACGTGCATACACCTTTGCTCTCACCAATCCCCCCACCGCGATACCCCCCATTGCGTGTGTGTGTGTGTGTGTGTGTGTGTGTGTGTGTGTGTGTGTGTGTGTGTGTGTGTGTGTGTGTGTGTGTGTATGTGTTTCAGTATGCACCCTTGTTGTAGATGCATGGTACTTATTGCAATATTCATCTACTTAGTGGTTTCATTTATGTTTTCTGTAACCTTTTATGTATTTGTAAGCGCTTAGAGCTTATGATGTAAGATTAAGCGCTATAGATAATCATCATTATTATCATTACTAAAATGATCCCCATCTCCTCCACCATTCCACCTACCCTCTCCAAACGCTGTCCCCTCCCTCCCTCCCGTCCCTTCTCCAACTCCAAATCCAGCTTTATCCAGGTCCTGGTTTTGAGTGTGAACGTACGTGTTCTGGGGTCATGCCATTGGTTCCAAGGTCCGTCGGTCCCAAGGTCCGTTGGTCCCAAGGTCCATTGGTCCCAAGGTCCATTGGTCCCAAGGCCCGTTGGTCCCAAGGTCCGTTGGTCCCAAGGTCAATAAATCTGTGTAATATACAGTAGTATGTGGCCATCTTGAAAACACAGTGGAGAGAGAGAGAGAGAGAGAGAGAGAGAGAGAGAGAGAGAGAGAGAGAGAGAGAGAGAGAGAGAAGGATGAGAGAGGGAGGGAGGGAGAGAGGGAGACAGACAAAACAGACAGTTTTTCTTTTTTATAGGATCCATTGGACCTTGGGACCAACGGACCTTGGGACCAACGGACAATGAACCTTGGGACCAACGAACCTTGGGGACCAATGGACTTGGGATCAATGACACGCTCGGACCAATGAACTTTGGGACCAACGAACCTTCGGACCAATGAACCTTGGGACCAACGAACCTTGGGACCAACGAACCTTGGGACCAACGAACCATGGGACCAATGGACCTTGGGACCAACGAACCTCGGGACCAATGGACCTTGGGACCAACGAACTCGGGACCAATGGACCTTGGGACCAAATGACACGCTCCCGTTCCTTGTCTGATCCGATGTCGGTCCGTATGAGAACGCCTTTTTTTCTAGAAACTTTTCGAAAGAAAAGAAAGGAAAAAAGAAGAAAAAACAAAACTTTGGCTGATAAATCCAATATAACGCACGACTTGCTTTTATCTACCAACGGGGGGGGGGGGGGGGGGGGGGGGGTCTGTGTAATCGACAGACTTGTGACAATCTAATTTCAAACTTAGCGAGGAAAAAAAAATCATCCTTCACACAAAAATAAAAATGCCACCTCCCAAGGCATTGTGGGCAAAGTGCTAGTGCGACTGTAATTTTGACCAAGTTCAGTTCTAAACATGAACAGTACATTTGCAATTTTGACTTTCATGCCCGACCATACCATTCAAACTCAATGTTCTATTTTCTGTCCATTTATTTAAAGTCCCTTTGTTACAATCATCACAACAGCAGGACTGTTAATCCCAGACAAATAACCTGCGAGAAAAAAATATGTGATACTCACCTTCATACTTTCCGCTGGAGGGTTAAGACATTGATTTTTGTTGGATTCCATCATATTTAAAAAAAAAAAAACTACACTGTTATTTTAAATTCAATGTTCTGTACATACAATTTCAATATTTCACAATTAGAAGATAACGGTATATATAACTAAACTCTGAACAGAAGAAAGAAAAGATCATAAAAAGGAGCAACAGACACAAATCAAAAACACACATATATACACACACAAAAGAAGAATGTGTATAACTGCCAGCCATTCCTATAGAAAAAAATAATAATAAAATATCATTACACATTGAAGGTATTCTACTGTAACAGAAATTAATTTTTAACGAAGACGCAGACATTATGATTACATACTCTTAACTGGCTAGGAGTATTTTGTTTTGTGTGTGTTTTTGTTTTGCTTTTGAACGAAACATATTTTTTCGCGTTTACATTCCTTCACTTTCAAATGATTCTCTTTATACATATGCCAGTCAGTGTTAAACTTTACCATGTTGAAGTCATTGTTAGTTAAGGTAGAATGAAACGACAAAGAGATATGGAATACAGTAAGCACATGACTATAAAGAAAATGTGCTTCGTCTGCCATTGATTTCTCAACTTGAAATACATCCAACAGGGAAAAAAATCGCGTTTGTAAAACAACTGCTTGCAAAACATCAGAACTGATCTCCACGCCACATGGCAAAATGCCACTGTCAGTGAATCAGTTTATACAATATATCCGTATTCTAACCACAAAGACAAAAGTATTCTTGTTACTATTTCTTTTAGGTGTCCAGTCTGAGTATCTGTCCCCAAATGAAAGACAGTGTATATATAGTACTGTGGGTTTTTCTTTTATACAACAAACTGAATTTCTGCTATTCTCTATGATTATTGATACATGTCGCTTCGTTTCCAGTACGCCAAATAGTTCATGAAGATGCAATAGATGATTTTAATATTGCATTGAATGTCTTATCAAAACGCATACTTTATATTCACACCATCTTTTTGGCAGCGAGAAATGCATACTCATTCTCAGAAGTCAGCGATGTCATGGAATCTTAGACAAGAGAAATGGTTACATCTTGTTGAAACAGAAATAAATAAATTCAATTAAAGAGATTTAGATGACAAAGTCGTATCAGCAGCTCACAAAAGTGTGTGTGTGTGTGTGTGTGTGTGTGTGTGTGTGTGTGTGTGTGTGTGTGTGTGTGTGTGTGAGAGTGCGTGTGTGCGCGCGTGTATGTGTGTGTGTGTGTGTGTGTGTGTGTGTGTGTGTGTGTGTGTGTGTGTGTGTGTGTGTGTGTGTGTGTGTGTGTGTGTTTAACAGGAAACATATCCGTTGAGACAATATCTGTCGTGGTGGTCATCCGTTTAAGAATTTGCCATTGAAATGATGTCCGTTGAGGCCATATTCCTCTCCTCCTCCTCTCCTCTCCTCTCTCTCTCTCTCTCTCTCTCTCTCTCTCTCTCTGGAGCATAGCATGTTCTTGATTATAAGCTGTTTTTTTCATCGTCTATTACGCCCCCCACACACACACACACACACACACACACACACACACACACACACACACACACACACACACACACACACACACACAAAGTGTACACACACACACACACACAAAGTGTACACACACACACACACACACACACACACACACACACACACACACACACACACACACACACACATACACGCGCGCACACACGCGAGCGCTATGACAAAGAAAGTCGAATCTTCAAACGTTGATGTCCTTCGGGAGGGAAATCCTATCCTAGCATGGCACACAAGAAAGCATGAAGACCTCCACCGAAGTCCAACCAATCCTCTCGATTCGCCCTTTCATCATCAGCACAAAATCTAAATGTATGCGTGTTCACAAAACATTTCATATTTCCACTAAGTTCCGTTAAAATAGATTCAACAGTTTCTGCGTAATCATGCTGACGGACAGACAAACAAACCAACAGACGTAGGTGAAAACATCACCTCCTGAGTGGAAGTGAAAATACTGGACTGGAGGAGCGCGAGTCATGGTGAAAGTAAACAGGTTTTCCACATTATACATACAAATGAAGAGGGAAAAAAAAGACTCAAAAGAAAGAAAAGAAATGAAAGAAAGAACGAAAGAAAGATACAGACAAAGAACAAAAGAAAGACCGTTGGGAACTACTAAAAGACTGGTGGAAATTAGCAAATGTTCCATTCCATTAGCAAAGGTTCGCAGAAAACCTCTATGAATGAAACTACTCGAAAACGACAGGAACTCTTCTATTCCAATATAGAAAAAGCAGAGCAGTCCATATTACAATACATACCGAGCGGTTGAATTAATTTTTTGCCTGCCTGTCTCTCTCTCTCTCTCTCTCTCTCTCTCTCTCTCTCTCTCTCTCTCTCTCTCTCTCTCTCTCTCTCTCTCCTCTCTCTCTCACTCTCTCGGTTTCTATTATGCTTTCACCATCGTGGTCAAATATTTATATATTTTTTAAGGGCAAACACTTTTTTATTCACTTGTGAAGAAATTTACAAATGGAAAACGTGAACAGAGAACTGTACTAAAAACAAACAAAATGGACAGTGGAACTTATCTTACATAAACAATTACAAAGCAGCAATGATTTTACAAACGGCTATAACTGCCCATAACGTTTTTTTTCTTCTTTATGGAACATCTAAGAATGTACGTGGCCGATCTTTCTGAAATTTTGTAGGTATGTTCATTATGGGTCCCGGATGATGCCCGATGTTTTTGTTAACCGTTATAGCCGTTACTAACGGCTGTAACGTCCTGTAACGCTTTTTCTTCTTCATGGAATATTAAGTTTACTGTTATAGCCGTTAACGGCCCATAATGGGGTTCTTCTCTTATGGAAAATCTCAGAAAGTTCTTGGCCGATCTTTCCGAAAATTTGTAAATATGTTCATTATAGGGCACAGACGATGGCTGATGTTGACCAGAATAGCCATTACTGATGGTTACTCTGGCCCACGACGGTTTTTTCCTCTTTATGGAATATCTCACGCGTATTCAGGACAAACTGGGACTACGCTTATGTGCCTTGCATCTTGTTTTAAATTTGTTTGTTTTTTAAAGTGCGTTCGTGCACTGGATCTCAGTTGATTAAAGTCCGGAGAGAACCTCTCCAGCTTAGGTTGTCTTGAATGGGAATGGACCCACGGACCTTTGACCCAGGAGTCCGAAGTATTACCCACTTGGCCAACGAGGCCCTCGTGACAAGATTATGATTTTGTTGTTACATTTCTGTGTCATCAATTCATCATATCCAGCTGACAAACTCCATTTCACTACGAACAATACGCACATTAACCAATGCAAAACAAAGAATTTTTGATTGTTTATTATTGGGAAATTCCTGTTCAGGGTGAAAATGAATGATCCTGACATTAAATGGCGGACAAGAAGGCATAGGGAGGGGTGAACAGGAAAGGAGGAGGGTGGGGGTGGGTGAAAAGAGGGAGGGGAGAGTGGTGGGGGTAAGGAAGGACGGTGATTTTAGATGCACCCGGTGGATGGGGTGCAGGGAGATGGCGGGATGGGGAGGGAAGGAGGACGGGCAGGAACAGGAGGGTGGAGAGAGTGGGAATGACGGGGGGTGGGGATGGGTGGCAGGCAGGGATGCGGCAACTCTCAGGGCACTTGACACGCCGAAACGGGCCGTTAGCTCCCCTTGATCCGAGAAACCTCGGAGCCGTCCTCCGTGGCGGGCTGCACAGATGTGGACGCAGCTGCTGTCTGACATCATCTGTCTGTCGTGCTGTTGAAGCAGAGATAGAACGGGCCGTGTGCCGTACCATCATTGGGTGAAGGAAGGTTCCCACGCCTTCAGGGACAGGCGACAGAGACTGGCGACATCTTGGCGCCCTAAAGTCTGCCTTACTAGTGGCTGAGATTGTCTGTCTGTCTGTCGGCTTTAGACACTTTTATGGACTGGTGTGTGTGTGTGTGTGTGTGTGTGTGTGTGTGTGTGTGTTCAAATGTCTCTCTTCCTTGGCTTTCAACCTCACTTCACCTCTCTCTCTCTCTCTCTCTCTCTCTCTCTCTCTCTCTCTCTCTCTCTCTCTCTCTCTCTCTCTCTCTCTCTCACACACACACACACACACACACACACACACACACACACACACACACACACACCTTTCGTTACTTGCATTGAAGTATAACCCATCAAAGATGTTAAGAAGACCAGAAAATTAACCGTGCCAAGGAAAGTTGCTGAAGGGAGGGGGTGGTGGTAATTGAAAGACAACATGTCAAGATGGACAACAAACAGTTTTAAAATCAGGCTGTGTAAGCGGAATTCGACAGCAAAACGCTTGGCTACGAACTCGATGCGCTACCAATAAGCCAATCAAAAGCCAAGAAGAGAATGACTTAACAAACGATTTCTTTTTAAATTAGGGAGAACAATAAGTCCCAATTGCTTCTTTACTTCCTGCCCACAGAGAAAAGCATGAAATAAATAACAACAGACAGAGAGATACATAGGCAGGCAGACTGAGAGAGAGAGAGAGAGAGAGAGAGAGAGACAGAGACAGATAGACAGAGATAGAGACAGACAGAGACAGAGACAGACAGATACAAACAGAGAGAAAGA